>CAJQUW010013088.1:0-261537 GCA_907163375.1 Prostheceraeus crozeri
ATTCGAGAATTTGTTTCAACACACTTGGAAGTCCCTCCCTCCCAGCCCTACAATACTCGCTACTATAAGCATAAACATATAAAAGAAACCAATCGACAAGGTCATTTTTTCACTTATGCTACTTCTCCCGACGCCAAACAACACGCTGTTTCGCACCAATACAAACCACGAATTCCCATTATAAGAATTATTCCAGAATTTTTGTTTCAACTATATTTGGGACACCCCTCACAGCCCTGGCAAAGCCCTAGTTACTTCTTGTTCGTAGAGTCAAATGTCCAGTAAGCGAAAAATGACAATGTCGTCTTGCAGGGCTGCGAGGTATGTCCCCCCCACCCACCCCAATGAGATGAACAAATTTTGGAATTGTTTCTTAGAATAGGAATGCGTGGTTGTTTGGTGTGAACAAAATTCGTAAATATGTATCAGGAAGCATCAGTTCATCTCATCCGTGCAAAGTTTTGATTAAAATTAAAATTTTACTCATCCGAGAGGAACTTTTGAAAAACTGATGTGATGAACAAATTATTTCTAAAAATCCACTGCCAGATCTAGTGCTTAACTTTCAGTGAACTTTTATTTTCACATTTTTAGTGTCCAGTCGTGAGGCATGATGGGAAGGTATTAAAAAAATGAAAGTTTCGAAATGCAATGAAAGTGAAGAAACAATAGACCCAATTATCAGGCTTTCTTTGACACCTGTCATTTTGATTTTCAAGTATTTGATGTACTGTGTAGGAAGCAACTCACACTCAATGTAAGAGATGCGTCGTGACTTGACACACGCACATGTACATTGTACATTGATCGCACTTTTTTATTTGTCGACCTCCACACTCCCCAACCCCCCCCCCTCGGACCCCCCCCCCTGCCCCCCGCCCACCCCACCCCCCCCACCCCTGCCCCCCACCCCCCCGCTCGACCGCCCGTCGAACTCACCCCCCCCCCAGCCCCCCCCCCCCCCCCGACACCACCACCCCCACCCCCCTCGACCCCCAACCCCACCCACCCCCCCACCCGCCACCCCCTCTACCCCCCCTCACCCCCCCCTCGACCCCACCCACCCTACCCCCCCCCCACCCCCCCCCCCCCCCCCCCCACCCCGACTCACCCCACCAACCCCACCCCCCACCCCCCCCCCCCACCCACACCCCAACCCACCCACCCCCCATCCCCCACCACCCCACCCCACCGCCAACACCCCCCCCCCCACCACCACTCGAACACCCCCGACCCCACCCCCCCCCCTCACCGCCCCCCCCCCCCCACCCCCCCCCCAACCACCCCGCGCCCACCCCCCCCGCCCCCTCCACCCCCCCCCTCACCCACCCCCGCCCCCAACCCCCCAGACCACCACCCCCCCCCCACCGCCCCCCCCCCCACCCCCACCCCCCCTCGACCCCCCCCCCCCACCCCCCCCCCCCCCACCCCCCGTCCCAACCCCACCACCCCCCCCCCCCCCCCCCAACCCCCCCCCGCACCCGCCCCCCCCCCGCGCCGAAAAGCTGGATCCGCCTCTGACTAAGATGCGAGTCAATCTTTGACAACATATTTACTGCAGGCCTGTGATTGCTCCTCAAATTCCTCAGATTCCTCAAAAAATTTTTCCACTCAAATCCTCAAAAATTCCTCAAATATAGCTAAACTAAAAGAAATTCTTCAAATGTGACACATTTTAGACTAAATGTCGGACAATGTCTTGTTTTTTAGCGAATGGTGATTATCTGTAAACTTCCAATCAAGAGGCTAAGATAGAATCATATAACATGTATCCTACACCCTGACTGCTAAACATGAATCAATCATGATTTATACTTTGATTTTGTTTCACTTCGTTTTAATTTCTGGAAGCTACAGGGTTGCAAATGTTCAGGTTCGTCCGAACTTATTTTGTTATGCAGAGAAGTTGTCTGAAGTTATTGTCTGCCGAACTCCTTATTGCAGCACTTTCACGTGTTTAATGCGTGAAACACTGCGATCAGTATACCGAAATTGTATATTGAACACTACAAGCAATTTTTTTCTTCAAACTTCATAATTTTGCGTAGAATTCCAACAGTAAAATGCTTATTCAATTATTTTCATTAATTTTCTGAACCGGTTTCACCGCCTTCATTATATGTTTCTGCGACTATATGGCTGCCAAATGCATGTCTGTACTTCTTAAAGAACTTTAGGCTATCGATCCTCTATATCCATTATGTGATAACGTGTAGATATCCCATCCCACATGGATTTCAGTGCTCTTATCAACTGAAGCTTTTGTTTCACTCATTCTCTTCCATTTTATTTCCGCTGAACATGAACGCATGCGACGGGGTAAAGCGGATGGTCTCCAAATTTAGTGTCTATCTGCCTAGCGTGCGGAGGTTGGAAGCTTATGAGGCTCTGCTATTCCATGAGTCTGTTTGCTGCTACATTTTTCAGGGTCTGACGACCGACATTTATCCTGGATGAGTTATCCACTTATAGATCGTTTTCATAATTTGCTGAACACAGCTTGGTGTGAAAGTAATGCACAGATTGTTTATCGTTGTATGCGAACTTCGATTAATTAAGACATTCATCAAACCACATAGTACTGGGTTGGCAGATTTTCAACCTGGGTCTACTGCAAGATGTGGTTGTCAATATCTCTGCGGAACTTCATGGGAATAGAGGTGATAATCTTTCACTCTTTGCTTAGATGAGACCAACCACTCAGCTGGCAAGCCTGTTTCTAGCAGTTTTTTGTGTCGTATGAGAGAATTCATGTTCATTTAAATGTAGATCGGAGCGATGTGATCAAAGGGCTAACAGATAAACAAGGGCCACCAAAACTTGTGCAGTATAAAGTAATATTAATAAATTAGTGTGAAATGTGGCGTATCCTTCATAATAAATAACTACCGACTTTTTAACCACAAGCATTCCGTCAACGATTTTAAGCTTTCAATGCTTACGGGTTGCTCTCCTCCCAAATTTGTCTAAAATCCGTAAAAATTAATCGTCACTAAACCCCAGATGCATGTAGTTGAGGATATTTCCTACATTAAAAAAAATTCAGTATACAAATCTGACAAGCATCATTGAATTGGAGACGATAGCGTGAAGCACAACGATGTCAGCAGCTTGATCTGACATCCTCTGTTCGACACATTCTAAGCAGATAGTACTTGAGGTAACAAATTAATTTCGCAACAAAGCGGAAAGTAATTATGACCAGGCCAATATCCTTTTGTAATACATATAACTTCAAAAAGTGTGGAGTGTAGTCAACTCTGGGGTTGCCTTCTTCATGACTTTTTTCATGAAGTTTGGCCCAAAATCCATGTTAAAATTTGGAGTTTTTCTTGCAATTATTATATTAGGCTCCGTTTACATTCCTCAAATTTTTCAAAAAAATTCCTCAATTTTTCTAATAAGCTAATCACAGGCCTGTTACTGTCATTTTTAGTGTTATTGAAGTCTCTTTAGCTAGGAAACAAGTTTGCTTCGAACATAATTTCTCCAGCTAATAAATTAAGGAGACGAGGAAAAGGAGAAAGTCCGAGAACATGACCAAGCAAGACGAAGCAAGAAAAAGGTGCGTGTCGATACATAGGCCTATTCTAATTACTGATTCTTGTTACATTGAGTAATTGTTTTTGGAGCTGAAACAGGTGAGCCGTGGTAACATGGCCATCAGAAGAAAATTGCATGGGCTCTGTGTTGTAGCAGGATTTAGTGTGTTCTCACCTGAATTATGTTAGTCATCCTGTGTCCTAGCTCTAATTGGTTGAATTCCTTTTCAAATACCTTCATGAGATCGAATAAGTTGCGAATGTCATCTCGGTCAGTCACTTGTCTATCGGTCAATCTGGATGCTTTCACAGGGAAATGACTTCCAGCCTCATAGCAGTCGGCTAGTTGCTCGCATTTCCTATTTTCGGGTAAATTCGAAGTTGAGTGGGTGTTCCCGAATAGCCGGCGATGGATTATTACTATGTCCAAGATCAATTTGGTGTCGAGATGAAAGCGGCAATGAAATACATGTGAGAGATGCGGCTGAACCTGGAGATTACGGGTATCTAGAAGAAGTCATTTCATGACATATCCTGGAATCTTGTGAAACATAGCATAGGCCTACTGTCCTGAAATCTATCATTTCAGTTCCCTTCCTTAAAATAGGCCCTACTACGTAATCTTCTACAGACATGATTTTTCGGGTCAAAGTATGTGGCTCCCTTGTTCCGAAAAATCATGCGATAAGTTCGCTGAGATTTTAATCGTTACTTCGAAAAATTCAGTGTGTATAACTCGGGAAAAATTAGGGAATTTTAAAATTGGGAGCAGTAAAGATTAAATGTATCTATGACTGATGACAAAATAAACAAAATTGCCTACTGTACAACAAGAAAAAGTAGAAATTCCATGTTTTTGATATAAGCATCACTTTTTATATCGTTTGAAGATTTGATCAATAAGTGCAAATTCGCTAGAAAAGTATAGTCATTGGTCAAGCATTTATCATTTTAATTTTGAAACATTGTACGTCTGCTTCACTAATTTTCAGCAATTTGTATAGACAAGGAGGCCAGTTTTGCTTTTATGTGCTTTCTTAGTTTGCTGCTGCGCTTTTCTCCAAAGCTGTGACCAGATCCACTCTGATGGGTGGGGAAAGCTGCTTTGAAAATGTCCAGACGGAATGTGCGTACGCAGCCGAGGAAATCTGGATCCTTGGCATTAGGACGGATGCTTCGTTTTCTCATCCGACCCACGCCATTGATGTGAGCTTGATCAGATTGATCGGCCAATGGGCGAGTTGCCTCTGGAGATTATTCAGCAGGTTCAAGACTCCCACGCCTTGCGCGTTCATAGATAGTAGTTGGCTGATTAGGACTCTGATGACAGTCTGAAATCTGAAATGCTACGAAACTCACGTAAATTCATCGCGGATAAATGGATGTTCATTGTTCACAGAAGGTATTGAACTGAAGACAGGGCGATGACAAGATACCTGAATTCTAGATTTCTTGGTCATGCTGATACATCTCAGATGCACAAAGCTCTTGAGGGATTGGTCGATGGCCTGGACAATTCTAGACTCCTGCAGGTGGTAATGGATGGTCCAAATGTCGATATCGCAACTTCTAGTAAGGCATCCACATGTCACCGCTACCTAGCACCCGCACATATGCTTCTTTTACCAACCTTTTCAATTCGCATTTTGATTAGTCTACATAGATAAGTCTACGGTACTTAATAACCAAAATAATTATCACCTAAAAAGTCAAATCCTACCTGCCTAACGCTTTATTGCATTTCCAAATTCTACAGATGTACCTTCTTCATCTGTGATTTCATGTACATCGCATATAAGAGTATGGCAGTATATTTGGCATCAGGAGTTCGATTCTCCGCTCAAAGTGTTAAAGTGAGCCTGGGGGATGCTAATGCTGACCGTTCTAATATGTGCTTTTCATTGCTAATGTGTTCAAAGTAGTGAGATAATCCAACATACTCGAAACTAAAGAAACATCTCATTGTTGAAATGCTTTTCTGTGGTTTTATCGATGTAGAAAGTGTTAGGGACTATAATAGCTTCATCACATCATTCATCGGAAAATTTAGTTGAATTTTGATTCAAGTGGAGAACATCTTATAGCAGGATTTGGTAAGTGATGAACATTTATATAATGCGTCTTAATGAAAAGTACATTCAATGAAGGCTGAACTACGTTGCGTGACAGAAACATGCACTGATGTTTTAATAAAACTAAAATTAAGACTGAACTGTGATGCGTGACAGAAAACACTTATCTAATCAATAGCCGTTGTTAAATATTTAAGTCGATCTTGATCTCAAACACATTTCTACGTGTATGTGCCTTTTCTTGCATGAACATATGAAGATACCGTTCATCCTTTTGCACAGGATCAACGTTTGTTTAAGTTTGGACATCGTAGAATTGCAAATTTTGCTGTCGTTTTGATATAAGTCGTAGCTGCATGATGAAGCACCAAGAAAAAATCGTAAATTGTTGAAATGATTCGTTGTGGACGTAGCATGCGCAATGTTGTTAAAGAGTCAATGTTTGAATGTATCATGTAGGCTAGCTGATTTGGAATTGGTGGGCGCGTTGGTGTGAAGAAGCAAAGTTGTAAGGATCTGGATGACCAAATTTCAGAAGACAAGTGATAGTCACAGATTGAATCTGATCATTCCAGCGAAGAGAAATCGGTTTCAGATAGTTTCGCGTCTAGCAAAAGGCTGGAGATTTGCTGTTGGTATCAACTGTTGCTTTAGAGCTGCATATCAACGTCTGAAAGAAGCGGGATTTAAATCCTACAGACTGTACGCATACCTCTCAATAGCTTTTTGAATTTTAATGAATTTATGCGGACATTTTCTAGTCCGGGAGTTAGCGTGAGGATGAATGAACACATTTCAGGTCACACATCGGAGGATAGTCAGTTATCAACGATGAGGATCGATTTTCCTTCTCGTGTCCTTTCTTTGTCAAATTTTTGCATATAGTCATCGAAGACAGTGCTGATCATCCACGATCTTCTGTTCTTTGATGAAAAACCCTCCGTTATTGCTCTTTTTGATTACGTGGAGAGAGTCGATTTTGGAGTTTTCGATACCAAACGGCTATCCTCTTCTACATATAATCAAAGAAAGCTCTTCTGTTCGCTTTGTAAGTGACAGGCAACTTTCTGATCCTAGAGAAACATCGACATTTTTCGAATAGGCTGATATCAAAGAGCCGTCCATGTTTTGCCATTACCATTATAGTCATCTGCTGTTTGCTTTATTTTCTTCCAATGCATTTGTTGCCTTTTGATGCTAACATCGAATCTGAAAGCAATTGCGAAAGACAAAAGAGTTTCGACTTCGAAGGTGTTATAGACGTCTTGTAAATGTCATTCTTTTACAAAAGTCTGTATGTCATCTTTCCACGTCGCAACAGAAGCCAATGGAGCGGATCGGCATTCTCCATTCACGGGTCGGCATTCGATGTCAAGCAGTGACTTGAAGCGTTGGAATCATCCGTCGTTGTACTTGAAATTGATCACGCCGATTTTTGAAGCAAATTGATTGGTTTTCTCTCGATGGGTAGATGGGGATACTGTCTGTTATTGGGAATGCTTCTGATCTCTTCTGTCGAAGCCATTGCAATAAGCTTGATTCCACGTAAAAACTCCGGAAAATGAATTCTTTTGCGACTGGTCCCAAAAGTCGATCTTTCAATATGCGCGTTTATCTGATCGACCTCTGTAGGCCATGAGTTGAATGCTTGTCGTTTCACTCCATATTTCCTTTCAACATCACTTTTCTGCAAATCGTTCTTACAAAAATCTGGAATGATTTCTGCTTTATTACGAATATTCACCGGTGAAGATTGTAGTAGTTTCATTGCCTTGAGTAATTTAAACGTGAATTGATCGATTGTAATCGTTCTTTGAGTCATCAAGCAGCAACTTTCCATTGTACATTTTCCTATCATGGCTTCAATCCATAACAATGCTCAGATGTCGACAAAATGTTCACATGACAGCAAAGCCAAAGGACTCACCCTCAATATTTGAATACCACTCCACCCTCGCTCGCAGCTTCACACTTCTATCGAAGGCTCACAGATATCAACAATGGAAACAAGTGACCCGGGAAGTAAACAGTAATAGCGGAGGAATACAAAAGATCCATTTACGATTCATTCATCAGGTGTCCTACGTATTTTAAATTTAGACCTTTGCTCTCATCCTCATTCAATCTACGTTAGCTCTTTTGAATAACACCTCTTCAGCAGTCACTTGAAAGCAGCATCAGTTTCCTTAGTCGGTTCGGTTTAGTGAAATGTTTGTGGGTAGGGCGGATCACAATCGCTTCTACTGGTGAGTAGTTGTGTCCGCAATATGTAGTGAAGACATCGGGAATGTCATCATTTGAGAATACGGAGCCAAAGAAATTATCTGACTTATCAACATGTTGTTCAGACTGACGATTTTTTTCAAAAAGGATTGTATTGAATTTTGGCTATGAATTACTAGTTAAGCGATTGTCTAATTGATTGAGATAGGAAACTGTCGGGAAATGAAGCAGCCGACTAGTTAAGTACATGTATATGACAAGTTAAAAGTGGGTTGCTGAAACTTAACAAAAAGGGAGAACTGCATATATTTATGAGCACTGTATTTGTCTCGTAGTAGACCAATGATTCAGTGTAGAGCACCACTTTTCTGATTTAGGTGCTGGTTTGTCAGCTAAATTTGACAAAAATCAGACTAGCGTTCATTGCATCTTTCGTAATTCCTGGAATAGTGATTCTAAGTTTTTGTTCTGCTTAACTACCGATGGAAGGTTCTTGCTTTCTATTTTCCTTGGAACTACCTTCATGACAGTTCCATCTTCTGTATCATTTATAACCGCCTGTTATGCAACATTCACGGATATTTCGTCTGCCTGCATTTCGCATTTCAACCAACGATGGACCAAACTTTGTGGAGATTATAACGTGATGATATTGATGGCTTCAGCATGCCAGTTTTTAAATCTTCAGGCCATGCTTCGGGCAATATCATGTCCATGCACAAAGCTTTATATATTGGAAACAGCTTCTGTCCAATATAGATCTTTACCTAGCCAAGCTCTAAAAAGTGCAAAATTTTCATCACAAGCATGTGAATGACTATTCCAATCACTAAGTTACGAGTTCTAAACATTAATTTCAGACGATTTTGTATCCTTACGCAAAGTTTCAAGTAGTGGAAATAGTTTCCATCCAAGATAGCCATGTCTTCCAAGTCAAATTCCACAAATGTGAAATTTTAATCATAAATCCTGTAAATGACTAGTCATATCACTTACTTTAACGTTTTCAAAGAATCAGTTCATCATCTTAATGCTTAACCAGTTTTACGGATCTCTGCAGCAGTTCATGTAGCTGCTCACAGTCGAGTCGGCATTTGTATTCGAACTCCCATAGCACCGGAGTGGAGTCTTTCAACTCCGACACAAATAGAGCACCACTTTTTACTGATTTAAGTCCTGCCTTGTCAGCTAAATTTGACAAAAATCACAGTAGCGTTCATTGTATCTTTTGTAATTCTTGGAACTACCTTCATGACAGTTCCATCTTCTGTATAATTTATAACCGCCTGTTATGCAACATTCACTGAAATTTTGTCTGACTGTATTTCACATTTCAACCAACGATGGACTGAGCTTTGTGGAGATTGGGGAGGGCGCATTCGACTTGCCAGCTTGCTTGCCTCCTTGAAGTAATATTTCTATGTTTGTTTGACTTCTTATGACTTCTATGTTGGTTGCACTGTAATGCTAATTCCTAGATTTTTGCTTATTTCTCTATGGCTCATCCTAGTGCTTATGTCTAAATTTCAAATGTCTAGTTGTTGCTCTTCGAAGTAGTTTGCTTCTTGACGCCTCCATAATAAGTTTGGTAAGTAATTGGAATTGTAATATGTTTTCAATGTGAATCTGTAAATAGGTTTGATTCCCTTGCAGATACCGCCAAATAGTAAAGTTGTTTCCGACACAAGTCGCTTTTCGTGGCACGTTTATAGATTATAACATGATGATACTGACGATTTCAACGTGCCTGGAATAAAATTCTAGGTCGCTTTCAGCAGCACAATCTGTGTGGAGTGGGTCATAGCTTCATGTGACTCCATTTTCAAGTATTGTCAACAATAACAGATAGTGACACTACTCGAATAGCAGTGACACTTCTCATAGGTGCAGCAGTTTGCTGAAAATTCCCCTGCAATTGCGGTGACGTAAATGGCAAATATGGACTGCACACACTATCTTGTCGATTTAGTGCCGGACACTCGGCCATGAATGAAACTGTTCTCAGAGCACTGGAAAGATGCGGATTTTCGCCAATTATCGAACTAGTTTGGAATGGACAATGGCGATGGGAAGCGGCCAGATGGAGTCAGTGTCTGATGTGGAACGTAACATGCAGAGATATTCGCTCTCGAAAAGGACTGCATGAATCAGCCACCAGAGCTGGTTCCACAGCCTCATCAGGAGAGAAATCAATCTCGTTCACGTTTTCCCATATAGCTGATCCTTTTCTTTTTCAACCAATCGTGGTGAAAACCTCGTTCGATGGCCTCATTGACGATGCATTTCTCCAGATCACTTTGCAGATGTCAACCATGCAGAGGGAATCTGTGTTGGTAATGCAGAAATGGGCATAACTACCTTTAGTTTTTTGCAAGCATTTTTACATTGTTTTGTCCTTGTTGGTCTAAATATATGTATATCATTGCTTAACTGTTCGAAAAAGCAGCGACCATTCTTTCATCGTCAATATGTCAAAAACGTTTTAAATCCGTAGGTGTTCTGGTGTACCTCATCGATTTGGGAAATTGGTGAGACAATTACATACCCGGTAGCAGCTAGTACAGGAACATGCGGCTATCACATTGCGGAAAGCTTAATTTTGTTCATAAGTGTTGCCCTATCCCGTTAATAGACAACAAAACTCTTTCTTCTTCCAGGAAAATATATTCTTTAGACCTCAACTTCATGTTTTGATACTCAACTTTCTATGTACTCATTCAATGGAATTCTTCATCGCACTACATTAATTTGAATTATTCACTGGACTTATTCATTGAACATGAAAAAATCGACGCTGTTGTTACAATCAACAATTCGCACCTTTCCGTTATTGGAAATAGCTAATTACAAAATCATCATCGGCATTTTCATCAATATGAATGTAAATTCTGTCATGGTGTATAAACGAACTTTCAAAATTGAACAACTACAACACAACAATTACAACGCAAGTCTGGGTATGTGAGCATATATGCATGTGCAAATTTGGTTTTATGCGACTACATACCATTTTTGTCGATTAGTAATAATATTTGTCAAGAACCAAGTGCATGAAAATTGTAGTCACAACAAGTAGAAACTGACAAATGTCAAACCCATGACAGGCTAATGAACGAAACTTCAAAGAACAGTTTACTTAGAATGGATAAAGGTGTTCATGTTTACCATATGTCCAAGCGCCTAAAATGTTAACCCTTGTCTTGACTTAAGTTTGATAACCTAACCCGCTGACCCTTCGTATGCTGTAAGTTGATTCCAATGACGAACGGAGTCAACAGTGAAAAACATCGGTCTGTGTTGGTGATGTACTGGCATCAGGAATTGAAATGGATTCCCACCCTCGAATTTTGAAAAGATGACACATCTTGACAATCATAAACTTAGAGATTTTTCATATGTGTGTCTTTTGGTATTGAACATGTTAGAATTAGACTTGTGCTTCTCAGGAATGGACTTCCTTTGATCGGTATTCGGAAGTGCACGGTAGTAGAAACATGTAACGCTCGTGATTAGTTCGGATTGCAAACAAAAATCTACGTAAAGCAATTCCCCTAAGATTGTTTCTTTCATGTATTTAGTTACTTCTTATTAAAGTGCATCTAGACATTTTTATTGGTGGTAGGCAACAACAGCATGCGGGTTGTACCACATTGATTCACGACAGTATCTTTGTAATCAAAATCTGTCCCTAATTAATTCGCGTGAACATCTTTATTATCAATGTTGACTACGCAGAACATGTGTTACAAATCAACTGTTTCATCTGGTAATCTAGTTTCATCAGTTGCTAGGTTGCAGTAGGTACAATATGGGTTTTGCATGACCCAAAAGTAATAAATTATCAAAATCATAGTTCCTAAACATTCATTTAACATTATATATTTTGTCATTTTCCACATAAAATCGACAGCATCGGATATTACGACAGAAAGACCACGACCAATTCTATTGGTATTGGTGGCTCTTACAAAGTCTCAGTCTAACCAAAAAGGTTATTCATGCTATTGACAGGGTTGAGATATATTTAAGATTAACGCGTGTCTAATTGATCTATTAAAAATTCACAAATTGCTTCAAGTCTAGGCTAAATTAAGATCATCAAGTTGAATTTTTGCATGCCTATAGATGTCTAAGTAGAGATAATCAATCTGACTTTTGCAACCTGTCATATCCATTAACACCTTCCGCTAATTATTATTTCAGAACATAAATGGGTGAATTAAAGTCAAACTATCACTGAAAATATGTGAATAGCGGTGCTCCTGCTACAATTATTATTGATAATTGTAAATGTCACATCACTTACTTTCATTTAGGCGGCTTGAGTTAGTAGTCATTGTAGCACTCATTCATGTAGTACTCAGATGCGGCGAAATACAAACCGGTGTGTGTCTATTTCAGCATAAAACAAGTCTAGTTGCTTATAAAAATTAATTATGTTTTCACTTCTACGTTTCAATGACAAAATAGAACGCTAACTCATGGAATTTACGGTCGCTAACCAACTTACCGCTGTAATTTTAACGGGCGCAACCATCTGCGAACAGCTGTAAAACACGTGGGTTATCATTTTAAAAATGAATTAAAGCTGCTCGGAGTCCCGAACAATTCGTGCCCACGTCGGGATAGGCGGTTTCAACACGATGACCCTTCTAGCCTTTATATAGTATAGTATCTGATTTCTATGGAAAGATGCAATGGACCAGATAAAACGTCTCCAGTTTTCATAATATAATTTTCTATCTCTATTTCTAATTCACGATTATTCGGGATATATGCACCTCCACCAACATTTGGTAACATCATTTTTTAACAATAAAAAAAATAAAATTTTTTCTAATAAAAATAAAAAAATAAAATTTTTTCTAATAAAAATAAAAAAATAAAATTTTTTCTAATAAAAATAAAAAAATGGAAACCCCAAATTTAAAAAAATTATATTCGTCCGCATCATCCTGTTCTTCTTATTCGACGAGATCAACGGGATTTGAAAATAAATGTTTTGATAATAATAATAATAATACTATTACAAATCCATGTATAGATGTTAATATTTTATTTCAATTACAAGCCGAAATATTTAGAGAACAGACTAAAGGTTTACCTTCTATAGAAACTAATTATTGTTTATTTCCAGGTGAACCATTTATTAAATTTATGGATATAGTAAGTAAATATAATGATGTAGCTTATGTGGAATTAAATAAAGAAAATATGGTTATAATAGGTCATAATAATGTTTATGGTTTTATTAGAGCAGTTTTGCCGATTAGTAATACTGATTGGATAGAAACTAAAATTATTAATTATATTAATATTAAAGAATTAGTTAAAAAATTAAAATCTTTTTCCAAAGAAAAAATTAGATTATTTGTTGATGAACAAAATCAATATAACATTCAAATAGAGAGTAAAAAACATAATGAAGAATTATTTTGTCAGGTATATTATAGAGACACAATTTATAAACAAGAAACATTAGAAATGCCGCAAAGATATGATGATGATACGTATATAGGATTATATTCCAACTTAAATATTAATTTATTAAAATCTTATATAAATGGTTTAGCTCAACAAGAGAAAATTTATATGTGGACAACACCTTATACTATTAACAATGACCATAATCATAATCATAATAAACGAACCGAAGGTTCTAGGGCTTTGCCCGATCTTAAAGAATCTTATGATAATAATGATAATAATATAGATGATAATAATGATGATTCTGAAACATCTGAAAATGGTGTAAATGGTAAAAAAGATTATAAAAATATTAGTAATTATAAAAATTTATCTAAATTTCATTTTCTTACAATTGAAAATAATAATGATGGTATAGTTGAAGATACTGTTAGACAACTATGTGTCGGGTCTACAAAATTTAAATTAGGATTTACATCTAATCAATTTAAAATTTTATCATCTTTAATAAAAACTAAAACTGATTCAGATTATGGTGGTGTTATTAAATTTTCCAAAAGAGATCAAAGACCAATATTTTTCTCTATTATATTATTATCAGATAAGAAATGTAATTTAGAATTAGATATTCCTATCAGGGAATGGTATCCTATCAGGGAATGGCATCCTATACCAAAAAGTGTAATTTATGATGATGAAGAAACAATTTATGATGATGATGAAGAATCAATTGATGATGATGAAGAATCAATAGTTAGTGAAAATAAATTTAAATTATCTTTTGATAAAACATTATATGATGAAACTTAATATGATAAAACTTAATAGAAAATACCAAAATATTCGATAAATATATTTTCATATGTAATAAAATTTTTAGATGTAATAAGTTTTTAGATGTAATAAGTTTTTAGATGTAATAAGTTTTTAGATGTAATAAGTTTATAGATGTAATAAATTTTTTATATGGAATAAGTTTTTAGATGTTATAAATTTTTTAGATGTTATAAATTTTTTAGATGTTATAAAAAAATTATTATTCCCACGTGTCATCATCATCACTTAAATTACTCTCACAGATGATTGTTTGAAATATTTCAGCTTGAATATCTTCTCCGTTATAAGGTAACATAATTTCATTTTCGTCAGGTGCTTGACGTTTAAGAATATTTATTTGACCAGAAAATTTTTTTTCTTCAGTATTATTATTTTTATCAGGAATACTAATTCCAGTTTCTAAAGATCGTTTCCATGGTTTATTAACTGTAGTCGATAATGTTTTCCCCGAATATAATTTTAGAAAATCTTCTACTTTTACTTTGTTTTGTGAATAACCTTTGAATGTTTTCTTTTCACTAAGTCTCCCTTGTTCATCTACAGTAATACAGTATTTTACTTTAGGTGCAATAAACATTGCAAAAATAATTCCACCATTTCCATAATCATTTTTCCCTTGACACAATTCTCCTCCAACATATCCAGCAGCGTCTAATTTATTAAAGAGCTCATTGGAAATATATATTGAATCAGTATCTGTATAATGAATGTATTTTTCTTTGAAACCATTAATTTCTAAAATAAAGTTATTCATGATTCTTCTAGAGTGAGAAAGAATGAAAGAACCTAAGTGTGATGGCATGAATGACGTCTTCCCATCTTTTACAATATTAGTTTTGAGAAATTCATCATCTTCCATTTCTACTTTCGCTAAATATTGTTCATCATTTAATTTTTCATAATCTTTTACTTCTTGAGTGAAATTTTTTCTCAATGTATTCTCATTCCATAAATGATATTTAGTGGTTATATCTTTTTGCACAGTTTTGCCATATAGCGAATTCATCAATAATTTAATTAACTCATCACCTACAGTATTTCCTTCTGTTTTATATCTTTTTCTCAAATTAAAAAGTTTTTCAATATAATTTCGAAATGGTGAAACTTGATAATTTTTTTCATAAATTATACCATCAGTAATATGTAAGATTTTCCCCCCACATCTAACAATTTCTTGCATGTCAACAGAAGTTAATACATCATAACATATACCATTTCTAAACCTGATTACTTTTACATGAGAATTATTATTTTGATTTTTAACTTTATCTTTAATAGGAACTGGTTGGAAAAACATATCATTCGGATATTGAAACACAACAGAGAATATTCCAGTTTTAGGTCTAAATGTTTGAGTATTAAATTTATATACTATTTCCCGCTCTTCTTCTTGACGAAATTTTCTAGCTGATTCAGCTTTAGGGTATTCTGAATTTTCATCATACATAGCTGATGGATATAAAGATGTTGCATCAAAAGCCATTAGAAATTCATTTTTTTGTTCAAGTAGTTGATTTGAAATTTTCTTACAAATTTCAGTTTTATCTCCTAAATCTCGATACTGTTTCATTAAATCTATTAAATTATTTCCAGGGGACAAAGCCCCACCAGCGTAGCGACCAAGGGACAAAGTCCCCCCAGCGTAGCGACCAAGGGACAAAGTCCCCCCAGCGCAGCGACCAGGTAAATACTGTTTTAATATTGGTAACAAGATGCTACAAAATGGCGATATGTATTTTCTTATATTTGCTGAAACTCTTCCACCTTTAACAGATTTTCTAATATAATTTCTAGCCCATAAATCTATATGAGAATGAATATTTATATTGTCATTTTGTACGCTTTTCATCCAACCGTTAAATGTTAAAGCAGAGGATGTTAAATTAGTAGTTATATCTTCACCAACTAAATCTCGCATAACATTATTATATTTGTAGATACAAAAAGCTAAAGAAAGAATATCGTTAAGTAAATATGGTCTCCATTCATTTTCTTTTTCTTTATAATTTTCATGTGTTATGTCTCCAATTTCATAATTTAATTTACACACATTCGTAGGAATTTTAAAATTCTCACACCATTTAGAAAGACTTGTTTTTACATGTTGATAACTACATTTCATTATAATAGTTTGAAGTGCTAATTTACCTGACGGTGAATCTTTTTTCATATTGTTTTTAAATCTAAGAGATTTTTGAATATATCTACTAACACATTCAGTTGTATAAGGATTTTGTAATGAAGCAGTCAATATTCCTCTTGAAGTTTTAAGAGGCGGTTTAGATAATTTAAAATTAGCTTTTATCGGAAAATAGGAATCAAAACCTGATGAATTGTGAGCTATTAAAGTTACTCTCGAATAATTAAATTTTCCAAGAGTTTTAAAAAATTGATGGATCGGACATACATCCTCTGGGTTTCCCCCGATCGTACATTCATCATCCACAGTTCTCGTAAATATTTTCACACAATTTTGAAGTTTATTGAATTCTAATTCAGTTAAATTATTATACTCATCAATCTGTTTTTAAGTTTTTTAATTTCATCTTCATCTTTTGATCGTTTAATTTTAATCATATCACTTAACAAACGTGTTTCTAATTCTTTCAATCTTTGTTTCGGTAAACAACATATAAATTTATTAAAATTAATAGCTCCTACAGCGTAAGGAATAGGATGATCTGTTGAACAGTTAGGATCGGGAAAAGTTTCCAGATCCCAAATATATGTTGAACCATAGTCAATTTTTTTCTTTGTTATGATTTTATATGGACGCGTTGTTAGATTTTCATCAGTAACTGTTTTATATATGGGTTTGAAATTATTTTCAATTTCTCTAATAGCTTTTAATTTATGAAATTTATCAATTAAACAATAGTGACCAATTGTTGAACCTGCGTGAAAATAATTGTAATAAACATAATTATGAAACGTTTCAATTCCTCTAGGATTTAAATGACGATTGGCAGGACTATAATATTGAACACATTCTCCAAAATATTTATTGAATTGAGAAAATTTGCAGTTTGACATTACTCCTGTTCTAGATGTGGCTTTCTCTTTATATAAAAAATTATTAAACATTTCTTTCATCATTTCTCCTTGTTCTTCATTAAAACCTCGTAAAACATTATAACATTTACTAAAACAAAAATCTTCAGAAGGAATATAACAATATTCACCGAAATATTCTTTGATTCTATATTTCATATTAATCCCTGCCCCTCTATGCGATCTTTGTACTAACTTCATTCCAAAATCTTCATATTTAATATTACCTGTAAAAATCCATTCGTTAGCATCGGATTTCTCATCCAGATTCGAAAACCATGTTTCAAATGATTTTTTATTATAGAAGGTTACGTAAAAATTTTGAATTATATTTTCCTGATCTTTAATAACTTTTCCAAGTAAATTAATAATTTTACCATTTGCTAAAAGTTTCCGCATATCATTTACTACATTAATAAAAGATACATTTTCATATTTAATTTCATTTGGATTAAATAAATTACATAAATCATCACCAAGTTCATCCTTAATTCTATCATCGAAAAAGATATCAGTAATAGGAGTTTCTAATATTTCTTTTGTTCCACTTTTCTGTTTTTTAGTATTACGTCTAATAGTACGCCTAGTACGTTTCTGTTTTCTAATACGTTTACTACGTTTACTATGTTTAATTTGCGCATCAAACTCAGCAATTTGTTTCTTGATTAATTCATCAATCCTAGAGGTTTGTCCGAGAGACATTTCACGATTCATATTTTTTAAAAGAAAAAATGAATTTTTACATAGAACCTCGGTTCCGTTTTTGCATATACACAGGAATATGTAATTGATGTAATGTTTCTAATTCATGTGCTGTTAAATGTTCTTTCTTAACCAACCACCATAAATTATTATACGCCAAAAATACTCGGAAACTTCTTAAACAAAGTGGAAAGTCTTTTGTTTTAACACACGGTTTAATACCATGTTTTGTTTTATAATCTGTAACGAGCGCTACGTATTTATGATGATAATAAAATCTAACTTCTTTCTTCGAATTTACAGGATTTGTAGGATGACGATAATCTTTTAAAACTGGTACATGCTCTATCTTATAATCTTTTAAAACTGGTACATGCTCTATCTTATAATCATTCAACATATTTTTTTTTATTTTTATTAACAAAAAATTTATAAGAAAAAATTGTTCGGTCACTCCGTTCGGTCACTCCGTTCGATCACTCCTCGAAAATATTTTCTATAACTCTTTCACTCCTCGAAAATATTTTCTATAACTCTTTCATGAATTTTTTTATCAATATTAATTGTGATAAATCCATAATCTTTTGACCAAGCATTGTTACACGATTGTTTAAATTCATCTTTATTTCTTACACATAAATCTCTTAACAAATCACTTAAGTTTCTTGCATTTATTTCAAATAGTATAAATATATTTGCATTCTTTCTAATAACACTTCCGTCTAATGAATACATACTTTGTGTTAAATAAAAAACACTACAGTTATTATGTCTACCTCTTGTGAAATAATTTCTCTGAACTGACTGATTTCTATCATTAACACAATCATCAAAAATTACACAATGTTTCATTGTTTTATCTAGTTTACTAGGATCTTGCATATTACCACTATCATCTATTAGTTGTATCTTTATATGGTTATTTTTATTAGATTCTACTAACTGATTATTTTTTGTTGCTTCTTCACACCACGAACTTATTTCTTCTTCATCTTCAGATTTTTCCTATTCTTTGAATAATGAAGCAATTGCTGTTTTTTTAAGATTATTTTCAAATCCATATTTTAAAAATTGATAGACGGGTTGTTCTGCCGTTGTTGTATAAATTATAAGATTGTTATAATCCAAAAAATTTGGAGTCGTTAAAATTTTAAATAATAGATATGTTTTTCCACATCCTGATCTTCCACAAATAACTGACAAAACTTTATTAGATAAATTTGGATGATGATTAAATTTAAGTTTTTTTTTATTTAATGGAGGTAGTTCACTCATTTTTTAATAAAAAAATTTATTTTTATTTTTTTTATTTTTTGTTTCTAAAGAAGAAGAAAATTAAACTTCTCTAGCTTCGCGTGGGAGTTTATACCTCTCGAACGGGAGTTTATACCTCTCGAACGGGAGTTTATACCTCCCGAACCAAAAGATCTATCATAATCTCTTCACCTCCAAAATTTATTTCTTGTCCTTTTTCATCAGTGATTCTAATGTTAATGTTGTTAATAGTTTTTCTTGTAATAGGAAAATATATTAATGTTTGTGGAAATACATTTAATCTATAACCAATGGGTACAGTAAAAGCTGGAAAACTGAATATTAAATTTGATAATTTACCATTTATATATCCTCCTTCAATAATGTCACAATGTACAACAATTGAATTTATTTCAGTTATTTTTGGAATCTTCTCACCTAAATGATAACCTTGACTATAAGTTTGTTTATTAAATCCTAATAGCTTTGACAATGATCTATCATGATTAAAATCAACTTGATGATTTTCGTCTAAAGTAAGAGAAAATTTATTAACTGCCGGTTCAACTGCAAAATGTAATTGTTTCTTATCTTTAAATGATATACCTAAATGTCTCTTAATTTCATTTGATATTGTTTCAACTTCGTAAGAACCAGGAAGAAAAGTTAGTATTTTCCATGTTTTGCCTTTATCAGTAGAATATCTAAATTGATCATTCACATCTTTGATAACGTTTTGAATAGTGTTAAATGTAGAGAAACTAGTCAATGCAATTTGATAATTTTTATTTTGTTCTAAATGTAGAATGGGTTCTAAATTACAAGTGTGTGATGAAGTAGTTGTTATAATTTTTAACGTCGTACTAAATTTTGATGAACCCAAAATCTCTGTCAATTTTTCTAAATGATCATTAATTTTGTCTAAATCTGCTGAACACATTTTTAAACTAAAAAAATTAAATAAATATTATAGATAAAAATCGTAGATAAAAATCATAGATAAAAATCATAGATAAAAATCATAGATAAAAATCATAAATAAAAATCATAGATAAAAATTAGAAACAACATATTTCAGCTACGGGCGAAGCCCTGGAGGACATCAGAGATGTCCAGCTACACTTTTATAATCCTCTTCATTTAGAATCTTCTTTTCTAACAGTCTTTTCAATATAGCATGAATTTCATTGAAACTAGAATTATGTCCTTCTTTTATTGCAGATATTAAAATATCTAATCTATTTAGTAATTCTTGTGGATCATCTGGTAAAAATATGGTTGTTTCTGTTTTCTGTTTTTCAGATAAACCTTTTCCTACTTTAACTCCCGTTGATAATAAATTTTCTAATTGTTTATAACGTCTAAGAGATTTTACTGCACCAACTCTGTCTAACATAGCTTTATATTTTATGAGATCTTCTACAGCATAATTATTTAAATCTGCTCCTCTTAAAAGATTAACAAAATTTCTATCTAAATTAAAAGGAGATTTATCTGGTGAAAAAATTAAACCTCGAAAAGGTTGTGGAAATATTTCTTTTTGTCCGAGATAAAATCTAGGTATTGTTTTTCCATCTATAAATGAAATAGAATGTTCAAATTGCATAGATTTTGGTAATTTCTTATTAATGTTTGATTCTAGTAATCCATAGTCATCTAATATAGTTTTGTGCTCTGGATCTGTTATATCAATTTGTTTATCATTATTTGTAAGTTCTTTTTCAAGAGTTTTAAATGGTTTCATAGTTTTTTCAAAATCAGTTTTTACTTGTTCGGTTTGCTGCATTTTTTCAAACATATCAGATTGAATACCAGCTTTTATCATTCTATGTTGAAGATGATTTTCTTTCATAATATTTCTTTGTTTTATTAACTCTTCTAATTGTTTTATTCTTTTAAAATTATCAGCTCTAATTTTATCCATTTTTAAAATATAATATTTGAATTTTGTGGTAACATTGGAATACAACAAAAACATTTTACTGAACAAATTATTTTTTTATTGCTTTGTTGTTTGACATCTTTTCGTTTAAAATTTTCTCGTATTAAGTTTTGTTTAATAAAGTTTTGTCTAATAAAGTTTTTAGCTCTTCTAAAAAAATTTTATCATTTTCTTCATTAAAAATTTTATCATCAATAAAAGTTTTACCATCACTAGAAATTTTACCATCCTTTTTATTTTTATCATTAACTTTTTCTGTCTGTGATTGAAATGATATTTGATTTACTTCATTAGCTATTTGATCAAATTTTTCAATCTCATCTAACGTAATAACATAATCATCACATACTCTCTGAAAGTAGTAATGTAGTTTATCATAGACTTCTTTAATATGTAAATGCTTAGTTTTTAATGATTTTCGTTTCTTAGTTATTAAAGATTTATCTAACATTGTAACAAGTGAAGTTGCAAAAACACCCGTACCTGTTAAAGCTGTAGCAACTACTGGAATTACTAAAACACCAGAAGATATAACAATTGTTAAAGCACCTAAACTTATTGTTAAGAATATGCCAATTCCTTGTGTTACATTCTTAACTTTAGTCCATCTCTTTCTTAATTTTTTATAATGCTCTAATCTTAATAATAATTGAGATTCCTTATCTTTCATATAGCGTACTCTATCTTTGTGTTTTTCAATGTTCATTTTTTCAATGTTAATCTTTTCAATGTCCATTAAAGTAGAACTACGTTCATATGATAACGAAGGATATATTCTTGCGGTTTCTTCCATTTTTGTTTCTTCCATTTTTAAAGAAATATTTTGAATAAATATTTTGAAAACAATCTTCTGAAATGCTATTTAAATCGAAATACGTAGTTGTTTGTTTGTCGTATATTTCTAAGAACTCAGTCATGTTATTAACCTGAGGTAATATATCACCTATATTACTCAGTATAACTGTCGGATTTTCATCATTCATTTCAAATGAAATAAATTCCAATAACTGTAATAATGTCTACTTCTTGTACAGGAAAATGAAAACAACGGCAGTGTATTTTGCATCAAATATAATAATACAACAATTAATCTTATCACACAATTGTACAATGTCAGTCTACTACCATTAGACTGGAGAGCAAAAGAAAATTTAATTACATTTCAAAATAATCCAAAATGCAATACTACTAAGTTCCATGAATCTTTCTTAAATATCAAATATAATAATACAACAATCAATCTTATCATACAATTGTACAATGTCAGTCTACTACCATTAGACTGGAGAACAAAAGAAAATTTGATTACATTTCAAAATAATCCAAAATGCAATACTACTAAGTTCCATGAATCATTCTTAAATATCAAATATAATAATACAACAATCAATCTTATCATACAATTGTACAATGTCAGTCTACTACCATTAGACTGGAGAACAAAAGAAAATTTAATTACATTTCAAAATAATCCAAAATGCGTTACTACTTATAAAGAAATCTTCATAAATATGTATACATCAAATATGTATGTACATTGCACATATCTTAAAAAGTGAAACAACACAGTTAATGTTCATTCATCTTGGGAACCAAACCTCATTTCTCATTTCATAGTTGTCGGTTGATTCAATTTTTCTATATAAATTTTGATTTCTTTAAAATGTTTTCTAACAAAACTAATGGGCATTGATGAATTTAAAAATAATACGTGTGGTAGAATTAGATCTGATAAGTTCATCAAGAAATAACAATAACTTACGTTATAGGAAATTCTAAATAGTTCCAAGTTTGCCACAAATCTGTTTTTTTTTATTGTCACTCAATTCCAGAATTCTTTTAAATCCATAACCTTGATAAGCAGCACTTCTCAGCAACGACCCATGGTGCACTTTATCACTTGCAATCAGTTTTGAAATAATAGTAGCACTATCTTCGATGGTAATGAAATGTTCTTTTGTAACATTGAACTGAGGAATTGTAGTAGTGTTAAGATACTGTTCTATTTTTACTGTAATATCCTCCACTTGTTTTTGAGAGTCCAATTTGTTCTTCTTTCTCGATTGAATTTCTAACTTCCACTCTTCAAAGTATTTATTCGCAGTTTCCTTGTGCTCTTCTTTAATTAAGTTTAGTAAAATCGGCATGTAAAACGAAAAAGCTTCTGCGGCAGTACGTTTTGGCATCTTGCAATAAGGAAAGAAAACAGTCACTAGTTATGATTAATGGAATTGTAAATGAAGTCTTACTTCCTACATGCTGCAATTATATGCCACGTCTTTACAAATGAATAAGTGGGTGTAGCAGCTGTTTGTTCTTTCATACATTGTTTCCTTTCAAATGTTTGAGTTGGAGGACACAGCTCCTTACACTGAAATGCATTTTATTCATAAATGCGGGAAGCAGATGTTCTCTACCCTTGAATGACAATTGTAAAAGTACCTAAACTTATTGTTAAGAATATGTCAATTCCTTCAAATATTTTTAGTCACATGACATATTTTAAAAACCTGAAAAATGGATAAAATTCATGAATTTGAAATTCTTAACTTTTATGATTTTCGGTGTCCTAGAACGGTCATGATTTAAGCAATGAAAATCGAACCGAAGGTTCTAGGGCTTCGCCCGATTGTAATTCTCAAATTTTGAGATTCTTAACTTTTATGATTTTTTCGGTGTCCTGGAACGGTCATGATTTTGGGAGTAAAATGTCATAATCACAAATTTGAGATTACGTGATATTTCGGGACCGGCTAAATTTTTGAAATTTTGTTTTTTTTGAAAATTTGTCACTACCTAAATTTTCCCCCCTTCGGCCACGTGAAATTTGAAGTCTACCTAAATTTTTGAAATTTTGATTTTTTGAAAAAACCCCGCAAAAGTGTGACATCCGGCGCAAGCGAAGCGAAGCAAAGCGAAGCGAAGCGTCGCGCCGGATGTCACACTATATACTGCTACTGTGTATTTTGTTGCGGAAGAATAGAAAGATGCAATGGACCAGATAAAACGTCTCCAGTTTTCATGATATAATTTTCTATTTCTATTTCTAATTCACGATTATTCGGGATATATGCACCTCCACCAACATTTGGTAACATCATTTTTAAAACAATAAAAAAGTATTTTTTTTATATAGGGAGAAAAAAATAAAATTTTTTCTAATAAAAATAAAAAAATGGAAAAACCAAATTTTAAAAAATTATATTCGCCCGCATCATCCTGTTCTTCTCATTCGACGAGATCAACGGGATTTGAACATAAATGTTTTGATAATAATAATAATAATAATCCATGTATAGATGTAAATATTTTATTCGAATTAAAGCAGAAATATTTAGAGAACAAACAAAAGGTTTACCTTCTATAGAAACTAACTATTGTATATTTCCGGGGGATCCATTTATAAAATTTATGGAGATTGTAAGCAAATATAATGATGTGGCTTTTGTAGAATTAAATAAAGATAATATGGTTATAATAGGTCATAATAATGTTTATGGTTTTATTAGAGCAGTATTACCAATTAGTAATACTGATTGGATAGAAACTAAAATTATTAATTATATCAATATTATCAATATATTATATAAATATATTATCAATATTATTAGTTAAAAAATTAAAATCTTTCTCAAAGGGAAAAAATTGGATTATTTGTTGATGAAAAAAACCAATATAATATTCATATCGAGAGTAAAAAACATAACGAAGAATTATTATGTCAAGTATATTATAGAGATACAATTTATAAACAAGAAACTGCTGATATGACACAAAGATATGATGATGATAGATATATAGGATTATATTCAAACTTAAATATTAACTAATTAAAATCTTATATAAATGGTTTAGCTCAACAAGAAAAAATTTATATGTCGACAACACATTATACTATTAACAATGACCATAATCATCATCATAATATTTTTAAAGAATCTTATAATAATAATTTTAAAGAATCTTATAATAACAATTTTAAAGAATCTTATAATAATAATAATAAGGATAATAATATAGATGATGATCACATAGATAATGATTCTGAAACATCTGAAAAAGGTGTAAATGGTAAAAAAGATTATAAAAATATTAGTAATTATAAAAATTTAAGTGAAAAAAAATTTATATCTCATACTGATGTACATGATATTAATACCACATATAATCAAAATTTATCTAAATTTCATTTTCTTACAATTGAAAATAATAATGATGGAATAGTTGAAGATACTGTTAGACAACTACGTGTCGGGTCTACAAAATTTAAATTAGGATTTACATCTAATCAATTTAAAATTTTATCATCTTTATCAAATCTCAACAGATGTAACCACCACGAGACATGTTTCGGCCTGTTGGGCCTCATCAGTCGTGGGTAGGTTTGAACCAGCGACGTTGGAGCTAGAGGACGTGCAAGCATACCCTCTAACCACAAGGCCACCGGACCATCTGTTGAGAGCGTGAATTAGCCAATTTATCATCTTTAATAAAAACTAAAAGTGATTCAGATTATGGTGGTGTTATTAAATTTTCCAAAAGAGATCAAAGACCAATATTTTTCTCTATTATATTATTATCAAATAATAAATATAATTTAGAATTAGATATTCCCATCAGGGAATGGTATCCCATCAGGGAATGGCATCCTATACCAAAAAGTGTAATTTATGATGTTGAAGAATCAATTTATGATGATGTTGAAGAATCAATTTATGATGATGATGAAGAATCAATTGATGATGATGATGAAGAATCAATAGTTAGTGAAAATAAATTTAAATTATCTTTTGATAAAACGTTATATGATAAAACTTAATATGATAAAACTTAATGTGATAAAGAAAATAAAATAACCTAAGAACGTGAAATATATAATAATATAAAATAACTCTCAAGACCTTGATATTAGAATGTTTATATCTAAAATTAAAACACAATTTTTTCTTTTAAAAATAAAAAAATGGAAAATACCAAGTTTTATTGTGTCTTATGTAAAAAAAGTTGCAAACAAAAAGAAGTTATCAATCTCATTTACAAAGTAAATTGCATTTACAAAATGTAGATCGAGTTGGTGAAGGAAATATATTAAAATTAAATAATTATATATACTATCTAGAAGTATTACCTACTGATATAAAAGTTAAAAAACTATTTGATGATTATTCACATTCAGAATATAAAAAAAATTTAATAGTGAAGATGAACATGTACCAGATGAGAGATATTTATTTAGCGATACTGATGAATTTAACGAAATAGGTGAATTTGATGAAACTAAAAAAACCGATGAAGCTGTAACAGATATAAAATATTTATTTAATGAATCGGTTGAACATAATGAAACCGATGAAACTTTTTCTGATATTCTATCCAACTTTTATAATATATTTAAAAAATCTTTCAAATGTTATATGAATGTAGAAGTACTTTATACAAAAAATGGACCTGATGGAATTCCTGAAGAAATAATACAAGGACATTTTACAAATTCACAAGAAATTCATAATGTAAATGATATACAACCCATATTTGAATCGATGATACTTAAATTAGAAAATTGTATAATTGAAGCCCAGTTACGTGAATATGGTTGGAGATTTGTTAAAATACTATCTAAGAAAATAGTAATTGATAAATATAAAAATAATACTGGTGGTAGTTATGTTCCTTTGCCTTTCAGTTCACCACAAATAATTAACATAAAAAATGAAGATGATTATTGTTTTCTGTGGAGTATTATAGCACATTTACATCCTGCAAAATATCATAAAGAAAGACTAAGTCATTATAATAAAGAAGAATATATAAATGAATTTGATCTTTCGGTAGGTTTAGATGAATTCCATATGATTATAATAGGTTAATAAAGTTTCATAAAAAGAATAAAAATTTAATAGAAGTAAATGTTTTTGAATTAAATGTGAATTATGTTTCTATAGGTAAAATTACTCCACTTTACTCAGATTCAAAAAAATTTTATTTGAATAATAAAACTTTATGTCAATCGGAAATAGTATATAATGATGGAGGAAATTACATGCATCATAATATTTTTTACCAAGGAAATATAATATGTACTGAAAAATTTCAAATTGTTAAAACACTATCACCAATAATGATTAATCATAATAATTATAAAGGACGTAATGATGATTATAATTACAAATATTCATCTTTATCTTTAGAATATCAACAAAAATTACAAACTTTAAATGAAATTTTACAAAAATGTAAAACAGATTATCAACAACAAACAAAAATATTAGTACAAGAATATGGCCATAAATATCAAAATAAGATAGAAACGATACAAAAATTAAATGAAGACAATAAAGAATTAAATAATGAAGAAAATGAAACCAATCAAAAAACAAATGAATGTTTAAAAAAATGTCAACAACAATATAAAGAACAATATAATAAAGAATATAATTATGAGCTACAAATATTAAATCAAAATTTTCATCGAAATACATTAAATCTTACAAAAGGAATTGATGAAACACATGAAATATATAAAGATAAATTTGAAAAATTAAAACAAACAAAACAACCAGCACAAGCGAATATATTATATGTATATTATCAGGGTCATTTTATATTGTGTAAAGATGTTTCTATATTTACAAAAACTTCAGATAATACAAATTTTCCTTGTCTCCAATTTATGACAAGTTTTAGAACTTTAGAAGAAATGAATAGACATTTGGAGAATTGTCAACAAAATGAAGTAGTCAGAAACACATTTCCAAAAGATGATTATTTAGAATATAATAGACATTATTTGAAAAATAAAGTACACTTTATTATTTATTGTGATTTTGAAGCATATAATGTTAATATGACACAAAATTCTGAAAATGATAATTCTGATAATGGTACGGGCCAAGCCCTAGAACCTTCGGTTTGTAATTATGAAAAAAGTGCACCTGAACAAGGTAAAGAAAAATATTTATTTGAACAAAAACCATTATGTTGGGGAATGTACATTCATTCAAATTATCCTGAATTATTTAAATCAGAATATTATCAATACTATGGTGAAGATAGTTCAGAAATGTTTATAAAGAAAGTAGAAGAATTACAAGGTCGCTTTTCACAATTGCTTGAAGCAAATATACCAATGATGCCATTAACAGAAAAAGAAAAATTAAATTTTATTAATGAAACAAAATGTTTTTACTGTGGAAAAGAATTTACAAATAATTATAAAACTGGCAGAGGTAGATATCTTGATAAGGTAAAAGATCATGATCATCTAAATGGATTATATAGAGGTGCAGCACATAATTCTTGTAATCTTAATGCTAATAAATTTAAATATAACTTTGTTCCTCTATATTTCTACAATGGTTCTAAATATGATTTCCATCTAGTAATGAAAGATTTATTTTCATCTGAAAAATTACAACAACAACCAATAAATGTACTATGTAAAACAGAAGAAGAATATTTTTCAATGCAATTAGGTTGTATTAGAATTTTAGATGCATTTAGATTTTTTACTCCTTATTCATTAGATGTTATGGGAAAAACTTTGAAACCTGAACAATGTAAAATATTAAACCTTTAAAAAAAACCTTTAAAAGGAACTTTTCCGTATGAATATATAACTGGAGATTTTAATTCTGTGAATAAAATTATGGAAGAAAAACAACTTCCTCCAATAAATAAATTTAAATCAACATTAAAACAATCACAATTATCTGAAGAAGATTATGCAGAAGCTGAAAAAAATTGGAGAGAGTTAAATTGTAAAACAATTTATGATTATACAATGAAATATCTACAGATAGATGTATTAATCCTTGCTGATCTTTTCGAAAACTTTCGTGATATGTGTTTAGAATATTATGGAATAGATCCATGTTATTACTATTCTACACCAGGTTTAACATGGTTAGCAGGATTAAAACACAGTGGTGTTAAACTTAAACATTATAAAGAAAATACATATGATAAATTATTATTTTTTGAATCTGAAATTAGAGGTGGAGTTTCATCAGTTATAGGTAATCGTTATGTACAGTGTTACAATAAAAAAGTAAATCCTGATGATTATGGAATAATGAAACCTTTATCTCCAGAAGAAATCGATCAGTTTATAAAATTGTTTAATCAAAATATAGAAGGACTTATATCAAATGAAGATAGTCAAGCAGCAGTTGATGAAATCATGAGAGAAAACTATTTGTTATATTATGATTTTAATAGCTTATATTCTTCTTGCATGATACAAGAATTACCAACAGGTGAGATGGAATGGTGTAATATTCTTCATTATCAAAAAACATTTGATGGAAATTATAATCATGGTTATATATATGAAGTTGATTTAGTATACCCTGATGAAATAAAAGACAAAACAAAATATTTTCCTTTCTGTCCCGAAAACAAAATTCCCAATATAGAAGATTTTTCAGATTATCAAAAATCTTTAATTCCTAAAAAATACAGACCAACAAAAAAACTTATGTTAACACAAAGCAATAAAGGAAAGTATGTTGTTGAAGGAAGAATGCTAGATTGGTATTTAGATCATGGAATGATTCTTTTAAAAATTCACCGGAAACTAGTGTTTAGAAAATCTAGGTGGCTAAAAGATTATATAGAGTTCAATATTGAAAAACGTAAAATAGCTAAAAGAAATAAAGATGATTTTGGAAACGTGTTCTTCAAATTAATGAATAATGCATTTTATGGTAAGACTTTAGAAAATGTGCGTAATAGACAAAATATTGAAATAGTTTATGATAGAGATAGGTTTCAAAATTTAACAAGGAAACCTACATATAAAAGAACTACTAGATTTAGTGATAATCTATGTGCTCTACATTTACGTCGAATCAGCGTAAAGCATGATAAGTTTAATTTTATTGGATTCACTATACTAGAATTAGCTAAACTATTTATGTATAGATTTATATATGATTATTTAGCACCTGCTTATGGCAAAAACTATAAATTACACTTTACAGATACCGATTCTGTTTTCTTAGAATTAACAATACCGTATAATTCTTCACTTGATGAAGAAATTAATAAAATAAAAGATATCATTCATCCTTGTGATTTATGTAAAGTAAAAGATGAATTAGAAGGAAATGAAGATTTCATAACAAAAGCTATATTTTTAAAATCTAAATGTTATTGTTATAATACAACTAATAATATTAAAACACATAAAACATTAAAAGGAATTTCAAAGGCATCAGTGGCTAATCAAATAACATTTCAAGATTATAAAAATGTATTATTTAATAATAAAATAAAAACAGCATGTAATTATAGACTTAATTCAAAGAAACATAAAATGTATTTAAAAGAAGAACATAAATTAGCATTAGATCCATTTGATGATAAAAGAAAGATTTTGCCTGATGGAATAACTACATCACCTTTTAATTTTCTAATTTCTAAGATAGACAAATTTGATATATATATAAAATAAAAAAAATAAAATATTATAACACTATATTTGTATATTTTTATCACTCGGTAAACAAATGTTCTATAACTCTATCATGAATTTTTTTATCAATATTAATTGTAATGAAGCCATAATCTTTTGACCAAGCATTGTTACACGATTGTTTAAATTTATCTTTATTTCTTACGCATAAATCTCTTAACAAATCACTTAAGTTTCTTGCATTTATTTCAAATAGTATAAATATATTTGCATTCTTTCTAATAACACTTCCGTCTAATGAATACATACTTTGTGTTAAATAAAATACACTACAGTTGTTATGTCTACCTCTTGTGAAATAATTTCTCTGAACTGACTGATTTCTATCATTAACACAATCATCAAAAATTACACAATGTTTCATTGTTTTATCTAGTTTACTAGGATCTTGCATATTACCACTGTCATCTATTAATTGTATTTTTATATGCTTATTTTTATTGGTTTCTACTAACTGATTATTTTTTGCTGCTTCTTCACACCACGAACTTACTTCTTCTTCATCTTCAGATTTTTCATATTCTTTGAATGAAGCAATTGCTGTTTTTTAAGATTATTTTCAAATCCATATTTTAAAAATTGATAGACGGGTTGTTCTGCTGTTATTGTATAAATTATAAGATTGTTATAATCCAAAAAATTTGGAGTCGTTAAAATTTTAAATAATAGATACGTTTTTCCACAACCTGATCTTCCACAAATAACTGACAAAACTTCATTAGATAAATTTGGATGATGATTAAATTTGAATTTTTTTTTATTTAATGGGGGCACTTCACTCATTTTTTAATAAAAAAATTATTTTTAATTTTTTAATTTTTAAAGAAGAAGAATAAGAAGAAGAAGAAAATTAAACTTCTCTAGCTTCGCGTGGGAGTTTATACCTCTCAAACGGGAGTTTATACCTCTCGAACGGGAGTTTATACCTCCCGAACCAAAAGATCTATCATAATCTCTTCACCTCCAAAATGTATTTCTTGTCCTTTCTCATCAGTGATTTTTATGTTAATATTGTTAATAGTTTTTCTTGTAATAGGGAAATATATTAATGTTTGTGGAATTAAATTTAATCTATAACCAATGGGTACAGTAAAAGCTGGAAACTGAATATTAAATTTGACAATTTACCATTTATATATCCTCCTTCAATAATGTCACAATGTACAACAATTGAATTTATTTCAGTTATTTTTGGAATCTTCTCACTTAAATGATAACCTTGACTATAGGTTTGTTTATTAAATCCTAAAAGCTTTGACAATGATCTATCATGATTAAAATCAACTTGATGATTTTCGTCTAAAGTAAGAGAAAATTTATTAACTGCCGGTTCAACTGCAAAATGTAATTGTTTCTTATCTTTAAATGGTATACCTAAATGTCTCTTAATTTCATTTGATATTGATTCAACTTCGTAAGAACCAGGAAGAAAAGTTAATATTTTCCATGTTTTGCCTTTATCAGTAGAATATCTAAATTGATCATTCACATCTTTGATAATGTTTTGAATAGTGTTAAATGTAGAGAAACTAGTCAATGCAATTTGATAATTTTTATTTTGTTCCAAATGTAGAATGGGTTCTAAATTACAAGTGTGTGATGAAGTAGTTGTTATAATTTTTAACGTCGTACTAAATTCTGATGAACCCAAAATCTCTGTCAAATTTTCTAAATGATTATTAATTTTGTCAAAATCTGCTGAACACATTTTTTAGTTAAAATTTTGAATAAATATCTTTTATAAAAAAATTAGAAACAACAACATATTTCAGCTACGGGCGAAGCCCTAGAACCTTCGATTCGTTATACTTTCATAATCCTCTTCATTTAGAATCTTCTTTTCTAACAGTCTTTTCAATATAGCATGAATTTCATTGAAACTAGATTTATGTCCTTCTTTTATTGCAGATATCAAAATATTTAATCTATTTAGTAATTCTTGTGGATCATCTGGTAAGAATACTGTTGTTTCTGTTCTAAAACCTTTTCCTACTTTAACTCCCGTTGATAATAAATTTTCTAATTCTCTATAACGTTTAAGAGTTTTTCCTGCTTTAACTCTATCTAACATAGCTTTATATTTTATGAGATCTCCTACAGCATAATTTTTTTAAATCTGCTCCTCTTAAAAGATCAACAAAATTTCTATCTAAATTAAAGGGATATTTATCTGCTGAAAAAATTAAACCTCGAAAAAGTTGTGGAAATATTTCTTTTTGTCCGAGATAAAATCTAGGTATTGTTTTTCCATCTATAAATGAAATAGAATGTTCAAATTGCATAGATTTTGGTAATTTCTTATTAATGTTTGATTCTAGTAATCCATAGTCATCTACTATAGTTTTGTGCTCTGGATCTGTTATATCAATTTGTTTATCATTATTTGTACTTTCTTTTTCAAGAGTTTTAAATGGTTTCATAGTTTTCTCAAAATCAGTTTTTACTTGCTCGGTTTGCTGCATTTTTTCAAACATATCAGATTGAATACCAGCTTTTATCATTCTGTGTTGAAGATGATTTTCTTTCATAACATTTCTTTGTTTTATTAACTCTTCTAATTGTTTTATTCTTTTAAAATTATCAGCTCTAATTTTATCCATTTTTTATATTATATTTTTATATATTTTTTTGATTATCAGCTTTAATTTTATCCATTTTTAAAATATAATATTTGAATTTTGTGGTAACATTGGAATAAAACAAAAACATTTTACTGAACAAATTATTTTTTTATTGCTTTGTTGTCTGACATCTTTTCGTTTTAAGTTTTGTTTAATAAAGTTTTTTTAATTTTATTTAATTTTATTTTAAATTAAAAAGTTTGCTTAAATTTTCGCTTAAAGTTTTTAGGTCTTCTAAAAAACTTTATCATTTTCTTCATTAGAAATTTTACCATCATCAGAAATTTTGCCATCCTGTTTATTCTTATCATCAACTTTTTCTGACTGTAATTGAAATGATATTTGATTTACTTCATTAGCTATTTGATCAAATTTTTCAATCTCATCTAACGTAATAACATTATCATCACATACTCTTTGAAAGTAGTAATGCAGTTTATCATAGACTTCTTTGATATGTAAATGCTTAGTTTTTAATGATTTTTGTTTCTTAGTTATTAAAGATTTATCTAACATTGTAACAAGTGAAAATGCAAAAACACCCATACCTGTTAAAGCTGTAGCAACAACTGGAATTACTAAAACACCTGAAGATATAACAATTGTTAAAGCACCTAAACTTATTGTTAAGAATATGCCAATACCTTGAGTTACATTCTTAACATTAGACCATCTCTTTCTTAATTTTTTATAATGCTCTAATTTTAATAATATTTGAGATTCCTTATCTTTCATATAGCGTACTCTATCTTTATGTTTTTCTTTATTCAATTCACTTATTTTCAACTGTGATAACGAAGGATATATTCTTGCGGTTTCTTCCACTTTTGTTTCTTCCATTTTTAAAGAAATATTATTAGTCACATAGTTTTAGTTATCTCATATTTTAAAAACCTGAAAAATAGAAAAAATTCATGAATTTGAAATTCTCAACTTTTATGATTTTCGGTGTCCTGGAACGGTCATGATTCAAGTACGGGTGAAAATTGAAATTCACAAATTTGAGATTCTTAACTTTTCTGATTTTTTCGGTGTCCTGGAACGGTCATGATTTAAGCGAGAAAATTGTAATTCTCAAATTTGAGATTTTGAAAAATTTGAAAAATTGGGTATCTTTAAAAACGCCTAAATTTATGAATTTAGGTCTTCATAACCTGAAAAAATGACCAAAATTCATGAATTTTTGGAAAAACATGTCGTTTTTAAAGATACTATTTTTTGAAAAATCGGTATCTTTAAAAACGACTAAATTCATGAATTTAGGTCTTAAAAACCTGAAAAAGGGACAAAATTCATGAATTTATGTCGTTTTTAAAGATACTATTTTTTTGAATTATATGGTGGCCTGGAACGGTTATTTGCCCATTACTGAGGCCAAGAAACCTGAGGCCGAGAATGTTGTTGAGAATGCTAGTGGAATGCTGTGGAGAGTGCTGTGGAGAATGCTGTGGGGAATGCTGTGGAGAATGTTGTGGAGAATGCTGTGGAGAATGAGGTAGAGAACGCTGTGGCTGGTTTGAAGGCCGAGATGCGGCGGAAGAGAGTGTTTGAGAGTGATGATGAGGATGATGTGGATTATGATAGGGAGCGAGTGAGGAAGATAAGTCCTTCGGACTCGGAGGTGTCCGAGCACGTGATCGTGGACCCCCCGCAGAGCTCATCTTCCCCAATAGTGAAGAGTGGTGGGTTACGTATGCAGTCGGCGCGGTGGGATGTGGATATGGAGAAGAAGCACGTGTCGCAGCAAGCGGCACATGATTTGTTTGATCGCTATGAAAGTTTGAAGAAGGTGAATGAGAGAGTGTTGGACGAGTTGAGTGAGCTGAAAATGAAGGAGGTGCGATGTAAGTAGGTGGCGGATGCGAATATCCATATGAGGCGTGTTGTGAAATAGTTGAAGGAGAAGTCGCGAGTGTTGGAAGACAAGAATGATGAGCGAGAGAAGAAGACGAGTGCTGCAGAGAGGAGAATGAGAGAGGCAGAGTCGAAGTATGAGGAGTTGATGAAGGAGATGACTGTGTTGAGAGCGAGGACTGCTGAGTTGGAGAGGAGTGTGAGTAGGCAGGGTGATGAGAGAGAGTCGTTTGCGAAGTTGGAGCGCATGAGGAATGAATGGAATCGCTTGAATGAAGACAGAAAGTTTGAGTTCCACATCCCTATTCGGGATAACCATCTGGATGGTCGAGTCCTCGTCAACCAAAATCTGGACGAGAGCATCATTTGTTGCAATGGGCATCCAAATAAAAAATGTCTACACGCCACACTTTGTATGCGCGGGCAACTCAATAAATTTTCAGTGAGGAAGCCCGCGAGACTAACCAAGGATGGCTAACTTGGTAAGTGAAAAGCAAATAATATAGTATATCCTATTCTAATACATATCATTTTCATTGCAGATCTTTTCCCTGCCTTCACTATCCCATCACTTCACTCCCGAGAACGAACCAACGGCCCTGATAAGGGCCACCAAAGGGAAAGACATGATAGAACCTCCACGCGGTTTGCCCTGGGCAGTCTTCGGACTTGCGAATACTATCATTAAGTTGAATCTGCTATCAGTCAACTTGAACGTTGCAAATGAAGTTCGGTGTAATACTTCCTTTCGACGGGCGTTCCTGTAAAGGGCGGCGGTGAAACCCGTAGCTATGTATACCGCAAGGGACATTCGGCAATGGTCAATCTTGTTAAACCTCTCTGCGTCATGTTTGCAAGTGGTTGCCTCTGTCTCAACGTAGTATGCATTCGCGCCAGGGCGACATTTAGCCAGCTGTCGAAGGTTGCCTTATAAACTTTCCATTGCATACGTTATGAGAACCATGAGTTCTACCTGTCTCTATCAATGAGACGAATTGATGAATAAAATGGGAGGACACTCACGCGCCACACGCAACATAACACACTTCTCTCTTCCGTAGTCTAACAAGCTCTTTACACATGGATCGCAGTCGATTGCTATCCCAGAATCATGTAAGCTATCTTAATTTTAAATGTGTCTAACACTATTTCATCTACCATTATCACCCATATGAAATGTTATAAGATTTGCAAGTTAAACTAAGTGTGCTACTATTTCCAAATGAAAAAGTATACATGGTTAGATCATCCACTTAAGCCCCATTCAAGTAAGTCAGTATGAAAGCAAAGATAATATGAATTAAACATTTGTTATGGCATGTATTTCAGAAGGTCTTCATCGTCAATATCGCCCCCGAGTCTGACTTCACACAGATCACAAAAACAGTTCACTTGCTTCAATCGTTCTTCTACCGCGAGCCTCACTTTATCGATGTATTCCCACTCCGCCATTATACGTGGCTGGGATTTAGGGGTGTACCATTCCCATAATTGATGTAGGAATTTGGTGCTGGTGATCTCCATCACATCATCAGTTTCGTACTGCAGATACTTCCACCTCACGCCTGTTAAGTCGGGACACTCCTTCTCACATATACTCTCCTCTTCGTCGTCCGCTGGTAATGTCAACTTTCTAATGTTGTCGTGTCGGTACACCTTCTCTACCTTCCCCTTCGTTGGAGCGTTTGGTGCAACGAGCGTCTTTGGTGATGAGCATGGAGAAGAGAACTCCAATCTAGTGTTCGGTGTTTTTGGAGGGCTTGTCATGTTGACTGTGGATAATAACTTTGAAATGTTTCCTAATTCTTAAGTATAAACAAGCAACCAATCAGAATGAACAGCCAATGAATGATGAGTATGAGACGTATAAGTGAACTGTTGTCTAGCGAATTCTGTTATTATTTGAGGCGTACAAGTGAACTGCTCTCTAGTGAATTCCAAATTTGATACGTATTATTTGAGTGAAGTCTCTATCTTGTTGAAGTATCAACCTTAAACATAATTTCCTTGAAATGGTAAGTTGAAGATATCCTCTCTCATCTCCCTCAAACGTGTGGCTAATAGCTCCTCAATTTCAGGCATCAACTTGATCACCAAAGCCCTCCCTTCTCGAGGAAAGTTTAGAGCTGTTGAGTGAAGGTAGGTTGTAACAATACACTGAGACTTTAACAGAGATGATAAAATTATTTCTCTTTCAGGTGATACCAGTCCCATCTCGAGCGAGTCGGATAACAACAGCGACTCCATGGCAACATTGTCGCGGGAATGCAACGATCGGGAATGTGCTGACTGTGGACACATCTTCACGAGGAAGCGCAATCTCATCCAACACATCAAGCGAGGTGTTTGTAGACCTAAGTCAGCATCAATCTCCGAAGGTGGGGATGATTCTGTTAACGATGTCTCCTTTTCTTGCGATTTATGCATTCAGTCTTTTGAGTCATGTTTTGAACTATCTTCACATAGACTTCGACATACACACAGTGACGATAGTTATACTAACAGCACCTCCTCTATCCGACTCTCTGAAGTGTCGATAAATAAGTGAGGAACTACCAGATGGAATCCTCAGAAACCATTACTGACTTTGAAGAATGGTTTCATCAAAATTCATCTTTGATTGGTGCGGTGCGCTCTTCAACAATTTAGTCAATTTTAGAATGAAGGCGCTCATCTATCTTAAAATAAAATATGCAAAAATCGACCACCATACTGGTCAAATAGTAGAGAGGTTGGAGTTTCACATACCCTCCTCTCCTGCAACCGAAGTTGTAGACTGCGAGTCTTGGATAAATTTTCATATCCAAGGGTTAAAATTAAACATAGATAAATTTAACGAGCGTGATAGTGGTCTCATTTTTGATGGTATTGAGACCGCCATGATTAAAATCACTTTATTAGAGAACTACTCTGGACGAGGCTCCTTTAAACTTCCGAAAAATTTAAAAAATAAAACAGCAGTCATTTCTGTAGATTGCGAATCGCAATGTTTTAAGTATGCCGTCCTCTCCATTCTCCACTATAATGATGTACAGAATAACCGATACCGCAAGAGTAAGTATCAACAGTGGGAGAATGAATTAAAGTTTGATGACTGCAATAGTGAAGATATGAAAATTAAAGATATAGAAAAATTTGAAAAATTGAACAACATCAAAGTAGTTCTCCATGTTTGGGAAAAGGGATTGAAGGGTGTCCGCCACAACTCGCGCTCGAGTTGTTATGACCATGTTGTCAACCTTTTATTAGTAAGACACGATGATGGTGAGGAATGGCACTACTGCGGTATTCCCAAAATTTCTCGCTTATACCACCACTTAAGAAATTCTAGCTCATCAGAGATTTATTACTGTGACAGATGCATTCGCAATTTTAGGAGTGAAAATAAATTTGAAACTCATTACGAATGGTGTAAGCGAGGTAAACTACAAATGGAACGCATGCCCAAAGATAAGGAGTTTTCATATAGAGAGAATGGCGATGAACTAAGTCCTCTTCGTGTCATCCATGCTGACATCGAATGCTACATCGATGATAACGCCATAACATCCATCGAGCAGCAGCCATTTCCCGTTAGATCGCCCGCCTCCGGTACGTGTTCGTTACATGAATTCGGCCCGGTAAACGGGTCGTTCCTACCGTCACGTAACCGGTACGAGCTCGTGTACCCGAAGGAGGTTCCAAAAAAAAATCCGCCCTGCTGCTTGATTTACGGGCTTTCATTCAATCTCCAGTGCTCTGTATTTTAGCTGGAGATTAAATGAAAGCCCGTTTTTACAAGCAACAGGGCGGATCCTACTTAAAGAGAGAAGTCAAACGTCAAATAATAGGTTTTATTCTTCATGAAATTATAGCCACGTACCACAGTAACACTGCCTGGGATAAAAAATAACAGTACCTGGAAAGTTTGACAGCAGTTCGGTAACTCTTAACCATTCCTTGTGCAGTAATTGCCTTCACACTTGCAAACAGTTCCACGCAGAATCCATGTATAGGCATACTTGGTTTGATATCCCAATCTTATCCGGAAATGAGAGAATCATTGTCTCTGAAAAAAGAAATATTTTTCATTGACATTTCGCGCTGGATTCATGCTATCGTAAAAAGCAAGGATATGTATAGGATGCATCCATGCAAGAATTACATGATGTATTATATATAAAAGCACAAATGAAACAAAATCTGTAAATTATATTAAGCAGTATTTACTATGCCAGCATCAATTATAAATAGCATGCAAAATTATAATGAGATTAACATTTAAGTCAATGTATGGATTAATCAGCTTCTGTAGACCTAAAATAACAAGCAATGCGTCAATCATGTCGCAAAGCATCTGCACGCATACTTTAGGCCTAGATAGATTTTATCACGTTTGTTTAAATTTTGGCATCTAACATTATAGGAGAGATTATTACTTATGTCTTTATATGCGCCTCTTACCTCAGTTCATTAGTTGTTACATAAGACAGTTTCGAAATGAAGTTTTAACCTAAATCACACTTGTCTACAGTTTGCTTTCCAATGAACTTGGCTTCTGTTTTCTGAACGAACTGTAGACAAGTGTGATTTAGGTTAAAACTTCATTTTGAAACTGTCTTATGTAAGAACTGATGAATTGAGGTAAGAGGCGCATATAAAGACTGATCTCTCCTATAATGTTAGATGCCCAAATTTAAACAAACGTAACAAAATCTATCTAGGCCGAAAGTATGCGTGCAGATGCTTTGCGATCTAACGCTTGATCATTGATGATGTAGCTGATGAAGTATATTAACTAACCAGTTAGCAGTAGAAGAAGCAGCATCCCCGTGAAGCCTGCATAATACCTTTTACATTAAGCTTGTTTCAATCGGATGATAAAAGCGAACTTAATATGAAAAGCACTACAATCCCTATCAAATCATCTTTTATGAAGAAAAAATAATAATGCGATGAATTATTTGTATCTACTAAATACGGGAGGTGTGCACCGTACAGCTTTACTGATGTAGGTCTCACGGTAAACTGCACACCACTAAAACAGCAGTTACAGTAATATATATATAAACTTATAATAATAATAATTTTAATAATATATAAACTTAACAGAAAATATTCGTAAGAAACTTGAAAATGATGAGTCACAATTTGATGATATCAATTAAAATCCGCTAGTATCAGATAGAGCGTCTCTACGGATATTTTCTGTTCGGAGTGTAAAAACAGCCGTGAAAGTAATTTTAGGTGTTAATTTTAACGGATATTTGTTGTTTACAGCGCACTTGCATTAGTCACTCGCAGTGACAAAGATAGTTTTTTAACTACAATGCATCATCTCACTTGGCTCTTCTCCGAACTTCTATAAGGAATAGGAATGAACTGACGTCACGAGGATGCTGCTGCCTTCCCTGCAGACTAGACAAATTGATTTTGTTTACATCTGCATCAGCACCTTACAATATTTCCCCAAAATCGCCGATTAATCAGGGTTTGTACACCTAACGTCAGCCAGATAGCTAGATTCAATAGCTAAAATTTTAAGCATGAAGCATTTCAGGAGAATGCAGTTTACTTTCCCTTCATAGAATAATATCCATATCAATGAAGAAATTTGAATATTGAAAGTAAATCAGCCTCAAGATGACTGCAGACTTATGATTCTTGTTTGCATTTCTTCATGATTGATCATCATAATCCATTGCAAACGATACTGAGCAGAGTGATATTCCAACATGCCTATGAACGATTCTACAGGTGATTTTGTGATTTCATCTTTATGGTTGGACATGTCATTGATCTTCATAAATTGATAATGGGCAATTCCGTAAATAACGCACGTACGTTCTGACACACAATCTTCATTTCTCATCATGAAGCAATGCGATTCTATCTATGAAAATTGCACCATACCATGCCAAAATAGTATGAAATATTAATCACTTTTCAAATATTCAAACACTAGTCCCTCTAGCGTCGAAAGAGGGACTGACATTAAATTAATTATTTAAATTGCTTTTACTTATTATATAGAAGGGACTACTATAATGTTTCAGAACGTTCGTGTATTATTTATGAAATTATTCTAATCGTTGTGAATGAATTATCTTTCAGGTTCAGACAAGACACTAAGGCTCATGCAATAAAAGACCAGTTGCTCACCAGTTTATTAAGAATTTTCTGTACTGCTCGTTGGGCATTTCATGACTAATCGTCCACAATTCAATTACAATTCACTGCTACGATGATGTAGCGTTAATGAGAGATGCTGTTTCATGTCGGTACAGCGCACGTCAAATGTAATTAAATATTGAATTTCCTTCTGATGACTCCATACAGTTAGATTTGCATACTGCATAACAACACTGTGTAACACATTCACAGATGACTGCTTTGAATTTGTATCCGTTATGAATACATGCTGGAAATGTCTCATGTCAGCTCAAGATGACTTAGATATCTATCAATCCGAACTATGTGCCCCGACCGCACTCGAAAGATAGGCTCTAATTAGTGTATCTGACATGCGTGTGGAAGTGACAACAAGCCACAAGGCCGATTAGTCCTCACAAAATCTGAGAGATGAGACCACACCATGCCCATAGAGTTCTACATGACTATACCTTATTGATGTCACAGAGCAAAACACTTCGATGGAATGCTGCATAAAATCGATATGTTGCAAAATCGATAAGTGTTGAAAATTTAAGCATGTTAATCAAAATAGCGAATGAAGATAGAACAAATGCATTGCTGAATTAGTGAACAGCGAATGACTACATGAATGTTGTTCAGGTGTTCTAAAGCATGAATCATTGCACCAGAGAAATCAGTCAAGTCACTGAAGTCAGCTGAAGACATTGTATGAGATTGCAGTACATGGCTCGATAGAAAATGTGCCCCTCCATCTCAGAATAATATGCGCATGTTATGCTCCACTGCAGGTAAGATTCTGACTAACATTTGTTGCTTCGAAATTGCATGCATTATGCTATGAAATACTTAAGATGGCTAATAAAAACATGTTAGGGACATATTAATAATCAGGATTTACTAAGCAGGTGGGAAGTATTTTGGGATACCGTACATAAATTAACACTTTAGATATTCACGCAGTTTGAAACTGCACGGTCAATATCCATTTATTGAATGATAATTGTGCTTTTTACTTTATTTTTCCTATGTCAAAATACCGCTCATGTTGTCATTTAAAGAGAATCCTCTCTTACTAGTACAGGGATTATTATCGGAAATTGGTGTTCTACGTGACAGTGCAGGCTAGGTGCTTGGTTAGCGATCTTTCGGTCCAGAAATCGAGCACCGAAAGTGTCATAGGAAGTCGTCAGAAAGGGCATCCGGACCAAATGGTCACAGCCAGATCAAAGTCTGACTGTGTCAACACAGTGGAGCCCCAAGTAAGGTAGAGTAGACGTTGACCTTACAGGCCACAATTTACTTCAACTAATTAAAAAACAATATTGCATGAATTATCAGACTGCAATGAAGTTATACCTGGTCATCATTATTACGTAATGCGTAGGCTATACTTAACCTTAGTCGTGCATACATAAGCCTACAACGATCAAGGATGCAATCAGAACACTAGAACCTTCAGAGATGAAACATAGGCCTACATATAATCCGACATAACAGTTTAACTAATCATCAGTCTGCAGCTGCGACACCTATCCTGTTTTTTTGAAATTATCTTAATAAACAATGCAAAAAGTAGTCCACTGCAAGGAAAAGAAAATTAATTTATTGAAATTAATTGCAATTAGTTGATTGATAAACCATCTTCAATTCAATTAATTGATTGGATCAGCTGCCAATTATTCCAATTAATTGCAATTATTCACAAGCAAAAAAGCGATTTATTGAACGATTACTGCAAGTTATAATGTATAATTAATAGCTCTACACAGTCGATGATGTGATATTCTGTAGATATACTCGTTTTTGAAACGAAGAAATGTTTGATGTTAGCCTAATGCGAAACTTGCTGTTAATAATCTACACAATTCATTTAAACTTTAATTTAAAAGTCTCTAACTAGTAAATATAAATACTTCGTATTTTCTCTTAGATAAAAGTTAAATTAAGGTCACGATGGTCAGAGTGACAGTGTTTGAACCAAAAAATATTGCACTTATATATTATTATAAAAATATAATAAATGTTAATTATCAGTCATTGCTTGATATTGCTATGAGAACATTTTCATGTTTTATCATGCAAATTAGTTCAACGAGCATAGTGGTGCAGAAAATACATACTTGTGATTGCAAATTCTATTCTATAGTGTTTTAATGCACTTTCGTAGACCTGTGTGCTGTGGAACTAACGTTCTAAGTGTTAATCAATCAAGTGTCCGTCAACAGCGGAAAGATCAACCTAGATCTGGCAATGATAAAAAATTATTGCAATTATTGTCAACTAATTGATTGCTCATGTGATCCAATTGAGTCAATTGATTCTCAGCAAAAAAATGAGACCAATTAAATTGCTAATAATTTTTTTCCAACCCCAGGTTGTGTTCCAGTACCGTATGAACTCCATCTCAATTATCCTTCGTCTTGCGACATGTGATATCGATTGCGACATTGTGGCGCTCTTGCATCGCAATGTAGCCACATGATTATGGGCTTCATAACCGTGCACTGTATTACAAGCATTTTATCAATTGATTCAAATAAATTCACAAATATATACTTCAAAGATCATCTGAACACCTTCATGTTTAAGATAGAAGTGCAACTATCAATTACAACTATGTTATGAATCTGTTCGGTTTTGGCGTCAGTGTCCTATCTAATCATAAAAAATTGAAGTGCAGCCTGGAAACCAAAAAATAATTGCATTGCAATTTATTGGTCACAATGATCGCTGTAACCCAAAGATTCCAATTAATTAATTGTTGTTACAGAAAAAATTGCAATTGATTGATTGCAGTCTGTCAATAACTGCTATCAATTGATTGATCTGTAATGAAGTTACTTAGTTGAATGCTAACTTGCAAAACCGCCTACACTCACCACCATAGGAAAAGCATAACACAGTGATTAAGATTATTAGTCTACCTATCTTATATTATGTCATTAAATCTTAAATTTATGTCAATCTAGGCACGCGACTTCTTGTTCTCTAGTTTGAATAGTCACTCCGACTAAGAATGTAGCAACATGTATTTCATGCAGAAAGTCACCGCCCAAATTGGCAGCATGCAAGTTTACGACTTGCACAATCTGCCAATTTATGCAGCCTAAATAGGTGTAGCACATGCTTTTATCTAATAGTCCGGGAGCCAGCGTGAAGTTGTGCAGGGAACGAGGTAGTACATAAAACTTTCACATAGCATAGTACACCTCTAACCTACTGCAAAACTTCGCGTCTGCCGGATCAGATCATTTGCTTTTCAGAAATAGAGAGGATAACACAATCCTATGTATTTCCAGTGGTCAAATTGTGACATTTAAGGTGTTGACTCCATTTTTCCGAATTTTTGCTCATAAAAGCTACACAAATTGGTATTTTGTTGAACTGGTTATTATAGAAATCATCTACAGATCATGATCTTTGAAATCAGTTATCATTCAGTGGCAGAGGATGAAGTAAAGTGTACAAACAGACACTTTTCGTTGGTGTAACTGCAAATTTTAACATAGACATTTCAGGAAAATTGTTGATATACTTTAACGAAAAGTGTCTGTTTGTACACTTTGCTTCATCCTCTGTCACTGAATGATAGCTCATTTGAAAGATCATGATCTGTAGATTATTTCTATAATAACCAATTCAACAAAATACCAACTTGTACATTTTTTATGAGCAAAAACTCGAAAAAATGGAGTCAACACCTTAAATGTCACAATTTTACCACTGGAAATACATAGGATTTTGTTATCATCTCTATTTCTGAAAAGCAAATGATCTGATCCGGCAGACGCGAAGTTTTGCAGTAGGTTAGAGGCGTACTATGCTATGTGAAAGTTTTATGTACTACCTCGTTCCCTGCACAACTTCACGCTAGCTCCCGGACTATAAGTCGAAAATTAAAATCAAGAAATAATCTAATCAAATTGTGATTAAAAAAATCCAATTAGTTGATTGCTGACATACGATGATTCCAGTTAATTCATTGCTGTCGTCCAACTATTTCAATTAGTTCTTGGTGAATCCTGAACCTAGGTATAGAATATTTACTAGAAGATAGGCCAGAATCTTCGAGCTCAGCTAGCGGTGGCCCAAAGAATTAATAAAAGGCGACTGCGAAATAATCCTAATATTACTAAATGATCTGATTTGATGGCATCCTTTAAGTATCTAGGAATCCCTAAATTGAAAATGTAATCCAATAACACAGAACCTACGCAGGCCTACATCATTCTTTCAATTTATGAATTTCTTAGCCAACTAAACCTACATCGCTAGACTCTGAGAAAGTTAAGCTACTAGATTATTAATGTGCTGCAAAAGATGGCCATTGACAGAAAACACATTTTAAACATTAAGCAACCAGAACAAAGTATTTTGTCATCTATGATAATTGTGATCTATTATACTAAATTTTCTGAAATTGCATGCAACGATAAATTGCAAGTCAAACAAAAAATATCACTGTCCAGTCAGTTCTTATTTATTATTCAAATTTTTGTGTGAGCCATGATCCTAAAATTCAAAACGTGCGAGATTTTCGTCAAAAAAAGTCAACCTGTCGAATCTTGCAGCGATGGACTTCCAAATTTGCTATGAAATTAAGGAAACACCTTTACACGGATGACTTATGTCAGCGACTTTTCATTTTCAGATATTTCGAAGAAACAGATGGCTTTATGATGAACTTTTACAATTGGATTCGTCCAGGTGTTTTCCGACGCTAAATGAAGTATGAATAGCCAATTACCAATAGTGAGGGAATTTGCACGCTACGTTGGAATAACGATCGTTTTCTTTAACAAAGCACTCAATTTATACTACACTAGATAAATTTAATAGAGAAGTCTGAAGTCCCATTATCAATGAATAGGTAATCACAAAAACATGAAAATATGCATAATTGACCATATATCTTAATTATCAGTATTTAGTTAAGGTCTTTCCAACCAATTTGGCGTCGGAACAAACGCGTCTACAACTTATTTCCACGCAACGTTGCGTGCGGATAACCTCACTGTGGGTAACTGTCTATTTCCATGTAATTTTTTTGCTTGGAATTACCACACCGGTCAGATCCCGAAAAATTCTCGATAACCGGCTTTTAAGTTCCATCCTTTTTACTATCTCGGTTGCACGCTATTATTTTATAAAATGGAAATTGCAATCATGTACATGCCAGATGAGTAACGAGTGATAAACCTATAGACTTCGATTAGGCTAAATAAAAGATAGGCCTTAATAGTTGCAGATTCTATGCTAATTTGCATTAGGCGTGGGTACCGCAAGTTACTTATGTGTCCACTTACAATTTTTTATTTACATAGATATTACAAAGATGACTACTAATACTGTTGGCCTACTCAATCACACTTGCAACTTCTGAATGTCATCGTGACAGTTCAAAGCGTGATCACAATCAAATAGTCAAGATTTATGCAGAGCTACAGCTAGTAAGGCCTATATTATACACTCAAGCAGCTGCTTGAGAGAAGAGCATGAAAACTCAGCAATTATGAATATTCACCTTGTGTGAAAATATGTAAGTATCACCACTGAAGGATCACACAATGACTATTAAAATAAAATTGTAGAGCGCGTTTGGACTAGACTGATGAACTAGGAAAAATAAGAATTGGAGAAACACTCATTCTCCTGATGAAAATACTCTTTTGGAAGACAATCATTTTCAGGCGGTTCCTATTAGTCTCACTAACTAGTTCCATGCAATAAGTGGGAAGTTTAGAACGAAATGGAGAACACTTATTCATCTAGAACCGGCTATCAACAATTTGCACAGACAAAGCTCACTTGATTAGATGCTATAGCCTACCTCAAGCACAAACCATACTGAGTGCTACTTTGTACACTTGACATACAGGTAACTTACTGATGCTGTCACACATTTATCAAGGAGTAAGTGACAGCAGATAGTGGATGACAATATAATAATCAATCTCACCGAATTGAAAAAATCTGCTTTCCACTTATGACTTGCATTCATTCACATTCGCCAAGGAGTAAGTGACAGCGGACAATTGATGAAAATACAGCAATAAATCTCAGTCGAATAATACTTGATTCCAGGTCTGCATGCTTGCTCTCGACAAAACGGTGGTCTGCCTAAATTCGTATCTCCGAGGAACCGAATATGTTTAAACAAAATTATTTTAAATAACGAGATAGAGTTTTATTCTGGTTTTATCATGTAGGCTTTTCCTCGATAGCCCACTCATGAATGAATTAGCATTTAGGCAATGCTTCAGCAGTGTTGAGATGCAACGATGCAAGTATATTCACCTACATCACTAGAACATTATATTTTTGTAGAAGGGTAATTCTATCTTTGGGTATTACTTTGTTGAACTGAGGGTTAGAGAGAGAAAAGCAAGACTATAGAGTAAGTACCTTTTCTGTGAGCAAGACTATTGAGAAGAGGTTCATCAATATTCATGATCAAATTCTACCTCGCCACGGGAATTCAACCTCGGCGGCTAAAGAATTAGAAGATTCCAGGAAACGAACAAGTGTACTTGAGCAGATGCCGCAGAGAAAAGCTGTGTAACAAACTATGCTACAATTTTGAATAATTTTTGATGAATGAGAGCAAAACAGATCTACGAAGTTTTCAATTATTTAGATGTTTTGCGTTGTATCAAAAACATCAATTTTTTGACAAAAATTGCCACTTTTATCAATTATATTATTTATCTGCTTTTCTTTTAATGACCAAAATAATTGAATTCGAACTGTCACAGCTGATTTAATTGTATTACACGAAAGAAATCTATTTTGACAATTTTCACACGACTTTAGAGCTTAGAATTGATCGAGAAAACATTAGCCGGCACTAAAGAATAAATTATAACGGCATAATATCTCGGATTTTGATTACTCAAGCACGACAAAAATCATTTGTAGTTGAAGGCATTGATTTCCACAATGTGGAAGGTTGATGTTCCCATAGATGATTATGCAATTCCAGTTCAAGCCAATGCAACTCCTTGATAAGATTGAGCGTCCTAGCCAAGAAGTGCTTCGGTCAGCGGTTATATTGCCTAAATTGGCAATGATTCAGAATTGCGGAAAATTTTAGGTTCGGCTACAAATTATGCGAAGAATTAACACCAAACATTCATATGAACCGCATCCTTTTGCAGCTCTACAAAGCGTCTGTCGCACCACTGTGATGAGACCACAATGTGAGATGCCATTTATCTGTGACATGATGTAAACGGACTGAAAAACAGCGGAAATTTTGTAATAGTAATTCTTGATTTAATTGCAGCATTTCAATCATTTAGCAACGACAATGGGTACAAGCCACGGCTAATCAAATTTCCGCTTGCAGCATATTCCTGAAAATGTACAAATTGTAGAGAGAAATGCATATTTTCTCAAAATTTTCAGTTGGTATTCAAATAATAACAGAAAATTTTATGTGGACGGGAATGCTTCGTGTGTACAGCAATAGCCGGGTGCCCGAACTCAATACATATATCTTCCGGCGACCACCGTTATCCCATTATAATTCCGACCTCTGCCCGACCAATTTTTTTTGTTTTAAAATAATCTAAAACCACTTCAGTGTCAACCTGCTTTCGAAGGAAGTAGCCCTAGTGAGCACAGAATGCGTCTCAAGTCATTTCATGCTTCACGAAGTTTTCCCGCTACCCAGCTTCGTTACGAATTCGTTACGCGGGTGGGCGATCTAACGGGTTCCTGCTATGAAGTATGGCATGACCATTTCCAAAATAGAAAAAATAAAATGCACGTCTGGAAAGGTGAGGATTGTATTTACCAATTCCTGCAATTCCTCGAACAGGCTGTAAAATTTCAACAAAAGTATGATGGTGAACTCTATCGCACATCATTGCATATGACAGCAGATGATGAAGCAAAATTTGATAGTTGCAACGTTTGTCTCAAATTAAGTAAAACATTTGATGATGATAAGATTAAGAAAGTGCGCGACCATGATCAGATCACTGGTAAATTTAGAAACGCACTATGTTCAAAATGCAATTTTTCACTTAGGATGAAACGGCATACATTACCCATCATTTTCCATAATTTCAAGGGCTACGACAGCCATATGATAATAAAAGGAGGTTTAGGTTAAATGAAAGAGTGGAAGTTTGATGTAATAGCACAAACGAGAGAGAAAACTTTATGGCCATGACAGCAAAAGTGCCTGTCGATGAAACTAAAGAAAATAAGACGCTCTATTTTAATATAAAATTTTTAGATTCCTACCAATTTATGACTGCATCACTGGCCTCTCTCGTACAAAACCTAAAGTCTCTTCCACTAACACAAAATCTTAAGAAACAATATCCAAATCTAACCGATGAAGTCATCACACGGAAAGGAGTCTTTCCATATGCATATTTTGATGCGATTAGTAAACTCGGCAAGTCTTCTCTTCCACCCATAGATAAATTTAAAAATGATTTGAGAAATTGGTCTCATCACCTCTATTCATCGATAGAGACATTATCGATGAGGACCTTGTAGGTGTTAAAATGATAAAATCTGAAGTTGAGTTGTGCAAGCCCATCTATATTGGCCAAGCTGCACTAGATTACTCTAAGCTTGAAATGTACCAACTCTTTTATAAAAAAATAAAACCATATCCTCTCGTAAAAGAGGTTCGTTTGTTGGGTGGTGATACAGATAGTTTCTTCATAGGTATTACCACTCAAAAAGATTTGAATTTCAATGAAGTAGGAAAATCTTTAGAAAGACATTTTGATACATCAAATTATCCTACTGATCACCCACTCTACTCCATCAAAAATAAGGCAAAACTCTGCTGCTTTAAGGATGAGACAGCAGGGGAAAGAAATAGATGAAATGATTCTCCTCCGCCCAAAAATGTACAGTATGAAATTAAAGGATAGCGACGATAGTATTAAGCGCGCTAAAGGCATATCAAGATCATTGGTGTCTAACATGAAACATAAAAATTTCAGGGAAGCCTATAGAAATAAAAATATAACGTTTGTCAATATGACAATCTTAAAATCTAAGTCGCATGAGATCAAAACTCATACTTTTAGGAAACGGGCGCTTTCAGCATGGGAGGATAAGAGGTGCTGGTTAGAACATAACATATCTCTTCCACATGGACATCCTGATACAGACATACCACCACCCAAAAGAACTAAACTCACACTACCACATTCAGGAGACGTCTTAGCATAATCATCCTTAATTTAGTATTTTGATGTTGATTTCTGTAGATAGACATTGTTGTTTTATGTATCGCATTAGATCGTTTCTTCCTTGTGAATATGTGTCCACATCTGTACATTCCTCATGTGAAGACTTTCCCGCTGAAAGACATTTTTTCCTACCCCTGTATATTTCCTCACTTTACGAAATAAAAAGACATATAAAAATGTCTATTGAAGTGCGCTCATGTACATATTTTCAATGAATGTTTTATAAAGTCTATCACTTCACACTCATGTATATATTTCAATAAATGTTGTATAAAGACTTCACTTTGTTTTCCGAAACACCAACATTATGAGGGATTTAGTAACTTTCACATGGATACACCCTTGTAAACCATTGGTAATTTTGATAGCAATAGAGGGTATCATTTGTTTGACGACGGGATGATAGAAAATAGGTTCAAACATCTTCTCGACTATTCCATATGAAGCGTCTTTATCATGAATGAAATCACGTAAAATGAATTCTTTTTTCTCAGCAAAAGAAATAGGCGAAATCACATCACTTTGAATGTGAAAGTGCTATTCATGTTTATCAAGTGTCATTGGTGTTTCTACACCATTCGTGCGTGTAGCAGTAAACACAGTTTGTAGCGATGAAAAACCAAAGAGTTTTATCAAATTTTCACTCAATTGACAGTGAATGTCATCGCCCAATTTCAGAACAACACTTTGATTTTCAATCAAAAATGAAATGTGATGTGCTTTTGCATCATATTTACTTTTCAACACTTTCTTTATCTTATTTTGTATGTATAGATTCAGTACATGAATAAAGTTTTCAACTGTATTATACTGACGTGGCATTGTATAGATGATCATTTTATATTCTTGATAAGATTGGTAAATTTTCTTGATGCGATCACCATAGATGTCTACTCACCACTCATCGCAAACTGATTCATCTTTAATGTAATATTCATGACTAGCCCAAACCGTACCGCGTCCAATAACAGGTGGTAGATTCCTTACAATTTGACGCAAGTTAGCAGAGAAATAAACAGTAAGTTTGTCATTATTTTTCACAATGATCAGTTTTCCTTTTTCTGACTTGACTTTCTCTCCATACTTTTACCTACAGTCTCATTCCATTTCTTGACTAACTCATCAAGAGTTAAAGGTTTGACTCCACGTTTCTTTAAAATGATGCGTGTTTCACGTTCTACAACATCTTCATCAAATATTTTAAATCTATAATGAGATTTATTTATTCAATCTGAATAAACTTGTGCAACATTTGCGATGGACATCGATGTAAGATGTAGACCATGACCAAAACCGAGATGTGGATAGAATTCATTGTCCAATCTCAGGGTAAGACCTTTCGTAAAAGAGTCAAAACGATAAAAACGTCTTCCTCGCCAATGATAGATACTGAACTCATAAACTTTCTAACCCTTATTTTTCATAACAGAGGCATTACCACTATTGAATGCCTTAACAAATTTCCCCATATCTGATGAACCATAGTAATCTGATTCTATCTGAATCCATTCATAATTCCACTTTCCGTCTGATGCTAAATTGCATAGAAACGTGAATGCATGACTCATCGTTATTTCATCATAGATGCGGGTAGTCAATGTCATTTCTTCCACATCATTCACATTCTGTATATTGCTATCATAGCAAATACTAGAAACGCCAACCTCCTATTCTCCTTCTAAATGTAGTGGACGATTTAATTCTACTCGATAGTCTGATGGTTTATTTTTGGGAAATTTATCCATAGAAGCATTGCTGGGTAAGTAGATTAGAAACGAGTCCTTATTTTCACTTTCCATGTTATTCACATTGGAGAAAAAATATGAATGCGTTTGCATTAATTCGTCATTCGGAAATGGAGTGTGATACTTGTCACAGCGTCTTTATGAAAAGGAATCAACGCGCCAGCATCGTCATATATGGCAATATCAATCTGTGATATATAGTTTGATTTCAGGCCTGTATAATGCACTTTCTTAAAAGTATGCTCCGATATAATGCTACAGCTTTTTGGTTGGTATGGTATCATTGCTAAGAGTGGAGCTTCAGCATCTTCCACACGCAGATCTTCACCAATATTGGAATACAACTGAAAATAGTAAATATGACGCGATAATGATAGATGCGCGCTAGCTTTTGTTACAGTACCACTTTTAAACGTATTTTGATAAAAGCCCAAAATGTCCTTTAGGGTATTGTCTATGATCAGCTCAATATTTTTCCCTAACACGAAGAGATGGCACATCTTCTTTTTCAGAAACGAAATATGTTCTTCTTTAATCACTTCATTCAAATAATCTATTGCCATCTTAACTGAAGTGATCATGCGAGGTGCCAACACTCTTGTTCTATGTGAGATTCCACTCAAAGGCTCTATACACTTTCTGTATAAAGATACCGACCATTCTGTATCAACTTGATTTCACCCATCACATTTCAAATAGCGCATATCAAATTTTCCATGAACGGCTGCAGAGCGATGTCGCAAGAACTGATGAAAATCTTCTGAAAAAACTAATACTAGATCATCATCATCTAATTTACTAATGACGATTTGATCCGTTGATTTTGTATAAGTCAATTTTGCTACTTGTTTACCATCTACTTGAAGGAGAAAATTAAATTTCTTCACTAATGTTTCAGGAGCCATGTTTGTATTTTTGGCCTTAATCACAATCTTCTTCACCAATGTCTTTTCATTTTTCGATATAAGATCCACACAAAAAGCTTTCTCTTTGTAATTCAAATCTTTACAACCTTTGGTATAGTAATTGACAGTAAAATTAGCATAACTTGTTAAGGCGTTAGCAAAGTAGCCTAAATCTTCTCTTAAGCTCGGACTCAAAGCAACAATCCAATCTTTTTCAACTGTATGACGCAAATAATCATATTCACCTTTGTTAGGAGAAAAGTGGATGATGTGTCTACCATCTTTATTCAGGAAATCATATACAAACTTTTTACATGATAAGAGATCTTTCTTTGGCCACTGTGGAATGTAAACTCGACAACCTTCTTCACACTGATAAGCCACTGTACGCCTCACATTGATCGTCATCACTTCATGATTAAAAGTATAGACACATATGCTATGAGCAAGTTGAGTGACACCCACTTCCCACTTTTCATTTAGCTGTTGTGTATGATCAATGGGTGTAGAAAAGAGTGCGGCTCGATTATTACCAAATCTCTTTGTGGCCGCATTGCTAAGCAAAATATGATAAAACCACATTTTTATATTGCTCATCTGCGGCTTTGCATAACATCATGAAGACTTGGATTTTGGACTCTCTACAATATATCAGAGTTGATCGTAATGGAAACGTGCATTTCAAAAATTCTCATGGTCATACTGCAAGAGGTATTACATTAACATGGCGACAATTTGTCAACCTCAAGGATATCATGAGGGATTTGGAATATTTTGAAACATTAAGATTCATCTCCTTGGGTGATCAAGTTTGGCTTCAACGTTGCAACAATGAAATTCAAATCTGCCATTCTCATTCCGCAAACTGTTTCTCATTTCGCAAATACAATTGGGAGAAGTATAGAAGATACATACATCGCTCCATCATGACATTTATTCGTCGTGAGTTCATCACCCTACTATGCAAATCTTAATCAGACATGACTATCACGCACCATGAGTTCGAAATTAGATTCCCTACAACGTATTGAAACGGATCATGATCGAAACATCTATTTCAAAGATTCAACTGGAAATGTGAGAAGAGAGTTTGCTTTATCTTATCGTCATTTTCAATCTCTACATCATATCATGAAGGATTTGAAATACTTCTATATGAAAAGACATTCACGTATTGGAAATCGCATATGGTTGCGCGTCAACAATCGGCGAATTCAACTCTATCATTCCCAACTTCATACTAACTTCACATTTCATCAAGGTAGTTGGGAAAAGTATAAAAGGAAGGTACATCGCTCAATTTACTCATTCTTTCATCATGAAGCGCCATCGCTACACCATCGTCAACATTCTCCGTCGCTTCAGACTCTACACCAAAATCGATTTCACAACATTACACCAACACATTCCAAACAGCAAGTATTACCCGGGCCGACCTCAAATGTTAGTGGTGAAGATGAACAATTCACGGAATCTTCAACTCTTCCCAAATGGGACTGTGCAGATTCTCGGCGCCTTTTCTCATTTATCGGCGCAGTCAATGCGCTTAGAGCTACAGAGACTACTACGTCGGATATGGAAGAGGGAGAGGTGTGTGATGTCGAATCTGACTGTGGACAATATGGTGATCTCTACTCAATTGATTGAAAGTGTATCATTTTTGAAGATTCATACCAGCAGTTACAATTTGTGTTATGAACCCGAACTTTTTCCTGCAGCTCTCATTAGTTGTTGGTTACCTGTGCATGTTGCAATCTTTCATAATAGTAAAGTGATCATTACTGGACTAAAATCTCATGTACAAGCAAATATGATCCTAGACTATCTCATTGAGTATGTACGTACCCAGCGGATTGTAAAATAAAAAACAATTTTTCCAACATGATGTTTTTATTTCAAATCATGATAGAACTTACAAATCATTTTTTCATTAGAGGATGGATTACATGAAAAGTTTTGAATAACAGATACAAATCGAGATACATGTAAACGTTTTAAGATGAAGTACAGTACAAAAGCACCACACGTTGATGAAAGTGGATGTTGTAGTATGCGTTCATTTCGCTGATATTGACGCGTATGTTTTCTCAACCACTGCTGTGTTGGTATATTTGGAGGTTGAGCAAGAGAGTAAAAATAGTTCACCACGTCGGTCTTCTCCAATAAAGATCGCTTTCCAATGTTCACCGCCTAAATTCTTCGAATGAGTGTTTAGCACAATAAAGATGGGATAGTGATTTACTGCAGGTGGTAATAGCGAATAGACATTATCGAAAGCTTTCAACGTCGCTTCGTCTGCATTACGCTGCACTTTAGTCTTAATATCGTCAGCAGTCAACCAACTCATTAACGATTATACTGAAGAATCACGTCACGATACTTTGTAATTTCAATATTTGAGTCGAAGACTGCATAAATTAATACATTGATCGTCGCAGCTAGCGTTGTTTTGAACGTCAAATCCAAACGAATATTATGAAGCACGTTCGCTTGACGATAGGGTGCACTAATATCGCTGTCAGCAGTCAAATCAAATGGATAAATAGTATATCCACTCTTAAACTCTTTTATAGTGAGTCCGTTGGTGTTATCCGTATTGTAAAAGCCAAAGACATCCATAAAATCAACATAACTGCGCATAAATTGATCCGCAGCAAAATCTGGTTTGTAGGGTGGACCAGGATGACTCACACCATTTACACGTAAAGCAATTTCACTTAACTGATTGTGTTTAAAATTGAAAGGATTCTTCTTTATATTACCATTAAATGCATCATTTTCAACCATTGCCACCATGAGGAGCTTCGGTGCTTCCGATGGAAAGAGGCCATCTTTCATGAACCTCTTTTGATCTTTCGGAATTGTAAAGGTGAGAAGCTTTGTATGCTGAACGGGGTAAATGGCATTTTGGCGGTTAAGACCTTCAGCATGCCCTCTAATGACACTTGGATTCGGTACTACTCGACGAATGTAAAGTGCAATATCTTCCACATGAATTCTAAAATTGTCAACTTTAGCAAATGCATTCAGCGCAAATTCAGGCTTATTCAATGTCAGCTTGAGTCGCATGCTGGTATTACAGAGTGAAGACTTTGACTGTCTAAAGAAGTCTAAATTCAGCGGACAATATAGCTGACATACTTTACTATCTTTAATCATAGCAGATCGCTTTACAAAGCCACTGTTTGTTTCAGCATCAAATTTTCCTGCTTCATCTCTGTACCATCCCATGACTTCCATATGACTTTTTTCTGCTGCTGGATGAAACTGTGATACATGATTGAAACATGATTTATGGGGATAATCGCTTTGACCACCTTCCACCTGCTGCTCTCCAATCGTTAGAGAAACATCGCGAAGTAGTGTAGTCAATGGTAAATTGTTCAGACCAACTTTATGTGCATCGTCAATAGCAGCTCCATCTGTTTGCTGTATTCTAAACCTCAAATCAACCATCGCATAACTCAAATCTATGTAGTCATCACTACCACCAGGAACAACAAATTCAATGGGGCCAGCATTCTCAGCTGTTCGAGGATGATAATCTACAATACTTGAACTAAGAATATCTGTCTGTATGGCTTGTTGATCAAACAAACAAAACCCAGAAGTTTTACACTCCATGATTAGAAGTTATGGCAGCGTCGTCGTTTAGCGCCTGATGAATGATTAGAGCCTCTGCGACGTTTGCGTGAATGCCTTTTGACTGAAGATCGCACCTTGCCAGCTCCGCGATGTTTCCTTCTTCCTTTATTCATTCGTTTAGGTGCTTTCTTTCGTTGAGTAACACCAGCAAAGGTCTGCTTCAATGTTTTTAAACCGCGTTCCTTCCCACGATTCAACAAACTTCTCTTAAAACCTCTACCTTTGGAAAGATCACTAGCAACATCACCAGCAAAGCCAACGGCATTACTTAAAACATTTCGTTTTAAAGATCTTCCGACATTGGATATGAGAGGTGCTACAACAGACTTCAGTGCACCAAGTATGCTACCTCCACGTTGGCGGCGAGCACCGATGTAAATTTGTGTTCCACCACATACATAGGAGGGCCGTGAATAAAATGAGGCAGTTGGATTCATAGCTCAAACCCTAAACATTGTTAGTTACAACTTAGCATGAATCACTGTCGATTACTTAGATGAAAGATGTCGGCACGACGCATCCAAGAGTTCATACTTGAAGGATAACCAGCCCATTTAACAAGACACCATTCTTCACCTTGCCGTTTTTTACATCGGATGATTTTCTCTACCAAATATGTTTCACTTTCAGTGACTACCTCAATCTCATCGCGGTAAAAGCTACCCTCAATTTCTTCATTATGGTGATCTATCAACTTGTAGGTGGTGGGAGAGTCTTTTTGATCAATCCTTGATACTGTAAATACCTCCTCTGTCCAATTCGGAAGGTACCCTTTGGCAAAAACACTTTTCACTTTTGAGATGCGAACTTTATCACCAATTTTCACATCACTTTCCACATGAGTGCGTTTACGCTGGAATGATTCGCGCACTTTATCTACATTGTCAGCATTTACATCTACTGGTCTGAGTCCAATAGAACGACGAACAGAGTGATTGTAGGCATGGACTGTATCTTGTAGAACCTTTGTCCAATTTTGTGTCAAGTTGGCAGTAAAATGTCGCCACAAGCAATTTTTTAATGTGCGATTAAAACGTTCAACGAGTGCAGCTTTATAAGCACTCTTTACACTAAACAACTCAATGTCATGCCTCTCACATAATCTTCTCACATGCTGATTTTCAAACTCTTTTCCTTGATCACTCTGAATTCTTTTTGGAATGCGACCTTCTCGAAAAATTGTTTGGAATGCCATTGCTACTCCTTTACCTTCTTTAGTTTTTAAAGGTTGAGCCCACGCATAACGCGAGAAAATATCAATGACGGTTAAAATAAAATTATTTCCTGAGTTATGTTTTGAAATGGAGGCGACATCACACAAATCTGCTTGCCACTGTTCATCAATGTCATGGGCAACATAATGGCGGGTGCGGTACTTCTTTTTCGCTTGTTTGTGGAGTGTATATGTAGCCTGACCCTTTAACCATCGTTTAACTTGTGATTGTGGAAGACCACTCCCTTTTGATAATTTCTTGATATAAGTGATGGCAGCAAACGGGAGGATCATGAAATTATAGGCTGTACTCGTAATCAAGAAACGCACTTCCTTGAATTTCTGCAAATCCGTTAGTTAAAATAGTAAAGAAAAAACTAGCTTTTACTCGACGTTTCGGGTTCAGACCCTTCTTCATAGAGTTTAAAACAGGTGCATATGACATGCTACTTGGACATATATATGTAAAAGCTGAATAAAAATCTATATGGCGCGACCTGTGTTCTCCTACAGGCCAGCAAGCTCATGACGACGATTCATAGATGGACATCTGTCCTTCTCGAATGATTCAGGACAGATTTCCATCTATGAATTGTCGTCATGAGCTTGCTGGCCTGTAGGAGAACACAGGTCGCGCCATATAGATTTTTATTCAGCTTTTACATATATATGTCCAAGTAGCATGTCATATGCGCCTGTTTTAAACTCTATGAAGAAGGGTCTGAACCCGAAACGTCGAGTAAAAGCTAGTTTTTTCTTTACTATTTTAACTAACGGATTTGCAGAAATTCAAGGGAGTGCGTTTCTCCATTACGAGTACAGCCTATAATTTCTTGATAGATGCAAATCCTGCCGGATGTTTTACACCATAATAGATTGACTTCAAACGCTCAGTCGATGACGACTGACTCTTTTTCCTCCTTCTCATCTTTTTGCTTTCTTGCCTTTCTACATTTACAACAACTACAGCATTTAGCTTTAGCGGTTTTGCGATCGTGTTCACATTGCTTAGGGGTTTCATTGTGAGAGCTGGCGCAGCAAGTGCAAGTGACAACGACATTCACCTCCGGCGGCTCATTACATGGTAAGCAACACAACTGCTTCATATTAATAGTCTGAGAACATGTATTTCTTTGGAGGAGCTGTTTTACGTTTTCCTTTTACTAGTTTTAGTGGTGGCGTAGATCTACGTCGAGTTCTTCCTCTTGTTTGCTTAGTGAGTGTGGGAGGGTATGTAGCAGGTGAAGTCTTAAACCAATTTGTTGGCATTTTCATCGTCTGAAGCATTGGAGCAGTAGCCACTGTTGAATCAAGTTCATTCAATGTCTCATTATTTAAAGCAAATTTTGGCACATTATGCTTTTTCAATAGTTTAAGAAAGTATGTCCAACCAGGTGGAACATAGCCCTGACGGCGCTTTCTACGTGTCGCATACTGAATCAAGTCTTCATAACGTGAAGCATCAATCACTTTATTTTCATCTGTAATGATTTCTCCTCTATCATTTACATTGAGGTGGGGTTCAATACTGTTGAAAAGAGACATGGCATGTGCACGAGATGCTAAAGGTGTAGCAGTCGACACAGAGTCACGCATCTTATTCTTCAAATTTTTCAATTGTTCAACAGTTTCCGATTGTAATAATACAGCACGATGTGGATCTTTGATGTGAACATTTTGCTGATAATCTATTTCTTTCCTATACATTTGATTTGCAAGAGGTTGCTTTACTTGCTGCATGGCAGTCAATTGTACATATTCATCCTGAGGAATGACAATCATGCGAGAATAAGAACTCATAGTTTGTAGATAATCATGGGAGTTTTCAAAATATCACTTCGAAATCTAAATTCTTCCGGACACTCTTGCGTAAAGTCAATGAATAAGTAACCGTGTGGTTTTTCAGTAGCTGCTTGAAAAATTTCAATTAAGGCTTTTGATCCTCTTGTTGCAACTTGTCGCGCTAAAATTTCAAATTGACTTTTATCTCGCGGATTCTTGAAAATAGCATAATAGTGTGTATTCAGGTTTCGTGTGCGAGCTTCTTTTCCATCAGGAAACAAATTTTGTGTAATATAGATGATAAAGCACCTTTTATGATGTGCTGCGCGAGTGAATATATCTGTAACATCTTTGGAATTCTTACTTTTTTTAATAGATCATCCAATACGACAACATCATTAGACTGAAGTTTATCCACTGGAATAATTCCCATGTCGAATAAAGTTGCGACTTTGCAATTCCTGAAACAGCGACAGTTGATAAATACCATAACACCAAATCACTCGATTGATAGGTTCCTTAAACAACTCCCTTCTTTTATCCAATAAATTCAGCGTGAAAACAGTTTTACCTGCATGAGATGGACCTGATACAGTCAGAACTTTATCGCATTGAAGTCTGAAATCCATTTTAAAATTTGCGATTTAACATTACCGTCCAGGATTAAAGATATTGCCTAAAATACCACCCACGATAGGAGCTAGCATCGGTAGTAACGCTGGAAGGAAACCACCCTTTTGTGTTAGAGCTCCCCCTTTCTTTGAAGGGTGACTTTAGGATTGGAGATGAAACGCAATTTTGTAGCATATCGCTTAAGTTACTTTCGTTGTTTTGGTGCTAATTTCTTCGTCCTCAACTTTCTCACATGAGAAATAATTTCACGAATGAATTTATCGTTAGCATGTCGTATAGCATTGTATCGCTGAATTGCTTTCATTCGTCGAAGAGCTTGAATGGCTGAAGAAAACTTTGAAGACATTTGACTTTTACGTTTCGTCATTTTACGTTTCGCCATTTTCCGTGTTAGTCTTTGCTAAAACCTGTCTTTACCACATTTGCATAGGTACTAACTATTGCGGAATAATTGACACTCGAAATGAGCAATATCACAGTGGTTACATTTGCAAAGTTGAATGCAATTACGTATGAAACAGCGTTGACAAAAAGCATGCTTACATCTCTTAAAGATGCGCTTTTCATTTCCATCCTTTCGCTTACATACATCACAACACATAGTTTCACCGTTACTGGTAACGTCTATAGCAAGTCTTTTTGAAGATATGAATTTGCTAGCCTTTTCTAAATAATAGACGCATGTACAGAAGGAATATACTTCGAGAGTGAGCAGACATAGCTCGAAAACCAGTTGTGCTACAATCAAGTACCACTGCATTTTCATATTTTCTTTATAGAAAGTTGAATGTGAATATTTGAAATCGCTTCAATCACTAGACTACTACCATGATGGTTAAATGCGTTAAGACGTTCAGCAATTTTTATCATATGTCTTTTAAAAAATTCTTCGGGGTGATCTACAACTCCCATTGAATAAGAAGCAAAATGGAAAGAGCGTCTTTCCACCTCTTCCTTTCCAAAATGACTAAACTTAATTTTCGCAACTAATCGCGCCATTATAATGCTATCAGAGAATGTATTCATTAACTCTAGAAATAGAGTGCTAGCATCATCGATCACTGCTTCGATCTCGGTCTCATCTTTATGGAAATTTATCACATAATCTTGAACAGCTCCTTTTAAACGTTGTCTATGAAAATGTAATGTTCCGCAGTCATTTCAGAAAGACATGATCGCCCTTTAACTAACCCATCCATTGCATGAAAACAACAACTCTTCTCATAATAACATTTATTGAATAAGTGTAACAAGCATGCATTATAAATCAATGGTTTGAAACAGATAAAATAGATACAGCTGGTAACTGTCATACAGCAAGCAATGATAACCATACAAGACTTTAGCAGTATTGAGGTAAGGAGGAAAGAAGCATTGGTTATGAACGTAGCTACTACAACGAACAGACAAAATAGGAACACACAAATCCTTAAAACGTTTCGTGACTTCATGGTAGTGTTGATTCACTCTACTATCCCAAGGTGGGAGCAAAATATCATCAATGATTAGATTGGGAAATACTTTCCTCTCCTTAGTAGGATCATTACAAAAGATGCGTACAACATTGAAAGCAGCTAACCATCGTTTAAAGTCAATAAGAAGAGCAGTCTCACAAGAAAAGCCATAGTCTTGTAAATATTTCAGATTAAGTCCATGAATGTGTTTTGTCGCCCATTGATCAACATTGGGATCACAGTTGGCATGTTGATGATGGACACTAACAATCTGATATGTCCAATTGTTCATAGCAATAGCACTGAGCTCCTGTACAGGTTCACCCTCACAATCCATAAAAATGATGATAGATGCCTAAAACGGAAATTTACACATCTAAGGAAACGTTCTATAACATATCACAAAATGAAGAATTACATCGATGCTTTTCACGACAAAATACACAAATGATATGATGGCAACGAAGAAGTAAAATGTATCTAATAAGACCACGTCTACGACACTCAAAGCACATAAGCGAATTGTCATAGGGTAGAGTTAGTAAAGGACTAGTAACTCTCCTTCTTTGATTTGCGTTTTGAGGCAGCATTCTTCTCCGACTTGCGCTTCGTACCACTGCTGTTAAGGATTTGATCAATTATATCATCCACGTTGGGTGGTTTTGGAATATATAGGATGGATTCCATATGCATGGAGAGAGGCTATTTTATTATCCTTCTGCTGACCATAATATAGCCCATTCACTTTGAAAAGGATATCCCAAGTACCTTCTTCGAGCTCGTCGCATGTAATAGATGTTGAATGATCTCCCTCCTTCTTATAATAAGTACACCAATGTGATACCGGTAGGCAAATTTGATTACCATCCCAAATCTTTCTATAGGGAGTATCCTTGTCATCTCTCGCCTTCCACTCTTGAGCAAGAGGAGTAGGAATGTCCATATTTAACGTCATGTATTCCTCAATAATGTCATGTTGGTGACGAATGTACGGACTCACGGGGATCAGTATGTAGTCCCCATACTGATTGCGCATTATCTTGACATCCGTGGAAAGGAGCATTCCCGTTTGTAGTACTACGCTATGATCGTCATAACGCAAGACTTGTTTAAATTTACGCTGTAGCGGTGTAGGATTATGTACCTTGGTTGTTTCTTCCACTGGCCTCAGTTGTAGATGATCTGATTGTAGCGAACCTTGTAACGTCTGACCGCCATTTTGTCCTACTAGTGCAGCAGATGGAGTAGATGCCTGAAAATGAAAAAGATTGTATTAAGTTTACGTTCAAGGGAGGAGAGGGAGGGAAGTAGCGACTTACCATTTTAGTTGGATAATAGAATAGGGAACTAGAGAGAGAAAATGTGCGTCCGTCACTCGTGCGATTCAACGATGGAATGATTCTCACTGTGGAAGGCTCGCTATTTATATAGAAATGCTTGATTCTCATTGGATGACGATTCTCGTTGGATAATAGCATCACGTTGTTTCCCATTATGGGAGATAGACCTTGGCAGTTGAATAGATTTCTTCAGAACAAAGAGGGCAACGTTTAGTTTTCAATGTCGCATAACATGAAGAACAGAGAATGGTATGAGCACATGGTAGGGTGAGAAGGGACCTTTCCCGTTGAAAACATACTATACATTTACGTTGACATAATAATTTAAATGTCTCTTGCTCCAACTTCTCTCTTAAGTCACTTTTCTTGTTCGGAGGACTTTCATCATCAGCAAATGTCGCCGTCTTTCCATACCGCTCCACTATCACCCTCCTTTCGCTGCAGTTTGACATGGAGAAATCCTCTATCCAACTTCTATCCAAATTTCGAGTCATGGTATGCTCATCCAAATCCATGAGTCTTTCAACTAAATCACCAGCCTTGATATTCTCATTGGGATGTGTGACAGTTTCTATCGCTTGGAGTGAATATCCAAGGTCTCTTGCCACACGCCACGATGTCGGGAGGTCGGTCATCATTGTGTACGGTAGCAAGCCACTTGCCTATACTTGTAGCCTTTCGGAAGCAGAAACGGAGAAAGGTAGACACTCACATGAGTCTCCACTGAATTCGTCTCATCCTAAGCTTTCAAATGAGACCTCACACGTCTCAATCCGTCCACTAGAAGTAGAGTTGAAAGATACTTCTCCCGAGGGGGGGTCGGAGAAATTTGATGAAAAATGTTTTGGTAAATGTCCCAGGTCGAACTTCGACACTTTGGAAAATTTTTTGATTTTTCCCATACAAAGTCACTCTGACACTTAGGATTTTTTCGTGAAATCCGAGGTGTGACCTAAAATCTTGAAATGGCTCTAACTTTTGTTCGGCTGAACGGATTGAGATGAGACTACCGCCATTCAATTTCTCTCACTCTTAGCTTTCGATTGATATAAGGCACGACCTAGTCCGACCACGGCAAGCCACCTCTCCCGAGGGGGGAAAGGGTGAAAAAATTTTGTTAACCCAACTTTTGACGAGAAACACGATGGGAGTGGTCTCGCACCGAAATTCCACCATTCCAACCTGGCCGGCACAGCATACCAACCTGGCCGGCACACCATTCCAACCTGGCCGGCACACCATTCCAACCTGGCCGGCACAGCATACCAACCTGGCCGGCACACCATTCCAACCTGGCCGGCACACCACGCCAGCCTAGCCAGCACACCACGCCAGCCTAGCCAGCACACCACACCAGCTTGGAGAGCGCACCACGAACAACCTCTGGCAACTCCAACCTCTGTCGTTCCAGAGGGGGGGAGTCGGACTCGAAGAAACTAGGTGTCGGACTAGGGCGGCCGCCCTAGTCTGACGGGGGTGGGCGCAGTTTGGGTGTTCGCCGTTTTATTACTACTCTCACCTCTGTAGAGCTCTTCAGACGTCTAGACATGATTATTAATTACCCTCTGTAAGCACGCCGTTTATACTTCCTGTATAAAGTCTGAATGTAGCATTCAGAAACCTCGATGTATAGCTGCAGTGATGACGAAGTGGAACTTTTGACCCTTCTAAAGCTGCGGAAAACACCTGTTCCCTCTACATGAGAGCATTTTGAGCATTGGGGGCATTTTGAAGTAGCGAATTGCAAATCCAGTTTAGTCCTTCGACTTTATCGGTCCGAATTAATTATCAATATATTAAAAAAAATTCCAAATTCTACGACCGAGAAATTATATTAATAAGTACACGCGACGTTTCGCATTAGGCTTAGTCATGCAAAGGGCAAAACAGCGATTACAGCTAAACACTTAAGTCCGGATTGCGAGTTCTAATCTCATACAACTTGATGCTTCGACGCAATTGAGTATTCATGAGACCTGCATGTAACACTTGCCATTGCAGACTACTCAGCGATGGACATGGATATCTATGAAATTCGTTTAAGTGGCGGTAGACCAATGATGCACCCGATTTGTTCTTTTAGACGGCAGCGCATTGTTCGCTTGAATTCTCCGATTTAGAATGAGCTGCACTCTCGACATGGGATGAGGTAGAAGTCAGAAGTCAGAAACGCTTATTTTTCAAAAATGAAAACACGTTGATTATTATGATGATTACAAATTATGGATGAATACAGAATGCGATGCACATGACAATTTGTGATGCTATCTATTTACAATTTCAGGAATGAGATAATGAAATACCAGCTGAGATGAAATAAAATAATGAGTCACGCTGGAAGGAGAGGACATGCAGATGTATAATCATTCATCATTGGATGTATGAATGTCTAATAATGGTCACGAGATATTAGTTGGATAACATAAACAGCAAAATGAAGTTAGTGTTATATTTAAGTATCAAGATTGGTAAATTCCTTTCCTATTCGATTTGCTAAGTATAGGCCCCTAATCATAATTATTTATTGAACATGATGTCCAGAGCAGAAAAAGGGTTTGTTTATCATCATCACATATTTTAATATATATCTAAAATATATCTTTAATAGATGACTATCAAAATTAAACTTACCTGTAAATTCAGAGGAAAATCACGCGTTTTTAATCTTGCAAAATTGCATGTTGCTCCGGACCTCCTCGTTCAGCACGAAAATGATTTAGACTGATCGTCGATAATGTTTCTCAATACGATGCATGTGAGTATCAATCACCTAACAAGTACCCTTCCGATTTCTTTATTATTCTGATGTCATTGGCCACTCTGATGAATTTCGTTAACTTCAATAGATTACCTACATTTTGCTTCTGCATCATGTCATAGAAATCGTATTTAGAAGCATCAATGCAGAACGGTATGAAACGTGTTCTGATATCACTATATAAGGTGCATTCACAAATGAAATGAAATATTGTTTCCACCTTTTGTTCAGCGCATAAATTGCAGATTCGATTTTCATAAGCAAATCTATTTCTATAACTGCCTATTCTTACGATTAAATCATAGTTTCCTCATCTAGATTTTAGCAAAGTTATGAAAACTTTCTGATTGAAATTGAAGGTTAAGTAGTTCTTCAGATGACAATCAAATTGCATTAATTCTTAATAGTCCATGTCGGTTTGACTCTTCTTAGCGCTGTCCAAACATTCATTTCTAAATTGCTCTATAAATTGCAATTCTCTTAAAAAAATTTACGTTTGTAAAATTGTGTTTGGATTTTTTCGAGATCAGATAGTTCATTGTGAAAACAGAATTCTCCACCGTATTTCATTTTCGATAAAGTTAGCATGTCGAACGTATTCTTCACGACTAATCCATTCATATGTCCAAATTCTCTTAATTTTTTCGCCGTCAAATAGGCAAATTTGTTACACAAGTATTGAAGGTGCTTTTTAGTGTTATATGAGAGCCATAAACCCAGATATGCATATTCCTTTACTACATGTATTTCAATTCGTCTCTTTTCGACGTTGAAGTCAATGTCAAGATAATCATGATCATATTTATCATTTATATATTTATGTATTTATCATTTTGAATCATTACCTTTGTTTTTTCATAATTAATTTTCAGTCCAATTTTCCGACAAAAGATGTGAACAATTTTGATTTGATCCATTAAGCCAGTTTTATCGTTTCTCATTAGCACAATGTCAACGGCGTATATCAAACAAGGAATTTTGATATGACCGATATTAGCTGCATTGATTTAATTTATCTTAGGATGAATTTCGCCTACTAGACTATTCATAAGTAATGAGAATAAAGTCGTCGACAAATGGTCTCCTTGAGGTACACCATTTTGCAATGTAAATAATTCAGTTTCATTTCCATTATATAGAACTCTATATTTCTTATCAATTATTAGTTTGGCCATTAGACGGAGAAAATTGCTGTTTGGACAGATTGAACTTCTTAATAAGTAAAGTTTTTGGAACCGAGTCTATGATAAATCTATGAAGCATAGATAGAGAGGTTGTTTGTAATTCTTATATATTTGGCTAATTTCTATTAATGACAAAGATTCCATCAACAGTGGCATTACCCTTTCGAAATCCTATCTGATATTCGTGAATTATTTTATGATGGTATAACCGGTGATCACTGATATGATGATCAGTCTGCCGGATAGTGTCAAAGCGGCTCCCTCAGTCCCTTCCTTCAAGAGGGCCCTGAAATCCGAACTCCTGCGTACTGCCTTCAGTCACTGATGATATGTTTTTGTTTGCTTCTCATTTTCTAACATTTGCCTCTCTCCTGTGACGTCGATCAAATTTGTTTTGCTGCGTTTTTTCTTGTGCCCTTGAAGTCTCGCCCCGAGACATAAATGTCACATAAATATTTTCGTGAAATAAATAAATAAATAAATAACAATTCATTCAATCGTTCATTTAAAATTTCGTCAATATTTTTTCGACATTTGAACTCAAATTTATATACCTGCAACTGGTTGCATCATTTTTATTTCCAGATTTATATATAGGAGTAATCCAACTTGTGGAGAATGGTATTTCGTCATTTTCAGTCATAATTTTGTTGAACAGATCTTGTAAAATGTGTATTGAATTGTCATTTTTTAAGCGTTTCGTATACCAATTTATCTGGACCACTTGATTTACCGCTTTTCATTAATTTTGTAGTTTGTTTTATTTTATTTTCTGTGATCATATTATCTAAATGGTCATCGCAGTTCATTTCTTTAATTTCAATCTGATGATCAATAGTTATGTCATAGGAATGATAACAGTCTACATTTAAAATTTGATTAAGGAAATTGTTGTGTGCTAGGCAGTTTGTCTTCTTGCTTTATTATGCATTTATTATGCATTTTATTGTTTTGTGAGAACAATCTCCATTCCATTGTTAGAGCAATAACTTTTCCGCGGTATGCATTTCAAGTTCCAATGTCATACAAATGTCCAGCTTGTCAGCTATCTACGGTACATGACTGACAACAGACATGTCATGTCATCAGACAATGGATGACCAAACAATCGGTAGCTGACCGTGAGCGAATCTTCACAGACGTATTTAACTCGGCATGAACAACGCCCGCTAGCCCAGTCTGGTCTCTCCAAGCGAAGTTGTCGGCGAGAGCCGTTGATGGTGTTTCAGCCTATCTTCTATGTGCGAACTACAGTCCGTTTCATAAAAAGTGGATCATCCTAAAATTTGACTAAATAAAACATAAGTATGATACAGAAAGCATTTTTCATATTATTTCATGTCCCTAATATATTTAAATGTCCTTATATAATCTGATAAGCTATGATACAGTAACGGTTCTTAAGAACCTAATATTTTGTGGCCCTACCCTTATTATCAATGACATTACCAATTCGTCTAGGCATTGATTCGATGATATCGTTGATTTTTGACTGATCTAATTTTCTCCACTCTCTTTTTAACAGTGACGTAAGTTGTGATACGCCATCTGTAGGTAGCAGTGAACGACGAACGTTACGTTTTAGAATACTCCATACATTTTCTATGGGATTCAGATCAGGAGAACGAGCTGGCCAAGATAATGTCCTAAGCCCTAATTGAGACTTGCATAAGTTGACTCTACTACTCCTGTGACACGTAGCATTATCATCCATAAATAATCAAGTCGATGGATCACCAAGTTGATCTGTCATTTGGCCAATGTTCATTCGTAAAACATTCACATAGCGTTCAGAATTCATGGTTCCTTGATGTATGTGAAGTTCAGAGCAGCCATTGGTCCAAATGCCAGCCCAAATCAGTAGAGTCGCACCACCTTGTACCCGGGGACGATGTACCTAAATGTCTCGGAATTTCCTGATCAGATTTTATCCATAATCTCAATCGACCATCACTATCCTTCAGGCGGACTGATGCCTCATCAGACCAGACAACCCGATCCCACTGATTTCGCCAGTGACAATGACTCATAGCCCATCTGAGACGTCTTTTTGTATGCTGATCTGATAATTCGATCTGAGAGGGCCTCTTACAGCTCTTGAAATTCGACTCAATAAGTCTTCTACGAATAGTGGACATTAGAAATAGACGAGTCTAGTGCAGCCATCTCAGTTAACGAGAGACTTGGATCAACTTCAACAAATCTCAAAATTAGGCGGTCTCTACGTTCGGATGTTTTGCGTGGACGGCCAGAGCCCTCTTTACGACAGAGTCGAAAATCATCATTATGCCATCGATGCACATTTGTGTAAGGGACATTTAGTCGCTTGCTTGTAGCTCTCAAAGAAAACCCTAGTTCTAGCAAGGCTGACACTTTGCCTTTTTGTGAATGCGATCTCGTTATTGTTCATTTGTGTTTTGTATTGTTTTCAACCGGAAAGAGATAGGTTTCTAGCTGAAAGCAATCAGGAGTACTGCCAACACCACCGCAACGAAGTCAGGAAGCTATGGAACAAGAAGTCCAGTTAATCACATGTAGCAGTTACATTATTGTTGATGAATAATGGTGCTATACTGGCTCTGATTGACCGATTTTCTTTATTTTTGTTTTGCTTGATAGCTTTTGGCTTGTAGAACAACATATTACATAACAAAGGAAATAAATGTAATTTTATAAGAGTGAGGTATGATTTTGTGTAACATTGCTAAATGAAGATCAAATTATCTACTACTTTTTTATCTATAACAGGAAAACAACTCAATATTCATGCTTGAAATTTCCAACAATGATATTAGTAAGCACAACTGACATATCTTCCAAATTTCAGAGAAATTCGTTCAAGTTTGGCGGAGTTAGACAAAGCTGAAGTTAAGGCGATGTTTAAGGGTGATCCATTTTTTATGAAACAATCTGTATCATCGAACTGCTGAGGACGTGATCACCACGGCTTGTGGTCCTGGAAGAATCTGGAGACTCTGTTGGTGCTGTGACTGTCTTATAACTGTGAACGTACCATCTGTCCTTGTAAGGACTGTTTGCACCATTTATATATTTTCACAATATAATTTATCTACATTTTTCATTTACATTTTTCAATCATATGTTTTGGGAATATTAAGAAAATAATAACCCGTAACAAAATCATGAGCAGATAGATTGCTTGTTATTAGAGGTTTCTTATTTTTGTTAATTAACTTCCAATAGCTTTTTTTATCATTGGTCTCTTTTGCAATGATAAGTTTATCTATATTATCACTTTATATCTTTCGTTTTTCTTTCCTGATTTCTGTTTGTAATTGTCTCTTGGAAACCAGTAAATTTTTCAAATTGCTGTCAGATTGATTCTGCTTGAAAATAGCAACATTTTTCCTATGTAAATTTCTAAGTTCTGTTATTTTTTCTGAGTATTTTGATTTCTTAATTCTGTTTACAGGAATAGCAGATTCAGCTTTTATCTGTAAAAGCTCTGTATATATGTCATTACAATTCATCAATTGATCGTCAATTTTATTCGATAGAGCCTCACAATTTCTTTGGAATATATTATCATAAAAGTTTGCATTACTTCCGTGGGTTCATTAATAGGGAAATATTTTACACTGCTGGAAAGGAATTTGCTTCTGTTCCTTATTTTACTTTTGGACATTATTTATTGTTAATGTTAGAGTTAATACTATCGGTGAGTGGTCAGTATGTAAGACAGAGAGACCGATTTTAAATTTATCCAATAATGTCAAAGTTGATTCCGATAATATATAAAACAATATATCATAGATTTTTTTACTGTATTATATTGAACACAATGAAAAGTGCACATACCCTTAGATTCCTCTATCTCAAATCTACCATTTGCTATAATCAATTTAGTTTCATTGAAAATGTTAAGATATCACGACCATAATTATTTAATGTTGTATCAGCAGATACTCTTTTTGGAAAACCGAAGTGTAGGTTGTCATTTTCTAGTCCAATTCGTCTATTCAAATCTCCGATGAGGATTATATTTTCCATATTGTATTGGAGGATGTAATTCTTAATGATTTGAAAAAATTGTTTATCTTTGTATCTTGATTCTTTGTTACCTCTGTAGCAGATAATCAGGTAAATATCTTTAAAACAACGAAATTTAGTACTTGATATCTTTTCGATCATGACTGTGCCTTTACAATTCACAACATTCTCACATTTTAGATTGGTTAAACGATCTTTGAAGAATATTGAAATTCCTTTTATGTTTCTACCAAGTTTGCATTTTTTTTCCTATTGAGTGGTGACCTTCATAATTTTTAGTAATGGGAAAGTTGTCAATATCTTTCAAATGAGTTTCACAGAAGCACATTAAATCAGTATTTTCTATATCATTCATTAAGTCAGAAGATAAGATTTTATCATCATTGAGGCCGCTTATGTTGATATACTTAATATTCAAACATTCAGTGAGTTCGTCTTCATCTTCTCCTTCCATTGGCGTGCTAAACGAAGGGTCTTATACGTGATCGCTGTCGTGTTTCAGTTCGGTGATGTGGTATGCGTGTTGGTGTGTAGTGTTGTATGTGTGCGTTGTTGCTCCATGTCCTTGTTACCCTGAATCGTTCTTCTTCCTCTGCTATTCTGTCTTTCGTTGTTGTATCTGTCACCTTTTCTCGGATTACCGCATTGTTCATGTTGATCTTTGCATCTTCCATGACGCCTATTATCGTATCTTCTTCTTCGCTCTTCCTGTCCATATCGTTCGTTCCGGTTGTGGCTCCCATTTCTGTCATAATATCCGCTATTATTTAAATTCCGTCTCTGTCTGTTCCAGCAGTCTCTGATGTGATGTTCCGGCTTCCTGCAGAGATAGCATGTCATTCTTCTGTCATTGTGATAATATCTTGACTGCCATTGCAGATGCTGTTGTTACTGTTGTTGTCGTTGGTCAGTAGTAAGCAAGTGACAAACACTCGACCGGCGCCCCCCCCTCTGGAACGGTAGAGTGTCGTGGTCGGCCGCCGTGGTGCTTCGGGTCTGAGTCCCCCCCCTCTGGACAGCTTGCTTCGATTTTGGCTTCCAGTGGACGGATTTTGTCGTGCGATAGCTCGTTTGAAAGCTAAGAGTGAGACAAATTCAGTGAAAGAATCGGCTTGTTCCTATCTGTCTTCGTTCAAAAGTTAGAGCGGTTACAAGATTTTAGGTCGGAGCTCGCTCACCTGAAAAAATCCTAAGTGTCAGAGTGGCTTTGTATGGGTAAAAATTTGAAAATTTTCCAAAGTGTGGAATTTCGACCTGGGACCGTCACCAAAACATTTTTCATCAAATTTTGAAATTTCACTGACGTCCCCCCCCCCTCTTATCGATTGCATATTCACAGGGTATATAAGAACGGGATCGGGAGAGGAATTTCACTAAGTTGAGAAACTGACTACAGGTAAGTCGTTTCTCTTGAGGTCCGATATCGGACTTCTGACTTTACATTGCTGATATCAGCTAAGGTGTCAGACTTATAGGTTAGTCAGTATAGCATGACTGACCATTTGATGATAGTAGGCCGAAATCTTCAAACGGCTATAACTTTGCTTCTACAAGTCCTTTAGACTTGATTCAAAAAACATTCGACAGCGTTTGCTATGCTGAAGGTGACAGACTACTTATAAGCGTTTTATGAGTAGTACTAAAATACTGAAAAATTTAAATTCATATTTAATGATAATAATTAAAGTTTTTGAATAAAAAGCAGTCGTTTATGAGTCTCTGTGACTTGGGTCGTTTCCTCTTGTAAATAACTCCACCGGTTTTCATGTCAAAACTGGGGCCCGGATACCAACACAGTGATATGACGCACGCTCTGTCCGATCGAGGTTGGATTTGTGGGTCGAGGCCTTGGAGCTGGGATAAGATCCCCTCTGAGTAATGCTTGTAACGGATTCAGGAGCTTAACACCCAAACGGTTGCTGACTTGCTATCAAATGTTTGGTGACTTAGTCTTTCAATGCATATCAGCAAGTAGTATCCTATAAACACTTGCTATCAAATTTTACTCTATCTTTACAGAATTATCATGACAAAACCGAATAACGCAAAGATGTTGGTGGGCAAGTGTAGTTGTGGCAAGATTGCCAGAGGTAGCGAACTGAAGAAACATTTAAAAGAAAAAGAGGGGACGATGGGCCATGAGAGGAAAGTGATGTTGAGGTTGTGTGTGTCTTGTCGGAAATGTGTGATGGGGGACGAGAAGGAATTTATGAAGGCGCATTTGCAGTGTGAGAGTGGGAACATCGGAGAGAAGGGGTTCAAGGCATGGTTTGAGGGAGAGTTGTTGGAAAGGGAAGAGGTGAGAAAGGCGGTGGCAACGATTCAGGACGTGATTGGGGAGAAAGTGGTGAGGAATGCGAGTGATGTGATTTCGAGTGATGGGAGTTCGAGTGAGGAAGTTGAGTTGAGAGCGAAAATGAAGAAGAAGAAGGATGATGTTGATTTGGATGCGGTGATGGAAGATTTGTTTGGGGACATAGCGGATTTGAAGGAAGAGTGGGAGGGGGAGGAAGTGGCTAAGCCGATGGCAGCGTCATCGCCACGGCAGCAAGAGGCGTATGATACGGAGGTATTTGTGAGAATGAAGGATCGTGTGATGGCTTTGGAAAGTAATAATAGAAAAGTTTTGAAGGAGAATGAAGAGCTGAAGGTGAAGGTTGAGGGGTATAGGGCAACGAGGGAAGAGTTGGAGAGCTTGAGAAAGAAGGAGAAGGAATGGATGGCGGAAAGGAGCGAGTTGATGAGGAAGGCAGGTTTGGTGGAGAGTTTGCAGGCGAGTGTGTCGAGGAAGGATGAAGAGATAGAGCGGATGCGAAGCGTGGTGAAGGAGACGGAGGAGGTGAAGGTTATTAATAAGAGGTTGACGGGTGAAGTGGAGCGACTGCATGAGCGTTTGAAGTGTCGAAAAAGGAGAGTGTATGACGTCCATCTTCCCCTCTTTGAGAATAATGTATGCGACGCCCCAACCATCACCGATGACCCCAACGTGACCCAACAGTGTTATGAGGGCGACGGAGTCCGATGTCTCCACATGAGTATGGACATTACCGGTCAGCTTGAAGACTTCGTCGTCCGAAAAGTTCGGAAGAAAGTTCCCAGTAAGCTTCCTCAACATGATCATTTTTGTAGCTCATCTAATCTCCTATTCTTTTTCTTTCAGAGTTTTTGCAGAAGTGAGAGGAGTGTCGGTGGACGGAGAACGACCCATGGGCTCTTTAAGGGCCAACCTTCTAATGCAGCTAAAGCGGTCCCAAGCCCGCCACATATCCTCGGATATGGAATGCAGAGGGGAAGAAAAATAATGAATGGAATGAAATGGGAGGACACTCACGCGCCACACGCAACATAACACACTTCTCTCTTCCGTAGTCTAACAAGCTCTTTACACATGGATCGCAGTCGATTGCTATCCCTGTATCAGAAGTGTAAGCTATCTTAATTTTATTTGACACTATTTCATCTATCATCATCGTCCATATAAAATGTTTTAAGATTTACAAGTTAGACTAAGCGTGCTACTATTTCCAAATGAAAAAGTATACATGGTTAAATCATCCACTTAACCCCATCCGTAGTCTAACAAGCTCTTTACACATGGATCGCAGTCGATTGCTATCCCTGTATCAGAAGTGTAAGCTATCTTAATTTTATTTGACACTATTTCATCTATCATCATCGTCCACATGAATGTTTTAAGATTTACAAGTTAGACTAAGCGTGCTACTATTTCCAAATGAAAATGTATACATGGTTAAATCATCCACTGAAGCCCCATTCAAGTACGTCAGTATGAAAGCAAAGATAATATGAAGTAAAAATTTATTATGGCATGTATTTCAAAAGGTCTTCATCGTCAATATCGTCCCAGAGTCTGGCTTCACATAGATAACAAAAACAGTTCAGTTGCTTTAATCGTTCTTCCACTGCGAGCCTCACTTTATCAATATACTCCCACTCTGCCATAGTTCGTGGCTGGGAGTTAGGGGTGTACCACTCCCATAATTGGTGGAGGAATTTCGTGCTGGTGATCTCCATCACATCGTCAGTATCGTACTGGAGATACTTCCACCTCACGCCTGTTAAGTCGGGACACTCCTTCTCACATACACTCTCCTCTTCCTCGTCCGCTGGTAATGATAACTTTCGTATATTGTCCAGTCGGTACACCTTCTCCACCTTCGCCTTTCTTGGTGCATTTGGTGTAACGAGCGCCTTTGGTGTTGAGCATGGAGAAGAGAATTTTGTGTTTGATGTTGTTGGAGGGCTTGTCATGTTGACTGTGAATAATGACTTTGAAATGTTTCCTAATTCTTAAGTATACACAAGCAGCCAATCAGAATGAACATCCAATGAATGAAGAGAATGAAAGTATATAAGCAAAGTGACATCCGTATCATTTCACTCTGTCTTTGAGACGCATAAGTGAACTGTTCTCTGACGAATTCTGTATTTGAGGCGTACAAGTGAACTGCTCTTTAGTGAATTCCAAATTTGAGTGAAGTCTCTATCTTGTTGAAGTATCAAGTTTAAACATAATTTCGTTCAAATGGTAAGTTGAAAATTTCCTCTCTCATCTACCTCAAACGTGTGGCTAATAGCATCTTCCTCAATTTCAGGCATCAACTTCATCACCAACACCCTCCCTTCTCGAGGAAAGTTTAGAGTTGTTGAGTCAAGGTAGGTTGTAACAATACACTGAGACTTGAACAGAGATGAAAGAATGATTTCTCTTTCAGGTGATACCAGTTCCATCTCGTGCGAGTCCATGTCAACATTGTCACGGGAATGCGATGATCGGCAATGTGCTGACTGTGGACACATCTTCACGAGGAAGCGTGATCTCATCCGACACATCAAGCGAGGTGTTTGTAGACATAAAGCCGGCATCAATCTCCGAAGGTAGGGATGATTCTGTCAACGATGTCTCCTTTTCTTGCGATTTATGCATTCAGTCTTTCGAGACACGTTTTGAACTATCTTCGCACAGACTTCAACATACACACACGAACGATACCTACACCAACGGTACCTCCTCTATCCGACTCACTGAGGTGTCCATAAATAATTTAGTGAGGAACTACCAGATGGACTCCTCAGAAACCATTGCTAACTTTGAGGAATGGTTTCATCAAAATTCATCATTGATAGAAGCGCTCTTCAACAATTTAGACAATTTTAGAATGAAGGCGCTCATCTATTTTAAATAAAAATATGTAAAAATCGACCACCATACTGGACAAATAATAGAGAGGTTGGAGTTTCACATACCCTCCTCTCCTGCAACCGAAGTTGTAGACTGTGAGTCTTGGATAAATTTTCATATCCAAGGGTTAAAATTAAATATAGATAAATTTAACGAGCGTGATAGTGGACTCGTTTTTGATGGTATTGAGACCGCCATGATTAAAATCAGTTTATTAGGAAATCATAGTGGTCGAGGCTCCTTTAAACTTCCGAAAAATTTAAGAAATAAAGCAGCAGTCATTTCTGTAGATTGCGAATCGCAATGTTTTAAGTATGCCGTCCTCTCCATTCTCCACTATAATGATGTGCAGAATTGTCGATACCGCAAGAGTAAGTATCAACAGTGGGAGAATGAATTAAACTTCGATGACTGTAATAGTGACGATATGAAAATTAAAGATATAGAAAAATTTGAAAAATTGAACAACATCAAAATAGTTCTCCATGTTTGGGAAAAGGGATTGAAGGGTGTGCGCTACAACTCGCGTTGGAGTTGTTATGAACGTACAGTAAACCTGTTATTAGTAAAACAGGATGATAGTGAGGAATGGTACTACTGCGGTATTCCCAAAATCTCTCGCTTATACCACCACTTAGAAAACTCTAGTAGAGAGTTATATTACTGCGACAGATGTATTCGCCACTTTAGGAGGAAAACTAAATTTGAAACTCATTACGAATGGTGTAAGCGAGGTAAACTGCAAATGGAGCGCATGCCCAAAGATAAGGAGTTTTCATATAGAGAGAATGGTGATGAACTAAGTCCTCTTCGTGTCATCTATGCTGACATCGAATGTTATATCGATGATAACATCCATCGACCAGCAGCCATTTCCTGCTATGAAGTATGGCATGATCACTTTAGGAGTAGGCAAAATAAAATGCGCGTCTGGCAAGGTGAGGATTGTATTTACCAATTCCTACAATTCCTCGAACAGGCTGTAAAATTTCAACAAAAACATGATGGTGAACTCTATCGCAGATCATTGCATATGACAGCAGATGATCAAGCAAAATTTGATAGTTGCAACATTTGCCCCAAATGTAGGAAAACATTTGACGATGATAAGATTAAGAAAGTGCGCGACCATGATCACATCAATGGTAAATTTAGAAACGCACTCTGTTCAAAATGCAATTTTTCACTTAGGATGAAACGGCGTACATTACCCGTCATTTTCCATAATTTCAAGGGCTACGACAGCCATATGATAATAAAAGGAGGTTTAGGTCACATGAAAGAGTGGAAGCTTGATGTAATAGCGCAAACGAGAGAGAAGTTTATGGCCATGACAGCAAAAGTGCCTGTCGATAAAACTAAAGAAAATAAGACGGTCTATTTTGATATAAAATTTTTAGATTCCTACCAATTTATGACTGCATCACTGGCCTCTCTCGTGCAAAATCTAAAGTCTCTTCCACTAACACAAAATCTTAAGAAACAATACCCAAATCTAACCGATGAAGTCATCACACGGAAAGGAGTCTTTCCATATGCATATTTTGATGCGATTAGTAAACTCGGCGAGACTTCTCTTCCGCCCATAGATAAATTTAAAAATGATTTGACCGGCGCAGAATGTAAGACCGAAGATTATGATCATGCACAAGATGCATGGATAAAATTTGACTGCCATACATTTGGTGAATATATGATTGCCTACCTTAAGTTAGATGTATTTTTGCTGGCTGATGTATTTCAGGAGTTTCGACGAGTGGCATTAGAAGAAGATAAGTTAGATCCCGTCCACTTTGTCAGTCTGCCAGCCATGTCATTTAAGTCTGCTTTTAAAATGACTGGTGAGACCATTCATCTCTTACAAGATCCAGAGATGTATAATTTATTTGAGCGAGGAATTCGCGGTGGTCTCACATTTGTAAATAAACATAGGTTAAAATCTGAAACAGTAGGCAATGACCAGACTCATCTGAAGTATTATGACCAAAATAATTTGTATGGTAGTTCATTATCCAAACCGCTATCTCACTCTGAGTTTAGCTGGTTAGATGATAGTGATATTCAACTTTTCTCCAACCCTTCTAACATACTAGCAATTCCAGATGAAGGTGATTGGGGATATTATTTTGAGATAGATCTAATCTATCCAAATAATATTAAACATAAAACCGTAGATTTTCCACTCGCACCCGAATCAGGTGAAGTGAGTAAAGATATGTTTTCCGACTTTATGAAACAATTTCATAAAGATTTAGAATCATGTGGACAACCCGACTATAAGCCTTGTCGCAAACTTTTACTCACCCAGTATGATAAAGAAAACTATCTAGTCCACTTTAGCATCTTAAAATTTTATTTAGAAATGGGTATGATTTTAAAAAGAGTTCACCGCATTATTAAATTTAGACAGAAAGCCTTCCTCAAGCCATATATTGATAGCAACAGCCAGAAACGTGCACTAGCCCAAAATAACTTTGAAAAAGATTTTTATAAATATAAGAACAACAGTCTATTTGGTAAGACGATGGAGGATGTTAGAAAGCGCGTAAACTACAAACTAGTTAATGATGATCAAAAGTATCACAAATTGACCTCATCACCTCTATTCATCGATAGAGACATTATCGATGAGGACCTTATAGGTGTTAAAATGATAAAATCTGAAGTTGAGTTGTGCAAACCCATCTATATTGGTCAACCACTCAAAAAGATTTAAATTTCAATGAAGTAGGAAAATCTTTAGAAAGATATTTTGATACATCAAATTATCCTGCTGATCATCCACTCTACTCCATCAAAAATAAGGCAAAACTTGGCTGCTTTAAGGATGAGACAGCAGGGAAGGAAATAGATGAAATGATTCTCCTCCGTCCAAAAATGTATTCTATGAAATTAAAGGATAGTGATGATAGCATTAAGCGCGCTAAAGGCATATCAAAATCCATTGTGCAAAATATGAAACATAAGAATTTCAGGAAAGCCTATAGAAATAAAAATATAACGTTTGTCAATATGACAATCTTAAAATCTAAGTCGCATGAGATCAAAACTCATACTTTTAGGAAACGGGCGCTTTCAGCATGGGAGGATAAGAGGTGCTGGTTAGAACACAACATATCTCTTCCACATGGACATCCTGATACAGGCATACCACCACCCAAAAGAATTAAACCCACACTACCACATTCAGGAGACGTCTTAGCATAATTATCCTTAACTTAGTATTTTGATGTTGATTTCTGTAGATAAACATTGTTGTTTTATGTATCGCATGAGATTGTTTTTTCCTTGTGAATATGTGTCCACATCTGTACATTCCCCATGTGATGACTTTTCCACTGAAAGACATTTTTCCTATCCCTGTATATTTCCACCCTTCACGAAGTAAAAAGACTTTTTGTATATAACAATGTTTATTGAAGTGCGCTTATGTATATATTCTCAGTGGATGTTGTATAAAGTCTATTGCTTCACATTCATGTACATATTTCAATAAACATATCACAATGACTTCACTTTGTTTTCCGAAACACTAACGTTATGAGGGATTTAGTATCTTTCACATGGATGCACTCTTGTAAACCATTGGTAATTTTGATAGCAATAGAGGGTATAGTTTGTTTGACGACGGGATGATAGAAAATAGATTCAAACATCTTCTCGACTATTCCATATGAAGCGTCTTTATCATGAATGAAATCACGTAAAATGTATTCTTTTTTCTCACCAACAGAAATAGGTAGAATCAAATCACTTTGAATGTAAAGGTGCTGTTCATGTTTATCAAGTGTCATTGGTGTTTCTATACCAATCGTATGCGCAGCAGCAAACACTGTTTGTAGCATTGAAAAACCAAAGATTTTTTTCAAATTTTTACTCAATTGACATTGAATGTCATCACCGAGTTTCAGAACAACGCGTTGATTTTAAATTGAAAACGAAATGTGGTGTGTCTTTACATCATATTTACTTTTCATCACATGCTTCAACTTCTGTTGTATATAAGGATTTACTACATGAATGAAGCTTTCAACTGTATGATATAGACGCGGCATTATATTGATAGCAACTTTAGATTCTTCATAAGACTGGTAAATTTTCTTGATGCGATCGCCATAGATGTCCACCCACCATTCATCATTAACTGAATCAGCTTTAGTGTGATATTCATGAGAAGCATACACCACACCGCTTCCAATAATAGGTGTATAATGTCTTACAAAATGACGCAAGGTTGGAGAGAAATAAACTGTAAGTTTGTCATTATATTTCTGAATAACCAACTTATTTTTGTCCGCCATAATTTTTTCTCCATACTTCTTACCCACAGTCTCATTCAATCGTTTTACTAACTCAATAAGTGATAAAGGTTGAACACCACGCTTTTTCAAAATGATGCGTTCTTCGCATTCTACAACATCTTCATCAAATATTTTAAATCTATAATGAAATTTGTTGATTCGATTTGAATAAACTTTTCTAACATTTGCAGTAGCAATTGACGTTAGATGTAGTCCATGGCCAAAACCAAGATGCGGATAGAATTCACTATCCAACCTCAGCGTAAGACCTTTAGTAAAAGAATGAAAGCGGAGGAACTGTCTCCCACTCCAATGATAGATAGTAAACTCATAAGCTTTCTGATTTTTATTCTTCATGATGGAAGTATTACCACTGTTGAATGCCTTAATAATTTTCTCATTCCCAAATGGCTCATAAGAATCTGATTTTATCTGAATCCATTCATAGTTCCATTTTCCATCTGATGTTAAATTGTATGGGAACTGGAATGCATTATTCATCGTTATTCCATCATGGGTGCGAGGAGTCAATATCATTTCTTCCAAATCATTCACATTCTGAATATTGCTATCATAGCAAATACTAGAAACGCCAACCTCCCATTCACCTTCTAAATGCAGTGGCCGATTTAATTCTACTCGATAGTCTGATGGTTTATTTTTGGGAAATTTATTCATAGAAGCATTACTGGGCAAGTAGATTAGAAACGAGTCCTTATTTTCACTTTCCATATTATTCACATTGGAAAAATATAATAGCATACTTTTGCATTAACTCTTCATTCGGAAATGGAGTGTGATACTTGTCACAGCATCTTTATGAAAAGGAATCAACGCACCAGCATCATCATAAATGGCAATATCAATTTGTGGGATGTAGTTTGATTTCAGCTTTGTATAATGCACTTTCTTGAAAGTATGCTCAGATAAAATACTGCAGCTTTTTGGCTGGTATGGTATCATTGCTAGCAATGGAGCTTCAACATCTCCCACACGTACATCTTCACCAATATTGGAATATATCTGAAAATAGTCAATACGACGCGATAGCGACATGTCTGCGCTAGCTTTGGTTACAGTACCACTTTTAAAGATATTTTGATCAAAACCCAAAATGTCCATTAGAGTTTTATCCATAATTAGTTCAATACCTTTTCCATTTATAGTGAGAGACAAAGTACCTTCTTTTTCAGAAAATGAAATATGTTGCTCATTAATCACTTCATTTAAATAATCTACAACCAATTTAACCGAAGTAATAATGCGAGGCATCAACACTCTTGTTTCATGTAAGAAACCACCAAAAGGCTCTACACACTTTCTGTATAAAGATACGGCCCATTCTGTATCAAATTGATTTGGCCTTTCACATGGTAAATGTTGCATATCAGATTTTCCATGAACAGCTGCAGAACGATGTCGTAAGAACTGATGAAAATCTTTTGAACAAACTAATACTAGATCATCATCATTTAATTTGCTTATTGCAATATGATTAGATGATTTGATATAAGTCAATGTTGCCACTTGTTTACCATCAACTCGAAGGAGATAATTAAATTTCTTCAATAATATTTCAGGAGTCATGTTTGTCTTTCTTGGCTTAATCACAATCTTCTTCACCAACGTCTTCTCATTTCTTGGAATAAGATCTACATAATAAGCTTCCTCTCGATATATTAACTGTTTATGACCACTTATGTGGTAATTAACGTTAAAATTATCATAGCTTGTTAAGGCGCTAGCGAGGTAGCCTAAATCATTTCTTAAACATGGACTTAAACCAACAATCCAATCTTTCTCAACTACATGATGTACATAATTATAATCATCATTGTGCGGAGTAAATTGGACAATATGTTTACACGCTTTATTCAAGAAATCATATATAAACTTTTTACATGATAAGAGATCTTTCTTTGACCACTGTGGAATGTATACTCGGCACCCCTTTTCACATTGGTAAGCAGCTGTGCGTCTCATATTAATAGTCATCACCTCATGATCAAAAGTATAGACACAGTTGCTATAAACAAGTTGAGTGACACCCACTTCCCAATTTCCATTTAGCTGTTGTACATGATCAATGGGAGTAGAAAAGAGTGCAGCTCGATTACTAGTAAATCTCTTTGTAGCCGCATTGCTAAGCAAAATATGATAAAACGACATTTTTATATTGCTAATCTGCAACTTTGCATAACATCATGAAGACTTGGATTTTGGACTCTCTACAATATATCAGAGTTGATCGTGATGGAAACGTACATTTCAAAAATTCTCATGGTCATACATCAAGAGGAATTACATTAACATGGCGACAATTTGTCAACCTCAATGATATCATGAGGGATTTGGAATATTTTGAAACATTAAGATTCATCTCCTTGGGTGATCAAGTTTGGCTTCAACATTACAGAAATGAAATTCAAATCTACCATTCTCATTCCGCAAACTGTTTCTCATTTCGCAAATACAATTGGGAGAAGTATAGAAGATATATACATCGCTCCATCATGACATTTATTCGTCGTGAGTTCATCGCCCTACTATGCAAATCTTAATCAGACATGACTACCACACATCATGAGTTGGAAATTAGATTCCCTACAACGTATTGAAACGGATCATGATCGAAACGTCTATTTCAAAGATTCAACTGGAAATGTGAGAAGAGAGTTTGCTTTATCTTATCGTCATTTTCAATCTCTACATCATATCATGAAGGACTTGAAATACTTCTATATGAAAAGACATTCACGTATTGGAAATCGCATCTGGCTGCGCGTCAACAATCGGCGAATTCAACTCTATCATTCCCAACTTCATACTAACTTCACATTTCATCAAGGTAGTTGGGAAAAGTATAAAAGGAAGGTACATCGCTCAATTTACTCATTCTTTCATCATGAAGCGCCATCGCTACACCATCGTCAACATTCTCCGTCGCTTCAGACTCTACACAAAAATCGATCTCACAACATTACACCAACAGCTTCCAAACAGCAAGTATTACCCGGGCCGTCCTCAAATGTTAGTGGTGAAGATGAACAATTCACGAAATCTTCAACTCTTCCCAAATGGGACTGTACAGATTCTCGGCGCCCTTTCTCATTCATCGGCGCAGTCAATGCGCTTAGAGCTACAAAGACTACTACGTCGGATATGGAAGAGGGAGAGGTGTGTGATGTCGAATCTGACTGTGGACAATATGGTGATCTCTACTCAATTGAGTGACAGTCTATCATTTTTGAAGATTCGTACCAGCAGTTACAGTTTGTGTTATGAACCCGAACTTTTTCCTGAAGCTCTCATTAGTTGTTGGTTACCTGTGCATGTGGCAATCTTTCATAATAGTAAAGTGATCATTACTGGACTAAAATCTCATGTACAAGCAAATATGATCCTAGACTATCTCATTGAGTATGTACGTACCCAGCGGATTGTAAAATAAAAAACAATTTTCCAACATGATGTTTTTATTTCAAATCATGATAGAACTTACAAATCATTTTTTCATTAGAGGATGGATTACATGAAAAGTTTTGAATAATAGATGCAAATCGAGATACATGTAAACGTTTTAAGATGAAGTACAGTACAAAAGCACCACACGTTGATGAAAGTGGATGTTGTAGTATGCGTTCATTTCGCTGATATTGACGCGTATGTTTTCTCAACCACTGCTGTGTTGGTATATTTGGAGGTTGAGCAAGAGAGTCAAATAGTTCACCACGTCGGTCTTCTCCAATAAAGATCGCTTTCCAATGCTCACCGCCTAAATTCTGTGAATGAGTGTTTAGCACAATAAAGATGGGATAGTGATTTACTGCAGGTGGTAAGGTATCGAGTGAATAGACATTATCGAAAGCTTTCAAGGTCGCTTCGTCTGCATTACGCTGCACTTTAGTCTTAATATCGTCAGCAGTCAACCAACTCATTAACGATTATACTGAAGAATCACGTCACGATACTTTGTAATTTCAATATTTGAATCGAAGACTGCATAAATTAATACATTGATCGTCGCAGCTAGCGTTGTTTTGAACGTCAAATCCAAACGAATATTATGAAGCACGTTCGCTTGACGATAGGGTGCACTAATATCGCTGTCAGCAGTCAAATCAAATGCATAAATAGTATATCCACTCTTAAACTCTTTCATAGTCAGTCCGTTGGTGTCATCCGTATTGTAAAAGCCAAAAACATCCATAAAATCAACATAACTGCGCATAAATTGATCCGAAGCAAAATCTGGTTTGTAGGGTGGACCAGGATGACTCACACCATTTACACGTAAAGCAATTTCACTTAACTGATTGTGTTTAAAATTGAAAGGATTCTTCTTTATATTACCATTAAATGCATCATTTTCAACCATTGCCACCATGAGGAGCTTCGGTGCTTCCGATGGAAAGAGGCCATCTTTCATGAAACTCTTTTGATCTTTCGGAATTGTAAAGGTGAGAAGCTTTGTATGCTGAATGGGGTAAATGGCATTTTGGCGGTTAAGGCCTTCAGCATGCCCTCTAATGACACTTGGATTCGGTACTACTCGACGAATGTAAAGTGCAATATCTTCCGCATGAATTCTAAAATTGTCAACTTTAGCAAATGCATTCAGCGCAAATTCAGGCTTATTCAATGTCAGCTTGAGTCGCATGCTGGTATTACACAGTAAAAACTTTGACTGTCTAAAGAAGTCTAAATTCAGCGGACCATATAGCTGACATACTCTACTATCTTTAATCATAGCAGATCGCTTTACAAAGCCACTGTTTGTTTCAACATCAAATTTTCCTGCTTCATCTCTGTACCATCCCATGGCTTCCATATGACTTTTTTGTGCTGCTGGATGAAACTGTGATACATGATTGAAATATGATTTATAGGGATAATCGCTTTGACCACCTTCCACTTGCTGCTCTCCAATCGTTAGAGAAACATCACGAAGTAATGTAGTCAATGGTAAATTGTTCAGTCCAACTTTATGTGCATCGTCAATAGCAGTTCCATCTGCTTGCTGAATTCTAAACCTCAAATCAAGCATCGCATAATTCAAATCTATGTAGTCATCACTACCACCAGGAATAACAAATTCAATGGGGCCAGCATTCTCAGCTGTTCGAGGATGATAATCTACAATACTTGAACTAAGAATATCTGTCTGTATGGCTTGTTGATCGAACAAACAAAACCCAGAAGTTTTACACTCCATGATTAGAAGTTATAGCAGCGTCGTCGTTTAGCGCCTGATGAATGATTAGAGCCTCTGCGACGTTTGCGTGAATGCCTTTTGACTGAAGATTGCACCTTACCAGCTCCGCGATGTTTCCTCCTTCCTTTATTCATTCGTTTAGGTGATTTCTTTCCTTGAGTAACACCAGCAATGGTCTGCTTCAATGTTTTTAAACCGCGTTCCTTCCCACGATTCAACAAACTGCTCTTAAAACTTCTACCTCTGGAAAGATCACTAGCAACATCACCAGCAAAGCCAACGGCATTACTTAAAACATTTCGTTTTAAAGATCTAACGACATTGGATATGAGAGGTGCTACAACAGATTTCAGTGCACCAAGTATGCTACCTCCACGTTGGCGGCGAGCACCGATGTAAATTTGTCCTCCGCCACTTACATAGGAGGGTCGTGAATAAAATGAGGCAGTTGGATTCATAGCTCAAACCCTAAACATTGTTAGTTACAACTTTACATGAATCACTGTCGATCACTTAGATGAAAGATGTCGGTACGACGCATCCAAGAGTTCATACTTGAAGGATAACCAGTCCATTTAACAAGACACCATTCTTCACCTTGCCGTTTTTTACATCGAATGATTTTCTCTACCAAATATGTTTCACTTTCAGTGACTACCTCAATCTCATCGCGGTAAAAGCTACCCTCAATTTCTTCATTATCGTAATCTTTCAACTTGTAGGTGGTCGGAGAGTCTTTTTGATTAATCCTTGATACTGTAAATACCTCCTCTGTCCAATTCGGAAGGTACCCTTTAGCAAAAACACTTTTCACTTTTGAGATACGAACTTTATCGCCAATTTTCACATCACTTTTCACATGAGTGCGTTTACGTTGGAATGATTCGCGCACTTTATCTACATTGTCAGCATTTACATCTACTGGTCTGAGTCCAATAGAACGATGGATAGAGTGATTGTAGGCATGGAGTGTATCTTGTAGAACCTTTGTCCAATTTTGTGTCAAGTTGGCAGTAAAATGTCGCCACAAGCGATTTTTTAATGTGCGATTAAAACGTTCAACGAGTGCAGCTTTATAAGCGCTCTTTACACTAAACAACTCAATGTCATGCCTCTCAAATAATCTTGTCACATGCTGATTTTCAAACTCTTTTCCTTGATCACTCTGAATTCTTTTTGGAATGCGACCTTCTCGAAAAATTGTTTGGAATGCTTTTGCTACTCCTTTCCCTTCTTTAGTTTTTAAAGGTTGAGCCCACGCATAACGCGAGAAAATATCAATGACGGTTAAAATAAAATTATTGCCCGAGGTATGTTTTGAAATGGAGGCAACATCGCACAAATCTGCTTGCCACTGTTCATCGATGTCATGAACAATATAATGGCGGGTGCGGTACTTCTTTTTCGCTTGTTTGTGGAGTGTATAGGTAGCCTGACCCTTTAACCATCGTTTCACTTGTGATTGTGGAAGACCACTCGCTTTTGATAATTTCTTGATAGATGCAAATCCTGCCGGATGTTTTACATCATAATAGATTGACTTCAAACGTTCAGTCGATGACGGCTGACTCTTTTTCCTCCTTCTCATCTTTTTGTTTTCTTGCCTTTCTACATTTACAACAACTGCAGCATTTAGCTTTAGCGGTTTTGCGATCGTGTTCACATTGCTTAGGGGTTTCATTGTGAGAGCTGGCGCAGCAAGTGCAAGTGACAACGACATTCACCTCTGGCGGCTCATTACATGGCAAGCAACACATCTGCTTCATATTAATAGTCTGAGAACATGTATTTCCTAGGAGGAGCTGTTTTACGTTTTCCTTTTACCAGTTTTAGTGGCGATGTAGATCTACGTCGAGTTCTTCCTCTTGTTTGCTTAGTGAGTGTGGGAGGGGATGTAGAAGGTGACGTCTTAAACCAATTTGTTGGCATTTTCATCGCCTGAAGCATTGGAGTAGTAGCCACTGTTGAATCAAGTTCTTTCAATGTCTCATTATTTAAAGCAAATTTTGGCACATTATGCTTTTTCAATAGTTTAAGAAAGTATGACCAACCAGGTGGAACATAGCCCTGACGGCGCTTTCTACGTGTCGCATACTGAATCAAGTCTTCATAACGTGAAGCATCAATCACTTTATTTTCATCTGTAATGATTTCTCCTCTATCATTTACATTGAGATGGGGTTCAATACTGTTGAAAAGAGATATGGCATGTGCGCGAGATGCTAAAGGTGTAGCAGTCGATACAGAGTCACGCATCTTATTCTTCAAGTTTTTCAATTGCTCAACAGTTTCCGATTGTAATAATACAGCACCATGTGGATCTTTGATGTGAACATTTTGCTGATAATCTATTTCTTTCCTATACATTTGATTTGCAAGAGGTTGCTTTACTTGCTGCATGGCAGTCAATTGTACATATTCATCCTGAGGAATAACAATCATGCGAGAATAAGAACTCATAGTTTGTAGATAATCATGGGAGTTTTCAAAATATCACTTCGAAATCTAAATTCTTCCGGACACTCTTGCGTAAAGTCAATGAATAAGTAACCGTATGGTTTTTCAGTAGCTGCTTGAAAAATTTCAATTAAGGCTTTTGATCCTCTGGGTGCAACTTGTCGCGCTAAAATTTCAAATTGACTTTTATCTCGCGGATTCTTGAAAATAGCATAATAGTGTGTATTCAGGTTTCGTGTACGAGCTTCTTTTCCATCAGGAAACAAATTTTGTGTAATATAGATGATAAAACACCTTTTATGGTGTGCTGCGCGAGTGAACATATCTGTAACATCTTTTGAATTCTTACTTTCTTTTAATAAATCATCCAATACAACAACATCATTAGACTGAAGTTTATCCACTGGAATAATTCCTTCATGTCGAATAAAGTTGCGACTTTGCAATTCCTGAAACAGCGACGGTTGATAAATACCATAACACCAAATCACTCGATTGATAGGTTCCTTAAACAACTCCCTTCTTTTATCCAATAAATTCAGCGTGAAAACAGTTTTACCTGCATGAGATGGACCTGATACAGTCAGAACTTTATCACATTGAAGTCTGAAATCCATTTTATTACTTTGAGACTCAGCATTTGCATAATTAACGCTTAGAGCCAAAGATATTTCCCAATAGGTTGCCCACGGCAGGAGCTATCATTGGAAGTATTGCTGAAAGGAAACCGCCCTTTTGTGTTAGAGTTTTCCTCTTTCTTTGAAGGGCGACTTTAGGATTGGAGATGAAACGCAATTTCGTAGCATATCGCTTAAGTAACTTTCGTTGTTTTGGCGCTAATTTCTTCGTCCTCAACTTCCTCACATGAGAAATAATTTCACAAATGAATTTATCGTTAGCATGTCGTATAGCATTGTATCGCTGATTTGCTTTCATTCGTCGGAGAGCTTGAATGGCTGAAGAAAACTTTTGACTTTTACGTTTCGTCATTTTACGTTTCGCCATTTTCCGTGTTAGTCTTTGCTAAAACCTATCTTTACCACATTTGCATAGGTACTAACTATTGCGACATAAGTGACACTCGAAATGAGCAATGTCACAGTGGTTACATTGGCAAAGTTGAATGCAATTACGTATGAAACAGCGTTGACGAAAAGCATGCTTACATCTCTTGAAGATGCGCTTTTCATTTCCATCCTTTCGCTTACATACATCGCAACACATAGTTTCACCGTTACTGATGTCTATAGCAAGTCTTTTTGAAGATATGAATTTGCTAGCCTTTTCTAAATAATACAGAAGTACAGAAGGAATATACTTCGAGAGTGAGCAGACATAGCTCGAAAACCAGTTGTGCTACAATCAAGTACCACTGCATTTTCAATTTTTCTTTATGGAAAGTTGAATGTGAATATCTGAAATCGCTTCAATCACTAGACTGCTACCATCATGGTTAAATGCGTTAAGACGTTCAGCAATTTTTATCATATGTCTTTTAAAAAATTCTTCGGGGTGATCTACCACTTCCATTGAATAAGAAGCAAAATGGAAAGAGCGACTTTCCACCTCTTCCTTTCCAAAATGACTAAACTTAATTTTCGCAACTAATCGCGCCATGACAATGCTATCAGAGAATGTATTCATTAACTCTAGAAATAGAGTGCTAGCATCATCGACCACTGCTTCGATGTCGGTCTCATCTTTATGAAAATTTATCACATAATCTTGAACAGCTCCTTTTAAACTTTGCCTATGAAAACGTAATGTTCCGCAGTCGTTTGAGAAAGACATGATCGCCCTTTAACTAACCCATCCATTGCATGAAAACAACAACTCTTCTCATAGTAACATTTATTGAATAACGGTAACAAGCATGCATTATAAATCACTGGTTTGAAAGAGATAAAATAGATACAGCTGATAACTATCATACAGCGAGCAATGATAACCATACAGGACTTTGGCAGTGTTGAGGTAAGGAGGAAAGAAGCATTGGTTATGAACGTATCTACTACAACGAACAGACAAAATAGGAACACACAAATCCTTAAAACGTTTCGTGACTTCATGATAATGTTGATTCACTCTACTATCCCAAGGCGGGAGCAAAATATCATCAATGATTAGATTGGGAAATACTTTCCTCTCCTTAGTAGGATCATTACAAAAGATGCGTATAACATTGAAAGCAGCTAACCATCGTTTAAAGTCAATAAGAAGAGCACTTTCACAAGAAAAGCCATAGTCTTGCAAATATTTCAGATTAAGTCCATGAATGTGTTTTCTCGCCCATTGATCAACATTGGGATCGCAGTTGGCATGTTGATGATAGACACTAACAATCTGATATGTCCTATTGTTCATACCAATAGCACTGAGCTCCTGTACAGGTTCACCCTCACAATCCATAAAAATGATGATAGAAGCCTAAAACGGAAATTTACACATCTAAGGAAACGTTCTATAACATATTACAAAATGAAGAATTACATCGATGCTTTTCACGACAAAATACACAAATGATATGATGGCAACGAAGAAGTAAAATGTATCTAATAAGACCACGTCTACGACACTCAAAGCACATAAGCGAATTGTCATAGGGTAGAGTTAGGAAAGGACTAGTAATTCTCCTTCTTTGATTTGCGTTTTGATGTAGCATTCTTCTCCGACTTGCGCTTCGTACCACTGCTGTTAAGGATTTGATCAATTATATCATCCACGTTGGGTGGTTTCGGAATATATAGGATGGATTCCATATGCATGGAGAGAGAGGCTATTTTATTATCCTTGTGTCGACCATAATATAGCCCATTCACTTTGAAAAGGATATCTCAAGTACCTTCTCCGAGCTCATCACATCTGATGGGTATTGAATGATCTCCATCCTTCTTATAGTAAGTACACCAATGTGATACCGGTAGGCAAATGTGATTACCATCCCAAATCTTTCTATAGGGAGTATCCTTGTCATCTCTCGCCTTCCACTCTTGAGCAAGAGGAGTAGGAATGTCCATATTTAATGTCACGTACTCCTCAATAATATCAAGTTGGTGGCGAATGTACGGACTCACGGGGATCAGTATGTAGTCCCCATACTGATTGTGCATTATCTTGACATCCGTGGAAGGGAGCATTCCCGTTTGGAGTACTACGCTATGATCATCATAACGCAAGGCTTGTTTAAATTTACGCTGTAGCGGTGTAGGATTATGTACCTTGGATGTTTCTTCCACTGGCCTCAGTTGTAGATGATCTGACCGTAGCGAACCTTGTAATGTTTGACCGCCATTTTGTCCTACTAGTGCAGCAGATGGAGTAGATGCCTGAAAATGAAAAAGATTGTATTAAGTTTACGTTCAAGGGAGGAGAGGGAGGGAAGTAGCGACTTACCATTTTAGTTGGATAATAGAACAGGGAACTAGAGAGAGAGAAAATGTGCGTCCGTAACTCGTGTGATTCAACGATGGAATGATTCTCACTGTGGAAGGCTCGCTATTTATAAAGAAATGCTTGATTCTCATTGGATGATGATCCTCATTGGACAATAACATCAAGCTGATTCCAAATCTGGCCTCCGTTTACCCATCCGAGCCTTCGTTTTGGTGCTACAGCCCAAAACGTCCCAAATTCTAACTCTGTCGTTTTTCGCCAATGTCCCAAAATCTTAAATGGCGTCTCACATCTAAACGAAGACAGATAGGAACAAGCCGATTCTTTCACTGAATTTGTCTCACTCTTAGCTTTCAAACGAGCTATCGCACGACAAAATCCGTCCACTAGAAGCCAAAATCGAAGCAAGCTGTCCAGAGGGGGGGGGACGTCAGCGAAAATTTTTCTCTCCGATTGACTTGAAACTCACAATACCGATACAGAATTTCACGCTGAATCCGAATCTGGCCTCCGTTTTCTCATCCGATGCTTCGTTTTGGCTCTACAGTAGGCAGCCATCGCAAAAATTCTAACTCTGTCGTTTTTTCGAAAAATGTTGAAAATTTTTTCTCTCCGATTGACTTGAAACTCACCATACAGATAGAGAATTTCACGCTGATTCCAAATCTGAAATCCGTTTTCCAATCCGATGCTTCGTTTTGAAGCTAGAACCCAAAACGTCCCAAATTCTAACTCTGTCGTTTTTCGCCAATGTCCCAAAATCTTAAATGGCGTCTCACATCTAAATGAAGACAGATAGGAACACGCCGATTCTTTCACTGAATTTGTCTCACTCTTAGCTTTCAAACGAGCTATCGCACGACAAAATCCGTCCACTGGAAGCCAAAATCGAAGCAAGCTGTCCAGAGGGGGCGGGACGTCAGCGAAAATTTTTCTCTCCGATTGACTTGAAACTCACCATACCGATGCAGAATTTCACGCTGAATCCGAATCTGGCCTCCGTTTTCCCATCCGATGCTTCGTTTGGGCGCTACACACCAAAACGTCCCAAATTTTAACTCTGTTAAAATTTTGAAGAAAAATTTTTTCTCGCCGATTGAGCTGGAAATCACACCACAGATGCAGAATTTTACGCTGAATCCGAGTCTGGCAGCCATTTCACCATCCACGACAACCTAGACGGTCGCCCACGTCAACCTGGACGGTCGCCCACGTCAACCTAGACGGTCGCCCACGTCAACCAGGCGGTCGGACCAACTCACCGGAGTCTCACACTCTGTCGTTGCAGAGGGGGGGGAGTCAGCGAACATGTTGTGAACGTGAACCAACCTGGCCGGCACACCACGACAGACCACAACCTCTGTCGTTCCAGAGGGGGGGGGACTCAGACCCGAAGCACCACGGCGGCCGACCACGACACTCTACCGTTCCAGAGGGGGGGGGCGCCGGTCGAGTGTTTGTCACTTGCTTACTACTTTGGTCGTTGCTGCTGCTGTTCTTGTTGTTGTTGTATTGTTTTTCTAAATTCACTGTTTCTCTGTATTTCAGCTTCAATTTTTTCATGTTTTCAGATATCTTTCCAATTTCTTTGAACATTTGTCTTCCATATAAAACTTCTTTTAGCTCTTCATCATCTGTTTCACTTTCATTGTCACTGTTGCTTTCACTTTCGCGGTGGATTTTCTTTGTTTCATTTTCCTGTCTTCTCATTCTTGTATACATTCATTGTACTTCTTTTATTTCTTGATGTTGCTATTGTAATTCGCTTTCCAATCCATTAATCCTTGCTTGTGATTCTAATGCTTCTTGTTCTTTCTTTCGAATTTCCTTTTCATATGCTTCAATGGATTTCATTAAATTTTTCTTTGTTTTTTCGCAAAGTTAGATTTTTTGTTGATCTTCTATTTCGTGTGTTTGTGTGTGCCTGCTTCGTGTTCTGTTTTTGTATACAGGATTTACAAATAAATTATTTTTTACTATGTCAAAAGTATTTTATAATTTCATAGCAAGGAGGTTCAATACATGAAACATGAAATATGAGATCACAGCGGTCGCATTTTAAGTGAATATCTCTTTCTGATACACTGTAAATCGCTGGATACGAAAATTACATACAAACATATACCAAAATTACATACAATTTGAAACTAACATCTCATACGAGATTCTCGTATGTTTACAGAGATCTGATATATTTTTCATACCACATCTCACTTACTTTAGTATGTGATTGGTATGTAGCGATACGAACTATTCTATCTGTGATTGGCTGTTTTACACTGACATACGAGTTGTTAGTATGTTTTATATACGAGACCCGATGCAAATTCATCCTTATTCGTATGCCTCTGGTATGCATTTGGTATGTGCAGCTTTAAGTCACATAGCAAAATATTGTATGTATTACATGCTACTGTCAAATAACTTTTTTCGGTAATACAAGTGGTGAATATTTTTTGTCTGATAGAGTGATATTTAACTAGGTTAGATTTATTGTGAATTTTATGCTCCACGAATATGTCGTCGATGCTACATGTCTAGCAACACTAATATGACGTGTAGTTAGGTCTACTTTATGACCCAAGTTGATAAACATCATTTCATTTAAACGATATCTTTAGTGAAATCATGTTGACTTATATATTTCAAACATGACTATTTTTGCGTTCATGAATTATAATGTGTTTTTATTTCGGATTGATAATATGCTTAATTTCAAAATTACATAATGCATAATTGTTGATGGTTGAAATCTTATTGATTATTCATGAAATGCTTTAGACTTACGTGTATTAAAATCGAATTCAGTATTGAAAGAATGACTCTTGAATGTCTTTATCTCACTACTTGCAGAACAGTAGTAACATTAGTGTAATCTTTATTGACAAAAGGCCTGAAATCAAGATACTTTGGACATGATTTATGCTTTCTTCTAACATTGTGCTAGTATGGCTTTAGTATGTAAAGCATACCACATTTGAAATAACATACGAAAAGCATACAACTATATACCAAGAGAGTACAGAAATTTACCAAAAAAATATTTTGGTATGCATCCTTCGTATGTAATTGGTATTGAGCGATTTACAGTGTACTTGCGTGGCACAGTTTTTACACGTCCCTATACTTGCTGTTGGGTGAATTGAGTTCAGTTGAGCCGTCATCCATGTTCCTGTATGATGAAATTGTGTCTGCATGAGCCATTCCTGTAATTTAGAGGAAAATCACGCGTTTTTAATCTTGCAAAATTGCACGTTGCTCCGGACATTCTCGTTCAGCACGAAAATGATTTAGTAGACCACATTCTTTACAAAACAATCGGCGTTATCACAATATGCAGCCGAACAAAACGAGCAATTAGCTGTCAAACAATTCTTTGATGGCTTGGATTTCAACCACGATACCATAAATGACTGGCGGGAGTCTTCATAATGGAACAAATGAACGTAAATGCTTACCATCTAATGTAAGAATAAATGTAGCAAAATCATCCTTACAAAATTTACACTTTGATGATCATTCGCACAATATAGTCAAATTCACTCGGATCAATGAATTGATCTTCATTATGATGAGAATCCTCACTATGGAATATAAGTATGTATCTAAACAAAAATTACCATCAAGTATAAAAACCACTTGTCAAATAATTTCATACGAAATTTCATATAAGCAGTCACAGTATGAGTAAAATTCACTTAGATAAACTAATTTGAGTCTGTTCTTGAACTTCATGAAGGATGGAGCTTTCACTATTGAATCGTTCAATGAATGCCATATTTTGATGACACTGAAGAAAAACAGTCCACAGAGAAATGACTGAGAAATGATCAAATCGTTGTTATTATTATATGCATTAAGAACATGGCCAAAAATGTTTCATTTCATGTTCTCATTTCGCTTAAATTAATGTCAGTAGATTGATTTTGCGGTGATATATTGAACTGAACTGACATGCACCACAACTTTATGAAAAGAAAACTCCAATGCTGTCAGAACTTTAGAAAAAATATTGCTTGTTAGATTATTTTGCAAGCAGTATAAGTATTAGGAACATTTCATTGTTCATGTACAGCAGGATAAGCAGCAAGTAAGGATGTATTTCCTTACTTTGCTCATCTTTCTTCTCTTTCAAGTTGCGGGTAAGCAAGATAATTAGGTGCAAATAGTGGGCATATTTTGAGTGAAGTCCTACATTCTGAGACGAGAATATACTACAGAGTCGTGAGAAAAGAGTAAAAATTGAATTTTATCAGTGAAGATGATAAAGAATATAGTCAAACACTTAAATTGGTCATTTTCTAAGTTGAAAATTGAGAATTTTCTAAGAAAGAATTGAGACTGAAAAAAGAAATCGTGATGTTTGTCGAACTTCAGTGTTCCCACCTTTTCGGTGTACAGTGAAAAGAGCCTAGCTTTGATGAATTATAATCTAAAATCAAAAATGATATTTATAAATGTATTATCATATCATGCAATAGAGAATAGAAAATATATTGAAAGGATGCCAGTCGTCCTGTTTTGAATTTTACACATTTATTGCCAAAAAGCTACATTACGCAACCGTCGTCGGGCTCTTAAGTGCGTCGAATCTTGGGACGTTCGCGACCCTATATAACTTTTGTAGCATTGCTTGAAAATCCGTTCGTCTCTGATGTAGTGTCGAGCTTTCCACTGTTGTCATTTATTTGATCTCACTCGGTTATCTTCGCACTACAAAAAGCAATTCAAATCTTATAATGACCAAATTTGAATAATTTTTAAGTTCCTAATTTTCCTTATAAATCTCCTTTATGATTGCTATTAATGATGTTAAATTGGTTAAATGTACTAAGAAGCTGCTTGCGAATACAAAATGAGATTGATGAGATTAATTTTTGCTTTGATTACAACTAAAAAGTACGTGTTTGGAATTTGGAAGATCATCCTTCAAAAGTAACATCTTAATTGTATCAGTGAGTTGATACTCTGTGGATATCATCAGCTTCAAATGTGACGAAGAAGGACGCTTCCGCATAACCAAATAATATCAAGGACGCAGAGGGGTGGTCGAATCACTTCTAGTGTGCATCTATTTGGTGAAGAAAAAGAAATTATACGGCAGTCAACTACGGATCGAATATGTAGAAACGTAAAACTAATTTCCACTTTCCATTACAGAAATCCTTACAACTCCGGCTTTAAAGATTGACGTGAATCACACGGAATTCGGACTCTCACCGGCTCATCTATACGCAAAACTATCTGTAAATCATGCAGAGAAATTTTCATGGACATTCAATTGGACAGTCAATAAAGGCGAATACAAAGGAATAACGAATATCATTGATATTGACAACTGTGGATCAATAGTTTCTGGCAATCAAAAAACTATTTACATCGCTGTTCAAGCTCAGGGCGGCAATATGATCTTAACCGGAGGAATGGAATTAACTCGACAGGTGTATACTCACAACAGTAAGTCAAACATGTCCTTATTATACAGTAATTTACCAACGAGCGAATCAAACATGAAAAATGAAAATTGATGATTGGAAGCAGTATCAACAAAGAATAAATCTATGGCAATGTTTATTTGCAGCAATAAAATAACAAGTTAATCTGCGTAATTGTCATTATAGAATTGAAGAACATTAGAAAACATTTCTTCCCAAAATGCATTTTCTCATGTCTCTTCTGTCTCTAGCTATGCAGATGCTTTTGTAAGAATTATATTGAAAATGAAATGTCAAAAGCTGCAAGGCTTATTATCTTCAAGCTGTAGATGCATGGTGGTCATGTTGAGCATACTTTCTGGTTAAACAATCTGAACGCGTTTACAAAAACTCCATATAGTGTGCAATGTTTTGACACATGACTTGCTTTGACCATCAAAATGGGAAAGAATATATTAAACTAGTTTCATGCGAAACTTCATGGACCCCCTGTATATCTGATGAGCAAGACTGACAATTTCTTTCAAGATGTAGATATTTCCAAATAGGAAGAGGCTATTCCTTCCGCCGAAATATAGAAAAAGTTTAGAAAAATCTACTGAAGCTATCATGAAGGTATCTTGTTTTATTACAATACAAGGCATTATATTCCATGTAGGGGTACTGGAAATATAGACCATGTTTATAAAGACCATTCTCTCTCTGTCCCTCTCTGTCTAAAATCGAACACACTATTGATGATGATATTCATGAATGATTTTAATCAGATCATACATCCCATTTTATCATTACCGACAAGCCGTGCACTTTACTTTGCATCTTCCATGCAAGCGTCACCATCAATATGAATGTGAATGTTACACGTACTCATGATTTTGTTTTTACATTCTTTCATTTTTTGCTTATCATAAAATCATTGCATGCTTATACTAAGTTTGACGCAATAAACAATTTTGAGCTTTGGGCTTTGAGAGGGAATGAGGAAAATAAGAAAAAGGGAAAAGCAGATGAAGGAAAAGAAGGGATAAAAAGGAGAAGGGAGAGAAGAAGAAGCATGGTTGCCACCAAGAGATGAATTAGAGTGCGTATTTTAACTTGTTTAGAACAATTTTTAAAAATTTGCTTTACACCAATTGTTTGTTTTGCAACTTTTTATCTGATGTGTTTTTGTTTCTTTGAACAGATGCAAGAATCAGAATCAAAATGAACAGAGCTTTGCTTCATCAAAAACGAGAAGTACACTGCTCTTTTGAGGCAATTAGTGTAAAAGCATCGGCTCCACTTCCGGGAGAATGGTCGTATAGTTGGGATTTGAATAACGGAGCATATTCGGGAACCGGAGCCATCATGCTGAGCAACTTCGAACCTATCAAGACGGCTAATGGCAATACTTTGATACTAAATGTAACTGCTACTAATAAGCAAGGAGCTTCATTTTCTCAACAAACCTCTCAAACATGGAGTACTGCAGGTAAGTTATCATTCTCTGTCTGTAGGGAGCGACTTGTAATGTCTACCAGCCATGTACAAAATTTCAAGGAATGAATGATATCCAAGTTTGCGACAGACAACCACGCCAAAATTTGAATATTTTGAGCGCATCATGATATCTACCTTCCGTCATTTGCTTTTATTTCCTAGTGTTCAAATACTGTTATGAACAATGATTTGTGAAAAATGAATCGTCTGGTCTTTACTCATGAAAACATTTGGGATCGCTAAGCATGAGCATCATAATTGCATTGAAAACTGCATCAACTGATACAATTCCCGAAGATGCACATTGTGTAGATCTAATGATAGTAATGATAGTAATGATCATGCCATAGTAAATCATAAATGATAGGGCTCCAACACCGACTCCACATCCCTGCAACAAGGGATAACCTCATAAATATAGAAGGTTTTACTTCATTTGGCATCAATCAAAATATTAAAGGAACACAATAGCTCATGAAATCACCTAAAAGTTCATTTATAGAGGTGAATGGTATTGGACTTATGAGTGGGTATATGTGAATTATATGGGTTTTATTGAGCATTCATAAGAGCATTAACTCAAGTACAAGTTGATAATAATTTTAGATGCTTTGACATGATGGCAGAGGTCTTGCAAGGTTGACACGCAAAAGTTAGTGAGAAGACGCTGTCATAACGTATTTTTAAAATTCCTCATTCTGACCACACATAGACTTAAACAATGTTAATGAGATAGCTATGTACACGTATGTACATGTATGTGTTTGGCAAAACCGAAAAAATACCATTGAGATCAACCTATTGCATTAGATCGTTCTAATCGAGAGTAAGTAAAACAGGGGCTATATATTTATTGCGAAATCTTGAAAAGAAAGAGGCGAGAAATAATTAAGAAATATCCCATAATATTGCGACTTCCACAAGTGAGTGATAGGAATAAAAGTCACTATATAAGCAGTCATTTTTAGCACAATCTGATGGAGAATAAATGGAGCAGATGGCTGTGAAGGAAAAATGAAATAATTGTAGCAGGCATAGAGGTAAATTGCATAAAGTAGAGTAGCGACTAGGGATCAGCGAAACATCGCGATTCGATTCGATTCGCGAATCAATTCGATTCGAAATTGCGATTCGAAAAAAATTCGAATCTGCTCGCCTCGAATGGCCAAAAATGTTTCCAATTGTTTTCATTTGCTTTGTGACCTCTTCTCGATCTTTAATTACGACTTTAATTGAAGTGAAGTTTTAATAAGCTTGTGATGTTGGATTTTCATTGGAGGCGATTGAAGGCGTTGGTTGCTAAACAAGAGTTAGTCGAAGCAGCTACATGTTGCACAGTAATTGCGGACAGTGATAGCATGTTGAGCTACAAGCATTTGGATTGGAACGACAATTTAACGATGTGATATTTTGAGAATTTGTTATCAAAATTCCACCATTGCTTTCTGAAAATTAAGATAGAAATGATAGAATTTAGGAAAATTGATGCTTCTTACGGCTCTTGCTTTCAGGATAGGAGCGATTTGTGGAGGCTACGTTTCCAGTCACAGATGAGATTCAAGAGACTTTTCTGTAAGCCTGATGTCGCAAACTACCTTTCTGGCAAAACACGGCCACTGTGAAGTCGCATATCAAATCAGCAAAAAGGTTTTTGACATGTCCATTATTCTTTCTTATTGATGAAAATCATAATTTGCTACTTTTTGGCCTATATTCCAACGGAACGTGGAGACCTTGACAAAAAGGGGTACTTTTGCACCCAATGACAAGAAAAATCCATATGAACGAGTATGCTGAATTTTTGCTGCATTGATGACTCACTCCTGCACAATGACATTTATTGACATTAGAATGCACTTCGACCGAAATTAATTACAAACAAAAGCATCAGTTTAACATCAAAAATCTTGAGTTTTTCAACTATTCACAAAAAGAATGCACTCGGAGAATTAATAATTTAGACAAGAACCATTTAGCCTGCTAGAAGAAAAGCTATAACTAAGTTAACTAATATATATTAGCTGAGTTAGCAAGCTAGAAAGCTGAGCCAAGCAAAAGAATAAGTCGCCAATTATTTTGATTCATCTCTTATATTCTTTTATATTATGAAGAAATTCTTTGTATATTTTTTTAAATCATAATGCTGTTTATGAAATTTCCTTGATAATAATTTTTCTTGATTTTTAATATTTTTTTGATTAGGCATCTCATTAGTGAATGTTCCCTCTTTGTGATATCTAATAAGTCTCATACTACTTAAAAATCGTTGTAATTTCTTTAAACTGCATAAATGTGCATATCTCACATTTGGAAACAATTCCAACTGTATTCACCTCGAGTACATTTAATAAAATCGAAACTGCATACACATTGAGCATTTGATAAATGCTGAGTTGCTACTCTACCTGATATACGTACTCTATGCTTGGACCTTTCAATCACTTATTTCTTTCTTTGATAAAGGTGACACTTTTGCTTCTTGTGTTCATATCAGCAGGATTCATTTTAGTTCTAACATATATATTTCCACTGGTTGGGATGACTGTTATCATGACTCTCTACGACGCGATTGGCAACGAAAGTCCTATATTTGCGTGACTCATTTCTTTTAAAATGTAAAACAGATGTTGAGTCTGTCCAACACACGATTTCATCAGATGGACCAATTTCTGAGCGCAGATACTTAACTGAATCTAACCGAGACAACAGCCGCTTGCAGCTCCAAGCGAGGAATGGACAAGGATTTGAGGGGTGATACTCGATCTTTGGATAAAACCATATTACAATTGTCATCATATGAGTCATTCATGAGGCGCAAATATGCTACTTCTCCATAACTACTGGCTTGCGTGGATTTATAACAGGATGGTGTGGCAAATACCAAACCGGTTGAGATTGTGGATTCTTCAGCTCACATACTGGGACTTCACTCGTATAATTTTTCGAAACACATTCATCAATGATAGAAGTGCACTTCTTGCGCATGACTGAATCTTTCAATAATTTTCTTTTCAAGTGATTTAGTCTTGACTCAACTACAATCCGATTGGCACCATACAACTACATCAAGCTTGGCAGTGATGATATCTCTGGTTTCCACGGAAGTCTTATGCAGTAGTGACTGTCTCGATCAAGTTCAATGGAGTAGTCTTCCATCATCTTAATTGCTTTTCTGTCCTCGATGCCACAAATCAGTTGTCTATTGAGGCACGTCGAGACGCTGAATAGTTTCACTGCTGATGAAATTTACTTCGAACTTTCTGTTGGTTTGAGAATTTTTGCCCAAAATTGACCATTTTAGTGGACCTTTCAAACCTATGGGTTCATTTGTACGACTCAGCCTACACTCACTGTAAACACATGCTTCAGGTGTAAAACAAATGCACCTATCAGTAGGCCTATGTCATTTTCATCTATGACTGGAATCTCAATCTCCCTCAAATGGTCAAATCGTTTGACGTCGCTCTTAGTAGGTGCGTGCTTTGCCGACAATTTTTGATCGATTCCCCGCACAATTGGTAAAGGAATATCATTTTCCCCATTCATGGACATGACAGTGAGCTTAACGGGCTTTGTAGCATGTGGCTTGATACCATTGACGGTTGTGATAAGTAGATTTTGATTCAGAGAATCTGCGCCAAGCTTTTGCAGTAGACTAGCAGTGCACATGAGGACATTCGAAGCATTATCTAATAACGCATATGCCTCAATCCAGCCAGAATCTTGGCCTGCGACTTTCACTGGGAGAAGCTGGAAAAATATTCCTTTATCTTTTTCCTGGAGCTTTACCTCCGTCGATGCTAAGCCTGAAATCTTTGGCTGATTATGCTGTGAGGATTTTTCAGCCTGGTGCAGCACAGTAAGGTGCTTGCGCCTATCAGAACAGTCACGAACTTGGCAAATCGTAGACATCAAACAATTATTGAAAAGTATCTCTTGCCTAAGCAATTGAAGCACAAAGATTTTTCAGTTACAATTTTCATTCACACTCTTAAATCTGCAGACGTTAGCTTCCAGCAGTTTCTTATTTTATGGGTGCCGTTGCAATAATAGCAAACATCAGGCTTCACCGTATTGTATGCGCTCTCAGTGAAAGAATGAGTAGGCCTATACATAGATCGAGTCTTGGAACTTTCAGCACTAGACTTGGCCCCGCACTTACGAAGTTTACGTGCTTCATAAACCCACTTCTTTTTCATGTTATATGGCAATCGATTAATAATGCGCCTATGATTGTCACTGGCGTTCAAATAGGTAGCATACCCAATAACTGTAAGTGTTTTCAGACAGTTCCTTATCTCGGATGCTAGTCTGCAAACCTTGTCTGTCATTGGACTTCGGTATCTGTCCGTTAGTCAATTTGCAAATATGCGATTGGGTTACTTTACATGGTTCACCAAACCTATCTTTCAAAATACATCAGGTTCATGACAATTTGATTTGACAGGTTCATAACCCGCATTTGGAGTCATAATTTAGCATGATTTAGCAACTCCTGGCTTCGCCCTTACAATATTGAACAAGATATCCTAGTCCCTTGGAGCTGTCAGTAGTTGTCTGCTCAACATGAGTTTCAAATTCGCGCATGAAATCAACATATGTTAATGGATCTCCATCAAGGCATGCTAGTTCATTCTTTGTAAGTGAAAATCCTTCTTGTTGGTATTCGGTCTATATATTCTACCTACTTGAAGTTGACTTCTCAAAGCTATCAGCATTACTGTCATCATCTGAATAAACGCTATCATCACTTGTGGACAGCCATCCGGCATAGTTACGGCAAAACTTCAAATACTCGCTTTGCCTGGCCTTAAAGGAAAAATTCAAGTCTGAAACATCCTGTGGATCTGCGTGTTCAAACTTGACACACTTCTCATGGGCTAGTGTAAAATTGGCATATGCTTGAAGAATCAACCTAATATGACACACCTCAAAAGTATCCTTATCATTGAACAACATAAGTTCTCTTAACTTGTTGTAGATCCTAGTCAAATGTCCTGCATGGCTTGATCCACTCCTTCGCAGAGGAAGGAAACTCATTTCTCACTTTGTAACCTCACACTTATTATCTTCCATAATAGACAAAAAGGCCTAAGCAAATACTAAGCTGTCTTCAATAAGTTATATATGGTTATAACAATTATTTAGTTGATTTTTTATACAAACTTACAAAAGTTTGGGAACAATTGGTATTGCATCCACTTTAAAATGTGTCTATCACAATATAGACAGAGAAATGACAGTATTTGTGTCAGTGATACTTTACCGATGTGATAATAAAATTCACAGATTACAATTCACAATATCACGTCGAAGAACGGGATTTATTTGGAAGAATATCCAATAAAAATAATACACAACATCACAAGAATGGCAGATTATTCTGGAGATTCTGAATATTTTGGAGATTATTCCAGCCAAAAAATGTTATTAAAACAACACCTATTGAAAATGCATGATCATAACGTACCGCCAACGACACTGTATAAGAGTCCAAATAATGTTCACGGCAAGTCTCTAATAAAATTCACATAAAGTTTTGATAAAGGCTCCTAAGGTGTTGAGACCGGTAATACCAAAAAACCAAAACATGTAAACCAAATAACCAAACACGTCATGTTGTTTGCATGACCTGTAATTATATTCAGAAAATATTTGGAGTTAAGACTTATTATTGTCAAATTAAATTGACACAGCCAAACAATCATATAAATCACAACGTCTATAGAATAGACATTACAATGATCAAATATACGAGTAATTTTCGACATCTAAAACATGATCTCTGTAAAAGCTGAATCCTTTGATACAAAAATGTTCACTGTATACATAGTCTGAAATCAAGCAGAGCGAGAATACGCCATGCTGACAGTTACTGACAGTCAATGTCAAAGTGTTTAAATATGTACTTTCAAAAAGCATTTTTACATACTTAACCTACTTTGACATGATTAAGAGGTCCCTTCTGCTGTTGGTAGCAAAACTCAATATTAGTGTTTGCGCTAGCGCTTTCGAGGTCCGTCGGGATTCATTGATAATCAACTTAATTTCTCCTTAAATAATATACCTGTTATTAAATGTCTATTCCTTTTGATGTCTAAAAGTTGCATACTTCTTATACAGTATAGTGGTTTCACGTCGCTAGTATATAATAGCAGGAACAATTTGCGAAAATTTACCTTCTTAAAAAGTAATCAAATATTTTTTTAGACCGCAGGAATGTAATCCCCGCAAAAAATGAATCTTTTGATGTAAAAGATTTGCAGACGTTGTTTAGTCGACACTATATACCTGCTCAATGGTCTGAAGTTTATAACACGGCAGTAACATAATAAAAAACCGACTCACCTTAAGAATTAAGCTTTTCTTCTGCTTTTTCTTCGCAGGAATGCGTTGGAGTGAATTGAACTAAGCTGAAATGAGCTAGACGAAATTGTGTAACACAAACACTCCGAGTTATCGTTCAGCACGATTTGATTTACAAAGCTGACGATTTCACATTATTCCTGTTCATGCAGATATTTGATTGTGATGAAAGATGCACCAAATGATAACTCACAACAAAAGATGTTTGTTATTTCATGATCGTCTCCTGTCGAAAAAGGCAAATTCTTAAAAGTCGTGATTTCTGGTTTGAATGGACATGCTGACCATTGTCTGACCATGCTGACCAGTTATGAAAAATGTCTTAGGTAATAAAAAATGTCTAATGTTAGGTTTAGTAAAAGGTTTAGTTAGGTTTAGTAAAATAAATAATGTCTTAGCAATAAAAAAAATAGCCTATAGTTCATTCTTCTTGCACGCCCCGAAAAACATGGCGCACCCTACGGAAGCGGTGCTCTGTCCAGTTAGACCAACAGGCACCAGAAACAACTCTTACTATTGAATGAGACCACTCCAGATGTCGTGAAAGGCATTATAGCAATCTCAAATGAGTCATCAGATTCTTGAAAATATTGGACTAATGGAGGTGCATCTGACTACTACTCAGTTCTCTTTAACTGTTGGCAGCAAATCTTGACATTCGTTCGTTCATAATTCGAAAGGTTCTGTCAAGATATGTCATACTATTTCTTGTATCGGTCATAATACTTCCTCGCGGGCTTTAACTGACGAGGTGCATATTTCAGATCCATCGATGGTCTCACTGAGGAACCCATAGAAACCCGTAATTTGTGTGTTCTAAAATCCTTATTTCTAGCAGAGTTGACGTGGCTTCAACAGCTTGACTAAAATGATACTCTGTTATTTCAGATGGCAAGATGGACATCAGAATCAATTATGATAAAGAGCGTTTCAAAGAGAAAAATGAATTCAAAGGCTCATTTCAAGTTGTTGACACGACAACAAATCTTCCCTATCCTGGAAAATGGACATATATATGGGAACTCAATGATGGACAAAAGAAGGGCAACGGAAATTCCATCGATGTTACAGAATTGATGCCTATCAGAAAAAACAAAACTGATACAGTGACATTGAAAATTACTGCAACAGAATCCAGTGGAAGCAGTATAATAAAGACCTTGACGATATACTGGACAGGTAAATATTTCATGATGAAATATTATACGAAAATGTATGCAAAGAAAAATACACAAAATGTGATTCGTAATTTCTCATAATAATCAACTTTCTATGCTTGTATGAGTTTCATATTTGATTTGGCTGACTTTCCATTGTACAGCCTAGTGATGTTAACGAGGTTTCGACAGTTACCGAGGCCGAAAATGAGACTGCCAAAGAATGATGAACACCCTATGTATACTATAACTCTGCCCGTCTGCCGAGTTCTACGGTATGCGGCGCGATCATCATGCATACAGTGGCGGGCGCGATTCCGAATCGTGCGACTCAGTGCATAATCAATCGAAAATCTTCGATTCTGAATGTTTTGAGAATTATCCAATTCAGTGACTTCAAGTTAAAAGTCTAGTGTCAGATTAGCTTGTATTATTTTTATTTTCTATACCATTTTTCACTAGCCTATAAATTTGGTAATCACCATTGAAATTAAGAGTTCGCGACATGGAATTTGTTCAGTGGCTGCTTGAAAAATGCCAAAAAGACAATGATTCTATGGAATTTTTGTTGTAGACAGATGAGACATGATAGGCCTTTATGAAATGCAGTGTAAAAAGTGTGGTTGGCATCACATTTCAGCAGGATGGTGCACCACTGCATGTTGCAAATTCGATGAGACATGAGATTGTACATGAGATTTTCAGTGATCGAGTCGTTTCTTCCGCATTGTTGGCTGTCAACCAGGATCTCAAGATTTGAATCCAGCAGACTTCTGTTTGTGGGACCATTAAAAAAACAGAGCATGCAGCCAGCCAACGAGGACTCTTGATGATTTGAAAAGCATGACATGAGGTAAGAAAGCTTGACATGGGAATGATGCAAACAGTGGTCTGATCGATCGGCTGAATTTTGTACTTCAAATAGATAGTGGTCATGTTGAGCCTGCTTTCTGGTTAAACAATCTGAACGCGTTTACAGAAACTCCATATAGTGTGCAATGTTTTGACACATGACTTGTTTTGACACCATCAAAATAGAAAAGAATATATTAAATTAGTTTCTTGCGAGACTTCATGGACACCCTGTATATCTGATGAGCAAGACTGACAATTTCTTTCAAGATGTAGATATTTCCGAATAGGAAGAGGCTATTCTTTCCGCCGAAATTTAGAAGAATTTTAGAAAAATCTACTGAAGCTATCATGAAGGTATCTTGTTTTATTACAATACAACGCATTATATTCCATGTAGGGGTACTGGAAATATAGACCATGTTTATATAACAATTTATTTTATAGATCATTTATACCACTCTCTCTGTCCCTCTCTGTCTAAAATCGAACACACTATTGATGATGATGTTCATGAATGATTTTAATTAGATCATACACCCCATTTTATCATTCCCTATGATCCTTCAGTTATTGGTGTCATGCTATATGTCAATATAGCCACAGATTGAGATAGCTTGTGTCTCATCTTCTGTTTGTTTAGAATAGTCTACGAGCTACTGACAGTTTCTTCCTAAATTCGCGCACGAGTTTCTTCTTGTTATTAATTTGTACCGGTAGATTGTCACCCTAACATTCGCAAAACAACATGTGCTTAGCTGTAAGTCTAGTCGTCTTGCAAGTTACGGAGGTCAAGCATCGCAAAATTCCATTTGTTTTTGGACCTACACATGCTCCCTATTTTGGTACATTATATAACGTGATGATCTGATATTCTAACAGGTGCAACATCATTGGACCACAAACGCCGTAGGTGAGACATGTACAAGAATCATCACTGGCGAGAATCAATCACTGATTTAGTTGACCAGGTGACGGGAGATAATCTTTCTGAGAAAGTTACGCAAGGCAATTAAAACTCCCCTTTTTAGTTTAGGCCAATATAATAAAGTTTAAGTTAAATGTATGGCAGACAGGCCTTCGGCGTCCAGCGCCTTCAACGGTCGATGTTTGGATGGCACAGATGCAGCCTTTGTGAAGGTTTATATAAGAGTGAATGATATCAAGAACTGTGTTGCATGCATGATTGACTGGAACAAAAGATAGTATGTTTCGAAAATGAGTTGAAGGATATTTTGGTTTGCGAAACTAAAATACTTAGTAATAGCAAAGAGTATCTAGATACTAAAAATAAAAAACGAAAAACTAAAGCTTTCTTACAGAGCAATAATTTACAATGCATCCCGTCAGATAAGACGAATAGATTTGTAGTCTGTAAAACGGAAGATTTAGTAAAGAAAAATGAAAATATATTAAAAGATGAAATGACTTACTTAGAATTAAATAAGACTAAAGTTGATTCATTAGAGAAACAAGCCAATAAACTTATCAAAAATGTTATTTAAGATAGTCTGGCCTTGCGTTCTCAGAGTGAAAAATTAATTACAACTGGTAGTAACTCGGCCAATTTCTTTACTTTTCTCAAAGATCATAAGGAGATATCGGACGATGGCTTTCCGGTTCGGCCGATAGCCTCAGTTCGCAACACCCCTATCGAGAAAATTGATTGGGTAGTTTCTAAAATTCTAACTCAAGTCTTACTTATTTAATAGCGATGATCTGATAGCAATATTAAACGAACAGACTAACGTAAATAATAAGGTATTCATTTCCCTGGATGTCATAAGCCTGTACCCAAGTATACCGATAAAAGAAGGTATAGAATACAATATTGAGCTGTTACGCAGCTATTGGGACAAAATTGACAACTATGGTATTAGTCTTGAAGACGTAGAACGTTTGCTAAATTTTATTTGTTATAATTATGAAATAAAATATAATGATAAAGTATATAAACAAATCAAGGGAGTACCCATGGGTGCTCATTTTGCTCCTCCGTTTGCAATAAATTTCATGCATAGCATTGAAACAGAAACTCTAGCTAAATTGAATATTACACCCGAAATATACAAACGGTATATTGATGACATCATAATAGGGCCAATACCATATGACGAAGGCTCCTTCAATGAAATATTGACAGTTTTTAATTCAGTAAATAGAAATATTAAGTTTACACTAGAAACGCCCGAGCCTGGAGAGTGGTTGCTATTTCTAGATATAAAAATAAAAATTTCAAACAATGCGGTTATGTACAACTGGTATCATAAAGCTGAACATTCGAACATTACTTTACGTAAGGATGCCTTTTTACCATGGCATGCAAAACAAAATTTAATAAGCAATAGGTTTCAGTCAATTGCTAAATGCTGCAATGACGATATCAGAAAACAAGAAAATATAAGCGAATTCCAGAGTATTCTACAGGTTTTTGCAGGAAATAACGGCGTTTCCTCAATTGATTACTTCATTTTGCATAGAATAGCGTCAATATGCAATGATTAACGGCATAACAATAGAGACTAACGGCACAAACAAAACATTCCGTCCTTTTGTACTTTATTACGACGTAAGCCCATTGCTTTACTGGCGCTTGCAAAACTGAATGGCAATAAGGTGAGTGTTGATCGGCAATATCAAAACGTTACGACATGATACAGTATTTAAGGACAGCCGGCGCTGTGAGCGCGCACAGTTGGAAAAATGAGACGAGGAAGAATGATACCGTTGCTGGATAAAAAGAGAATTGTGGATGCCTATGTGAATCCAAGCTCTGACTATATAGAGGTAGCTGCGGCGCTTAACATTCCGCGAGGGACAGCCTGGTCAATCATACGTCGCTATCTGGAAGATGGTGAGGTAATGGTACGGAAAAGAGGGATGGACGACGACAGCTCACCCAGCGGATCCTCACATTATCTACATTGATGAAGCAGGTTTTAACTTATGGACGAGTCGATCTCGAGGACGATCTCCAAGAGGACATCGCGCACAGCGCATCGTCGGAGATAAGACAATGCCCAAATTTTACCCTCATTCTGGGAGTATCCAGCCAACGAGGCTTAGTACATCACACTATCCGTGAAGGAGGAACGACAGCGGATGCATTTAACGACTTTTTGGCGGACCTTATCAACGGCCACTTCCTTCCCAATGAAGAGACTATCCTTCTCCTGGACAATGCACCCTGTCATCGCCGTGCCACGGACGTCAGCGATCAACATGCCAACGCTGATTTACATTATCTACCACCCCATTCACCTTTCCTAAATGCAGCAGAAAATTGTTTCAGCATTTGGAAGGCGGGTCTACGACGCCAATTGGAGGAGGTGAGGGAACAGTTACTTCGCCAGCCATATCAGGAGCAACTGGCAACTCTTACTCAGCTTGCTGAGCAAAATTTGGTGGAAATCACTCCAGCTGCTTGTAGTGCTGCCCATCGGCGAACAAGACGCATCTTCACCGCATGCATTCAGATGCAGGACATAAGTGATGACCATACATAATGATGTGACATAATGACATGCATAATTTGAATAAAAACTGTCTTGGATATATTGAGTTTTGCAAAATGACGTTGTATTTAGATGAACCGCCGCTATAACTGACAAATGCTACTGTTTAGTGAATAAGTCGTTAAATTTGAAATTGACGGAGTGTTTAACAGTATTTGTCGTTAACAAATGAACCGATTTCATAAATTTGTGATTAAAGCCGTTAAGTTACGCTTTATGCCGCTCTGTAATGCACAACTGCCTCTATTAAAAGCAAAAATCTGTAATCGATAATGGTTATAATAAAAATGACTGCCGAGAGGCAAAACCTAAGAATAAGCAACGAAAACCAAAACCACATAAGATAGTTAATTTCAAATTGCCTTTTGTAAACGACAGATGCAATCGCAAAGTAAATAAATAAATTGATAAATACAAATTCCCCATAAAAGTCATAAATGATGCCCAAAAATCGGCATCATTTTTTAAGCACAAAAGTAATAACCAAAATTGTAATTGCGAGATTTGCCTTAAATGTAAAAGTAATATTTGCCGGAAAAAGTTTGTGTACAAATACACCTGTAGAATGTGCAATGAATTCTACGTCGGCAAAACAGCGCGAATGTTTAAGACGAGGCATCAAGAACTATTAAAAACGAGAGAGCTATTATTAGAGCGAGCTATTAAAAACAAAAGTACATCGAGCGCCCTTTATCAACATTTAATAGAAAAACATAATGGCGCTGCCGACATCGGGACTTTTCAGGTCGGTCTCATTAGCAAACTGACCAACACACCAGATACAACAATAACAGAAGCCAAAGCAATCACACAACTTAAGCCAGAAATCAATAGGAAACATGAATTACCTTTTTACAATCCAACTTCACAGTTCAACAGCCAATCATGCATGCAACACAGTTCTTGATATCATTCACTCTTATATAAACCTTCACAAAGGCTGCATCTGTGCCATCCAAACATCGACCGTTGAAGGCGCTGGACGCCGAAGGCCTGTCTGCCATACATTTAACTTAAACTTTATTATATTGGCCTAAACTAAAAAAGGGGAGTTTTAATTGCCTTGCGTAACTTTCTCAATCACTGATTGCCTGACATACCTGTACGTGTACCTAACAAACTATAGTGATTCGACTTTACGACAGTGAATAAATAAACTTTGTTAGCGTGTTAGCGTGCGGTCGTATTGTCAATAGCTCGTGTCATTTGCCGAATTTTCTCTGTTAAATTAGTTTTAAGCAATCGTTTTTCGTAGTTCTTGGTATAGAAGTAATCCTTATTGTATTTCTAGTTTGTTGGTGCCCTTTTTGTTGTCGTTTTCTAATCATTTAATTTTTTGTAGCCATTTTTTCATAAATCAAGCAACCCCTATTCCGTTAATTTTGGTGAGCGAAGTTCAGTGTCTTAGTGAAGCAGCAATATCACGCCAGCCGTCCAAAGACTTTCTATTGAAGATTGTATTGATTTACGTGTCAAATACCTAGACAATAGGTAAAGATATCTGACTCTAGTACTTTGTTCTGTTAGTGTCGTGCATAGAAATCTGATCTTTCTCTGAATATTTGTGCCAGCACAGAATGATCATGTCACAGCCAATATCTCCGAACAAGCCAAGCGATCGACGATGTGAAGTTTGCGCAGATTTCGTATCTGAATTGGACATTCACCTAGCTTGTGAAAAGTGCGATAAGTTTTTTCATGCACATTGTACGAATTTACCATCGTATGAGTTTGTCAAATATATAAAGACTAAACGCAAATTTACATGTGAAACTTGTATGCATAATAACTATCCCACAGACATACAAAACATAACGAAGCACAATGAGTCACACAAAAGCAAACAGAATCGGGGAAAAGAAAACATTGAAACTGAAATCGAAAAACTAAAAGCAAAACATCAGCACGAAAGAGATGACTTACTAAAATCGTTGAGGACACATGAGCTTGAAATGAAGAAAAATGATGAAGAAATCAGAAAACTAAAAGCCGAAATTATCGAGTCACGGTTGGCGGAAATTGATGCAAGAAGGATAGAAGAAAACAAAAAGGAAGACGATAAAGATGATGAAAGCGAAGAGTCCGACGAAGAAGATGCAGCAAAAGAAGATTATGACACAGAAGATCAAGAATATTACTTAAAGATCATCAATATGAAAATTAATCATATCAGAAAGGATATGAAAGAAATACATGCAACGGTGACTGCGATTCATGAAGATCGATTCAGAACGGTGCAAGTCAGCCCACCAAATACGCGTTACCCAAAATTCCTACCGACAAATGCTTCACCCAAACAAATAGAGCAACGACAAACTGAAGTAAAGCAGCAAACACAGCAGCAAGAAGTTCAACATTCGCATCAATAAGAGTATCCTCAAAGACATACTCAAAGGCCAAAATCCTTGCGATCATGCTATATCTGTGGAAGACGTGGGCACCTTTCCTGGAATTGCTGGTTCAACACCAATCACTATACAAGACCACACCGAAGAATGCACCAACAACAATACCGAAGACCAATGCAGCATCAAAGACAAAGGAGAAATGCTGAATATGGCAGATATGAGTGGGCAAGTGAAAGCAGATACCCAAGGTATTCATACCGTGAGCGACGAACATACGACAGACGACAACAACAATATTACAACAGTAATCACCGAAGAGAATATGATCAATTCCCTGACGAGAGAATCAGACCACAATCACCAAATCAACATGAGCAAAGAAACAATCATTACAGAACAGACAATAATAGTTACATAAATCACTCAACACGCTATGACTATAATGAAAATCGGTATCTTTGATGAATTAAAGGAAGGAGAGGATGAAATAATGACTGCTGGAAGAAAACTGAAGAAACATATGGAAATAGAGTTATTCTGTGTAAACATTAATGGATTGAATAGCGATAAAATTAAAAATGATTTTTTTATACATGATATCCAAAGGGCTAATATAATATGTTTAACAGAAACACATCTTAGTGATACTCAAGATCAATCAGTGTTAGAAAATTGTTACGGTTTTCACACGACAGTCAAAAAGAATATTAGTCGCGGAAGAAATATAAAAGGTGTTTCTGTTTATGTAAAAGAGGGTGATAATATTTCTCTGCTAAATGTTGAAAGCTTGATTAAAGAACGAGGAAATCTCCAAATACTCAAATTAAACAGCATGCATTGGGGTCATTTAGAAGACATATTCTTGATTATTTGTTATGTGGATAATCGCGATTCAAAATACAAAGATCGAGAAATATATGAAAATATTAAACAATACATGATTCAATTTAAGATTAAAAAAATTATAATTATCGGAGATTTTAATGGTCGCATTGGAAATGAAACAAATCATACTAATTCCACACTTCCAGAAAGAGAGTCGGAAGATCAAATGGTAAATAAAATGGGGAAATATCTAATTAATTTCTGTAATGAAACCTCTCTAATACACTCTTTCCCGTTCAAGTTTCCACTCTTTGCATTGATATTTCCAATATTTTCATAGAAATTTCCAAACTTTGATCTCACAAATCCAAATTTTGCATTCAACTTTCCAATATTTGCATTGATATTTCTTCTCTTTGCGATCAAGAATCTATGATTTGCAGATAGCTTTCCAATATTTGCAATCAAGATTCAAATTTTAACGTCTATACAAATATTCAACTTACTGGCAAAAGATGTTCATTTTGTAATGGTTAAAGGAGGTTTCATTGATATTTGCTGAAATAATGAGGACAATTATCTGTTAAAATTCCCGAGGGCATAGCCCGAGGGAATTTTGACAGATAATTGGCCGAGATATCTCAGCAAATATCAATGAAACTCCTTTAACCGTTTTAAACTATGCCAGTTTATCTCTATTCGGGTAGGGACAAATTAACAATGTTATAGTTGATCTCTATTCGGGGAGGGACAGATCATAGACTTCTAAATTTCTCTGGACAGATAGGTAAGCAAAATTTGAAATCATTTTTATACATGTTCAGGCCAACCACCACTCGTGTTGCAAAGATCGAATTTTGCAGCTTATTTGAATGCAACATGCAAGCAACGATACCGTTGCTGGCTGTGAACCGAAATGCAATGACGGTGTAAGACAAATACATTCCTCTGCCTGCATAACAAAGAAATTTGAATTTGTGATTGCATCGATTTAGTTGAAAGTATTATATCCCAACTAAACATTCTTGTGCAACCTTGTGTGACGTCTTGTGTAACCTTCAATTCCATGAATCTGACCAATGCTACCACGAAGGACATGGATGGATCATAATGCCAAGCAATGAAACAGCGTGATCTAAAGTACAGTGCGATCAAAATTCCTTTCTCTGTCTAGATACTTCTCCAAACAACTACAAAGCCGCGATCCGCCATGGCCACGTTTTCAAGTATATGTCCTGGCAATGGAAACACAATCGGAAGATTTCTTGTTATGACAATTTTGTCTAAAATTTAGAAAGAAACCATTCCATCTGGGTTTGTGACATCTCAAAACCATAATGGACTAAAAATGGCGATTATAAGTTGAAATCTTCTCCTCAGCATCGTCGCATCATTGACTGTCGAAAAATCTGCGAATAGTTGCATCTATCACAGAGAAAAATCCATTCCAAGCAGCACACAATGTATCTATCATCTATCACAAGTTTTCCAAAGTTGTCAATCTGATGACTTCTGGATAATCTCTGGATGACCAGCCAAGAATGGAAATTCGAAATTGGATTCAATTATTTAATACTTGGGAAAGACTGACAAAGTTCCGTGAAGCCGAATTCAACGGACGGAAGATCCAACCGAATCATTGACCATTGTTATGTAAGGGTCAGTTTCGAGAGGAAAAGAGAAGCCACCGATTTCCACACTACGAATGTCCTGGAATGAGGGGGAACAGAAAAGTGAACTATGCGGAGATCCTTCTTCGCATTCATATTTCATGAAAACAATCATGATGGACACAATGAGCATTTGCAACATGAGCAGCTACTTCTATAAGGTCTGAACAGTTATCAGGCGATCCGACCTGTGATGGAGATTCTTCTGAGACCAATGACCAATGCTCGGAAAAGCACAGCCAGATCACATTGATAAGGGTTTTAGCTGGATGCGTCAAATGACTAGTGCAAATTATTTTATTTCCATGCGTCACCTTACAGAGAGTGACAAGAAAATGAAAACAATAGCTTTATTGAAGTTTTCCGGATTTAGTCTGAGAAGTGTTGATGATATAATATCATGCAGTCAACCACAAAAGATGATGTGTATGCAGGAGAATGTTTGCATACAAAAACTGATTTCAATATGAATCATAATAATCGAGATGATATAAGTGGTCCTTGCTGCCTTTCACTCCTGAAATGCAATAAATGTGATTTTTGTCGTCAGTGTACTGTCACAAACAGTGAGTTGGCAATGTTCGACATCCTGAAGCTGCAAAGTTTTTGTGCAAAATTTATCATGGGAAGTCTTTTCCACCAAACGTATCTGTGCTTCAACTATACATTCCTTGCTAGAGGGTTATGCAAGATATAACTGAAACTGAATAATTGTCTAAGAAAATAGTATCTTTATTTAAAAAAATGAAAGGACGATGCTCAGACTATCGATGAATATCATCAAATTTCCGATTACTTCGTAAAATCTCGCTGTTCGCACGTACATGCATCAGATTTCCGAAATTTCAATGACATTTTTAACAGCATGTGCAAGATATTTGTTCATAAAATCTCAAATGTCTCAGTTCTGAGAAAGTTGGTAGAAAAAAATCGCAAAATTAGCAAATGACGCGGAGGTGTAGCACATGCGTTTAGCGCATAAGCATGTGCAGTCTCATGCGTCCTAACTCCTAATGTACTTAAATATACATACATGCTGTGCTGGCAGGCAACTTGTTCTCCAAAATGTTGATTATGCTTATTGACAGTCTATGTGTAATATTTAGGAATCCATACCTGATCATGTTTGAGCCAATTTCAACCTATCTGTCCAGAGAAATTTAGAAGTCTATGGACAGATTAACAATGTTATAGTTGATCTCTATTCGGGGAGGGAAAATTAACAGGGATGATTATATTTTGTTATCTATGCACTTCTTTTCAATATGAGGGATTTCTATGAGTAGTTAATTTGCCCCTCGTTTTAACAGGGACAGGGATATTACGGGATTTAATGAGATCTCTAGATAGCAAAAAATACATTACTAGATAAACTGGCATAGTTTAAATCAACATAGCAGCAGTATGACACCTACTTACAATAGAATTAGCAACCAGGATAGAGAAAGAATATTTGATTCGTATAACGCCGACGGTGATTTCCTGGCAGTTGCAGAATCTTTAGGAATAAAACATGACACTGCCAGAAAGATTATAAAATCTGGTCGTGTGACAAAAAGTATGCAAGGTCGCAACACACACCACAAGGTCGATGACGAAGTCAAAGCCTAATTGGAACAAATGATTTCCAATAATCCGTCTTCAACCTTGCAGCAAATGCAAGAAGGTTTGCAATCAGATTTGCCTCAAAAACCTTTGAGTTTAAGTACAGTATCAAGAACACTGGATGGTATGTTGTACACCGTAAAAAATGTTCGCAACATACCCACGGATAGGAATAAGCCTGATGTCATAAGAGCCCGAAAGGAATACGCTACTTGGTTTCTCGATGAGGCAAATTATCACAAATGTATGTATGTCGATGAAACCAACTTTAATTCGTAGACATCACGAACCCAGGGACACTCTAAACGGGGTTCACGGTGTTTTCGGACTGTTGGTGGACAGCGTGGCCATAATGTCAACATCATAATGGCCGTGAGCTCCAGTGGTGGCTTGATAATGCACCGCGAACACATTGGTAGTGTCACTTGAGAAACTTTTCAGAATTTTATCAACGACTTGAGCCAGAAGCTTGAAGAAGATTCTCCTCGTGAAAAGACTTGCATCATCTTTGATAATGACCATGTCATCGAAATTCATCTTTTTCTAGAGACCACAATATCTTGAAACATTTGCCGCCATGGTCTCCTATGCTGAACCCCATAGAAGAAGCATTTTCTTTACTGAAGTCCATGATCAAAAAGAAATGAGCATCACCGCCGATTAACAGTCAAATTATAAATGTAAAGGAAACTGCTCGCAGCCAGGGATCCACTACCGTTCAAGTGAGGCAGCAAATTCTCTTAGAGGCACTGAATCTATCGTACACCAGTGTGACAACAGCACAATTTTGTGGACATTTGAATCCCATCTTACCTTGAGCATATGCTGAAGAGTGTTTGTAACTTTTGACTAACTTTCATTTAACTTTTACATGTAATGTTCATGATTGTTCAATAAAATATGATATTCAAAAGTTACTGTTTTTTAGATCGAAGGAAAATGATGGATGCGGTATATAAGTCGATCATCAAGTAATAAAACGGCTCTTGAAGTTCTATAGCATCAATAAGCTCAATTCCAGATAGAAAACAAACCATCAATATACTGCAGTAAATTTCAAAAATGTCAATGATATACACTTGATCATTTACATGTACATACATCACATATTTGACCACTGCGAAGGATTTGGGAACAATAGAAGGGATTGGCATTTGAATAACCTACGCATCAAAAGCTTTCAGAAAAGAATACAGCTTGCTGTTATACACGTATTTCCATAAACTCCTTGTGAGTGAACCATGCATTCTTCATCATCTCATAAGTGCAAGCACATACATGTATAACAAGACTTTTGACGATGGACGTTAAAATACCCCCATTAAATGCAATGCATGCATTGTCGTTCCTTTAAGAAAGAACTAAAATAGCACCTTAATATGGTAAAATATGATGCTATCCTGCATGGTAATGATATCGATAAATTATCAATTGTTGTATGTACGACGTACGTATAACTCCTCACAGTCGTGCTGTAAGTAAAGCCACGCATTTCATCAATTCACCATTATTATTGAACAATTGACTTGGTGATCTCTCTTATTCATTACATTAATGAAGATCACAAACTACAGCATGACCCCCTTGCGTTAAATATCGAAAAGAATGGTCAGATATTCAGATCTAAAACAATCGAAAAAATTTGAATCTTGATTGCAAATATTGGAAAGCTATCTGCAAATCATAGATTCTTGATCGCAAAGAGAAGAAATATCAATGCAAATATTGGAAAGTTGAATGCAAAATTTGGATTTGTGAGATCAAAGTTTGGAAATTTCTATGCAAATATTGGAAATATCAATGCAAAGAGTGGAAACTTGAACGGGAAAGAGTGTAATTGCCAATGGCAGATTAGAAAATCATTCTAAAGGTAGATGCACATACTATAGAAATCAAAATAATGAGATACGCAAATCCGTGATTGACTACCTTCTAATTTCGGAATCAATGATAAATTATCTTGCTTCTTTTGAAATAATGCAACCAGTTATTTATACGGACCACGCTCCAATGCAAATAAAATTCCAAATTGAATTAAAGTCAGAATTTAAAGAACCAAAACAGTCGTCTGATCAAAATTATAATCCTGCTAAATGGATAAAGCCGCATAAATGGGAAGATGACACGGTTTTTGATCACGTCATGTTTACAAGAAAGTGCAAAGACTTAAATAATCAAATTCTGGAAAAGGATTTATCCGTTGGCAATATATATAATAAATTATGCCAAATTAACCCACTTTGCATTAAAACTAATAGAAAGCCAATTCGGAAAATTGTTCTCTCTAGCGAAACACGAACATTAAGAAAGCATCATAGGAAAATTGTTTCTCGGTGGAAAAAATTCCCTACAGCTGAAAACTTAAGTCGACTAATGGAGAGTAAAAGGAATCTGAATAAAAAGGTTAAGGCAGACAGAAGAAAGGAGAAGAAAAATAGACTAATAGGTCTAAAAAATGCACGGGAAAATAATGATCACAAAAGATATTGGCAACTGATTAATGAAAATATAGGTGTTAAGAATATTAAACATAGGAGAAGCATATTGAAGGCTTCAGATTTTCAGACTCATATAGTAATCAATGATCTAAAGTTATCAAGCAATACATGCTTATCCTCCAGTTGTATGCCAAACATGTTACAAGGTCAAAAGTGCATTGACAATCTTGATGATAGAATTACAAAATGCGAAATAAAAAATGCTCTTAGAGAATCAAAACTACATAAAACAAGTGGACCAGACAGAATTATTTATGAGACATTAAGCTTGAATGAAGAACAAACAATTGAGACTCTTGAAACACTGCATAGTTATGTATTTAACCATGCCGATGAAATCCCCTGGAGCAGTAGCTGGATTACGCCCATATTTAAAAAAGGAAAGAAAAATGATCCAAGTTCATACAGATTTATTAATCTATCATCCTGTATAGAAAAGATAATGACAAAAATTATAAATTTTAGACTTAACGATTGGCTAATAAAGAATGATGTGATAAAAAAGAACCAAACCGGTTTCAAGAAAGGAAGCTCCGCTTTGGATAACATAATGCTTGTTAAGGAAATTATGCAAGTTTATAAAAACACAAAACGTCCACTGATTTTATGTTTCGTAGATTTGTCAAAGGCATTTGATTCCATTCCTAAAAACAGAATGATTGATAAATTAAGACGCTTGATCCCCAAATGCAAGATTTTATCAGTAATTATAAGTGTCATCATTAAAAAAGAGTACAAAGTATTATACAGTGGAAAAGAAACGCAATCCTTTAAACTTGAAAATGGAATTCCACAAGGAGACGTACTATCACCAACCCTATTTAGTATTTATATAAATGATTTCATTGATATCTTAAATGCTAGTAAAGATGAAATAGATTCTGTTCGACTTTTTGATTTGGAACTGTCACCACTCATATATGCGGATGATATACTTTTAATGAGTGAGAGTATGCGAGGTTTGAATAGTCAATTTAAAATACTTTGCAAATTTTGTGCAGAAAATGGCCTTTGCATAAATTATGAAAAAAACCAAAATCATGACTGAAAATTTCACTACAAATACAGACAAATTTGAAGTTAGTCTCAATGGTAAGCAGATATCCATTGAAGTGGTCGATAAATATAAGTATCTAGGAATGTGGATATCGAAAAATAATAGATATCATTTGGAACAATTGATAGCTAAAGGTAAACAAGCAGCTTATCTCACGGCTAAACAACTTAAAGAATTTGGTCAAGTTTCTGGTGAAATTTTGAAAAATACCTTTGAAATGCTTGCACTGTCTAGAATGAAATACTGTGCCGAATTTTGTTTTTTCAATAACCTAAACAGTTTGGATCAAATTCAATACCAGTTATATAAACGATACTATCACTTAAAGCCGACTACACCAAATTATTGTTTAATCGGTGAATTTGGAATACGTCCTATGGATATTCATTTCTATAAAGCTGCAATCTGTCTTTGGATAAGATTAATTACAAAGGATGGAAATAGCTTAATTAAACAGGTATATAATGCTATATATCTCAACATGATATCAAATGGAAATGAGAGTAGATACACATGGTGTTGGAGAATAAACAGATTGCTTACAAAACTAAACCTGTCAAAGCTATGGGATGAACAGCTAACGGCTGATAAAAAAGCATACTTGAGAATTACAAAAGACCGAATATGTCAGTATAACAGGGAAAAATGGATATCTGCAGCAAAAGAGAGCCATTCTGGTCTGACGTATTTAGAGCTATGCCAGTTTGAGGAAACCTTGAAATCATATCTGAATTTTGATATCGATTGCAATGATATAAATATGTCACTAAAATTTAGGACAAAAAATCATAAATTAGATTTTGTAACAGGCAGTTACAGAAACAGATTGCGATATGAAGAACGTCTTTGTGAACTTTGCAATGAATCAAAAGTGGAGACTCTATATCACTTTATGATAGAATGTCCATTGTATCAAAATATGCGGCAACAAATTGCACCATTGTTATGTTACTGCAACACGATAGTTGAATTTCATAAATTAATGAATACCTTGACTCCAAAGCATTTAAAATCCATCGCAAGATTTCTAAAAAAAGCCAACGAGTTACGCATGGTCATAAAAGAAAGAATTCACCACAAAGAATCTGAAATCTAAATAAATGCTCAATTATTGATTCCTCTCCTTCCTGATCTGCTTTCTACAACACTGACCGCACTCTGTATTCGATACGAGTATACCTCAAAATTGTAATATTGTTTTCCAATGTTTTGGAAATAAACAACTTTTGACTTTTGACTTTTGAAAAGACCGAGAAGACGCTCTGAAGCGGGTTTGCAAACGAAGTTGAGAGACGAAGCGAAGGTACACCTGGTAGTATGTTTGGCTAGGTCGCCAAGTGAGTGCAACAATGAAGAGATACCTTCGATGAGAATACGGTAGTGCTTACATATATGCCCACGTTAAATAGCAACTTGACCCATTTTGCTGCAAGTCTGTACTGCGATATCTCAAAGTGCGATATCTTGGATACAGTGATACTGCATTGATCGTTTTCTATGTTGAATACAGCCTCATCGTTAAAATTCAAGATATTGCAGCATGTCGACTTACTTCCCTATTTCATCATTTCCTGAAAATATATATCTGTTCATGCGAAATTTGACCATAGTCTGAAAGCCAGGGAGAAAAGCTCCTGTCAAAGAACGTGCATGTAGTAACTTGCAGGAACGTAGCCAACTTTGAGCCAATAGTCATACTAAAGCTGAAAGTTACACACGCGAGGGTTGTGACGGATGCTGCACCGCACATCGAAAATTATAATGTGCCAATTTTGCTTGGCATACACACATGGCTGCTGTTTTTTTATTACAAGCGTCGAGTCCAAATTTTAGGCCCCACACGTCTCTCATTGTCTACAGACTGCTAGAGCAAACTTTTTTGTTGCGATTATGAGATAGCCCAGATATTGCCTTTTATGCTCTCAGCAGAAGGCTACTTTTCTTATGCGATTATCGACCATTCATCTTCATGACTTGCAGCTCTCTCTGAGAATACGAAGGTAGTATTCGACATAAAAGCATGGAAGACTTCTGGCGGTGACATTAAGGCTCTTGTGAATATCCTAGATAAAGATACAAGCACAGTTCCTCCAGTCAACTTTAAGATCACATGGAATATCAACGATGGAGAAAAGATAGTAACTGGAAAGAATGTTGATTTGAAAGGTATCAAGCCTGTTAATGGGAAAATCAAAGTCAAAATCACGGTTGTATTTGGTAGATTTACGTATACAAAAGAGGACAAGATAACTGTGGAGGAAAATGAACTTGGTAAGTCGATAATAATGAATGATATGCAACCACAGAGATTTGAAAAGTTAATTTTGTCGCTTTAATTGTAGAGCCCAAAAAGACTCCTACGATAAGGGTTAGCGTCGACCGCACGGAATTAGGACAATCACTGAATCACTTGGTAGCAAAGTTATCTGTAGTGAATACAGAATTAACCGCATGGACATTTACGTGGAAAGTCAACGATCAATATACGGGACCTACTGAACTTATAGATATTCCAAATTGTAAACCTTCGCCAAATGGAAAGCCAAACATTATCTCAATTCTTGTTGAAGCTAAGAGTGGAAATATCCACTTAAAGGGACGAACTCAAATAATGCAACAACGCTATACACCACAAAGTAAGTACACGCAAATAACATTATATGTTAACTTTTCTGCATGTCTTCTCTCAATGCAACAATTCTACCTCACTATCTACCTGTGAAAATTAAGGCTTTTATCAAAATGATGTATAAAAATGATTCGCTGAATTTTGAAATAAAGTCCCAAATACTTTCACTCGCTTTCGTCCGTTTATTTACTCCATTTCAAATGTTTCATGTTGCATGCATAGCTACATGGCAGAAAACTGATAATGACATTTTTGATATGACAACTTGGCTCGAAAAGGAGAGAGAGAGGAATTAAGAGAGAAAGATGGTGGACAAAAATGAATGATGATGATTCACAAGACATTGACATTTTGCCTCTTACTCTTTACATGTTCTTTTGATCAAGAAGCCCAAGTTAATTATTAAATCCGGCGCTATTGGTGTCGAGGATTCGAGGAGGACATGGCGTGAACATCCACTCTGATTTTGATTCATTCTTTTTTTTCATTCTAAAACTGACCGAACAATGTATTTGGCGCATGCTCGCTCGCTACAGTAGTGATTTAATCGTGTTAACATGAGAAAATCGCAATCTACTTTTGATAACTTAAAATGTTATTTTTCAAATGATCGATAAATGGACTTCACTTCAAAACTAGAGAACTTAAAAGAGACTTTAGAAAAACATTTGATTGCAAAAATATTTATATCGGCGCTTCTGATACTTTATCAATGTTCAGAGAGTGAAATAATTAGGATATCATGCATTTAATAAAAAACAAATTTCAAAGCTACATGTGTATTAGTTGAAAATTAATGTATCTTTAAAGCTGAGAAGTACAGACCGTTTCATAAAAAGTGGATCATCCTAAAATTTGACTAAATAAAACATAAGTATGATACAGAAAGCATTTTTCATGTTATTTCATGTCCCTAATATATTTAAATGTCCTTATATAATCTGATGAGCTATGATACAGTAACGGTTCTTAAGAAGCTAATATTTTGTGGCCCTACCCTTATTGTCAATGACATTACCAATTCGTCTAGGCATTGATTCAATGATATCGTTGATTTTTGACTGATCTAACTTTCTCCACTCTCTTTTTAACAGTGACGTAAGTTGTGATACGCCATCTGTAGGTAGCAGTGAACGACGAACGTTACGTTTTAGAATACTCCATACATCTTCTATGGGATTCAGATCAGGAGAACGAGCTGGCCAAGATAATGTCCTAAGCCCTAATTGAGACTTGCATAAGTTGACTCTACTACTCCTGTGACACGTTATTATTAATTATATTATAATTAATAATTATTAATAATCAATTAATTATTAATTATTACACACATTTATTATCATCCATAAGTAACCAAGTCGATGGATCACCAAGTTGATCTGTCATTTGGCCAATGTTCATTCGCAAAACATTCACATAGCGTTCAGAATTCATGGTTCCTTGCTGTATGTGAAGTTCAGAGCGGCCATTGGTCCAAATGCCAATGACTCATTGCCCATCTGAGACGTCTTTTTTGTATGCTGATCTGATAATTCGATCTGAGAAGGCCTCTTACAGCTCTTGAAATTCGACTCAATAAGTCTTCTACGAATAGTGGACTTAGAAATAGACGAGTCTAGTGCAGCCATCTCAGTTAACGAAAGACTTGGATCAACTTTAACAAATCTCAAAATTAGGCGGTCTCTATGTTTGGATGTTTTGCGTGGACGGCCAGAGCCCTCTTTACGACAGAGTCGAAAATCATCATTATGCCATCGATGCACATTTGTGTAAGGGACATTTAGTCGCTTGCTTGTAGCTCGCAAAGAAAACCCTAGTTCTAGCAAGGCTGACACTTTGCCTTTTGTGAATGCGATCTCGTTATTGTTCATTTCTGCTTTGTATTGTTTTCAACCGGTAAGAGATAGATTTCTAGCTGAAAGCAATCAGGAGTGCTGCCAACACCACCGCAATGAAGTCAGGAAGGTATGGAACATGAAGTCCAGTTAATCACATGTAGCAGTTACATTATTGTTGATGAATAATGGTGCTATACTGGCTCTGATTGACCGATTTTCTTTATTTTTGTTTTGGCTTGTAGAACAACATATTACATAACAAAGGAAACAAATGTAATTCTATAAGAGTGAGGTATGATTTTGTGTAACATTGCTAAATGAAGATCAAATTATCCACTACTTTTTATCTATAACAGGAAAACAACTCAATATTCATGCTTGAAATTTCCAACAATGATGTAAGCACAACTGACATATCTTCCAAATTTCAGAGAAATTCGTTCAAGTTTGGCGGAGTTAGACAAAGTTGAAGTTAAGGCGATGTTTAAGGGTGATCCATTTTTTATGAAACAATCTGTATTTCAATCATGAGAAGATTTGTTGGCAGCACCATCCGATCTTTGCATCTTAGGATAAAAGACCATTTCCAAAATAAAGAAAGCTCAATTTACAAGCACAAAAATATTCGCCAAACAACTGAATTTGAAATTGACGTAGTAGCAACAGTAGAAGACGAGACAACTTTGAGATTGAAAAAATGCATTAATAATTAAACAGATTAAACCAACGATCAACAACCGATTCGAATGCGAGCAATACAAAAACATTCTTTTCATCTGACATTATCACTTTATTGTGCATTTCCATGTTTGACTTCTATGACATCTGGCTGGGCAGCTGTCATGTTAGACAGACATATTGGTTGTGCAGCTGTGGCTATTCTAGGTCTAGGATTTTTAGATATTTCATCTGTGTTTTAGCATTAAGCAATCTTTGATAATGCACAAATAAGATATCATAGATCTGCCGTTGCAATTTTAGATTTTATATCAGGAATGTGTTTAAGTCATTCATGCTGTTTGACTTGAAAATGACTATGGATAAAAATATACAATAATCGAAATATATTGAAAAAAACACAATTCAAATTCTAATAGCATCATGCAACTTGGCACTACAAAAAAGATTTGAATAGATCATTGCAATGTGATCATCTGTGTTATCTATCTAATGCATCATGTAATTCTGACCGCAATGACCTTACCATGGAATCATTTTTCTTTTTCTTCTACTGATAGAAGTACAATTTGTCAGCATCCGACATTATTACATCATAGATTTGAAAATATAAGTAGACATTTGATGTCTGCAAATGTCAATCAAAAAGACATTTGTGAATTCGAGATTCAAATTTTAAATATCTTGATATATTTGATTGAAATGCTATTATATATCTCAAATGATTCAAAGCTTTAGTTTGCGTAGTTTTAAATTCATTAGTGCTTCTTTAAGTTGGCATGAAATTCATATGAAATACAATGTCCAGAAAATTAGTCATTCAATAAAGCACTTTTCAAAATACTAAAGCAAGCGAGTTCACTTGTTATTCCTTAACGCATATTGTTGCTTTTGAGTCTATTCTTATATCATTCAATGGTCAGTGCTAACTCTATATATCCCACAGCTCTGCATAAATCATATCTAAGTGTTTGATCACTTTTTTAACAGATTCAGACGTCAAAATCATCATGAACACGGCTTTACTTCTTAATAAAAATGAAGTCAAATGTACTTTCACTGTGGTAAGCTTAAAAAATTCTTCGCCAATTCCGGGAAAATGGACGCTTAGTTGGAATTTGAACAAAGGAACTTACACAGGGAATGGAAATACGATGGATGTCCCAAATTACATACCTATGAAGACGACAAGTGGTAATACTTTGATACTGAAAGTAACTGCTACCAATGAACACGGACATTCCATTGTACGTCAAATGGTGAAAACATGGACTACCAGTAAGTTATCACTTATCACATCATTAATGCCTCGAGATAAGATCGTTGAAAACGACAATAATAACCTGATCTTCTTTAGCCTCATTCACGTAGGTGCCATCATGAAAACCACTTAAGCAAATCTATGCGACTTCCGTGACCCTTTATATGTTAAGGAAAATATTCTCATCCTAGCAATTGAAAGCGAAATACATTATCCAAAAATCAGCGAGATTGAAATTGAGTGCTTCGAAAGAAATTGAAATTCGCACCCCATCCCTCTGTAGTGAATAAGTAAGTGGCTTTTAATACAAATTGTTTCCATGTTTATCACACTCCATCTGTTTTACCACAGCTACTGGATTGCATTCTAATGGATTGCATTCTCATCGTTAAATTTACGAATAAACGGAAAATGTACTAAAGCATTTTGTGTTAAGTTTTAATCGAGATATAGAGAAGTATAGGCGGGGAAGTCTGCCAGTAATAAAGTCAACCGTCTATACTGTATGGGTCGGGAAATCAATCAGACAAGGGTCTAAAGAAGACATTAGACAAACAACAATGGCACTCTTCGGAACTCTTGACAGTGAGTCCGCTACGAAATTTTTGCTGTGTTTCTTTTTAAGTATCTTCTAATTCACTGAATCACAATGATTTGAATCCAACCTGCCCCCGCTAATGCCTTTGTTCGCTGTGTGTCAGTCTACAAGTGCTGTAATAATGACTTCACATTTGCTGCGAAGCGCTTCGCTAGGAAAAGCTCTCATTGTGGTTGAGGGAAATTAAACTCCTTTCTACATTGCTTAAAACACCCCATCCTTGACTTTTCAAATACATAATTTGTTCATACAGTAACGTACATTTCAAAGCAATGCACTGCTCAGTCAGCACGCCTGGTTTTGCGAATAGACAGGATCTAACACCAGATTTTCCACGCAAATTATGACATATATTGATGAAAAATATACATAAAGCGTTTTCTCAGGATCCAGAGTCCAGTGTACATTGTGTTCTGAAGCATTTACGAGGCAAACACAATCAATCGAACTCAGTCGTCGTCAAAATTAGTGGTGACTACCTTTAAAGTGATTCCATAAATGAACGTTCAATTTGTCTTTCAAAGTACTATAACCATCAATTCTCATGTGTAAATAAGTCTGGCCTAGTCAACATGCAGTGGCCAACATTTGACACACTACATAAGATCAATAGTAACTTTGCTGTGAACGGTATACTTGACTTATTGACTAGTCGTATAAATTTGCATACAACTTTGGATATTAGACTACTCCTCGAATTTCTTCGAATGGCACTGTCTATCGCTTCGGGTTAGCGGAACTTTTTCAACAGTCATAATTCATGGAGGTAGTTCTTAGAAGGCACTACTTAAAAGTAGCCTTAGTGTTTCATCCAAAGAACATCTATTAAACATTCGAATCTCCTATCCGCTTAGCGAAATCGCGACAAAGTTCATAAAATCTTAAAATTTTTACACAACTCGCGAAATGTTACGATTTTTATGAAATTCGCGAACTTAGAAGAAAAATTAGGGGTGAATTGACTGAGATGACTTAAATTACACATTATAAGTCAATCATCCATCTATTTTGAGTAATAATAGTTTATTAAACTGCTTTCTTAGCCACTCAGTACAGAAAAAAATTATGAAGGTAGACTATCAAGGCTTACTTTTCAGGAATTAACACGAAACACTGGGCTACTATTTACTTATCAAACGATCATCCGCACTGCAGGTCATTCCTTAGCTTTGAAATGTCTAACACAATTTGCTATAACAAATCACAAATAAGCTCTATCCCCAACAGAGTTTCATTGATTGACTAGCACCCAATATTAACCAATTTGATGAATTTAGCACTTCTCTGAAGACTCTCTCACACCGTCATATTTTATGTTTTAAGAAGCATTAAATAATCATGCGTCTATGTATAGGCCTATGCATAGTTATGAGGCTATTTATAGACCTACAAGTACTCGTAGACTTAGTGGTGTATAGTTGCATACAACACAGAGTACATATTGCATAATTTTGTTTCATGCATAATTTGAGATTAACCCATTCTTTTACCGATTATATTATTGTGCCACGCGCCTAATATAGCTCACTTTGCATGCATATTTAGCTTATTGGCCTTCTAGACTGCATGCAACTTTACATGCATCTAATTTTATGTTACTCGCGCTAGCATAGTTTAGTTAACATTGTTTTTAGCGATCAACTGTACACAACTTAATACGTTTTGTCGCATTAACGCTGGCATTTTCAAGTTTGGGTTCAAAAGAATGCTAGTGTTATCAGCCCCAAGAATATGCAAGTTTTATCAAGATTGGCCGACCCGTTTACAGCAAACTTCAAACTTGTAATATTCCCATACTCGGCCATTGGGTGGGTCATCCTCTCATCAGTCAGACATCATGTCCTTCAGACATCAGCTGAGGTCAAAAGATTTCGAATCACAGATCTGCAGACGCGGGATTGCCTGCACCTGGCTGCTGTCTTCAACCATACTGTTCTTATTAGGAAACATTCTGTATGACTGTATCGCACATTTTAATAAATATATCCGTTGCATATCAAAAAAAGCACATGGCATTTTCACATTTTATATATTGTATAGATGCTGTTAGAACTCTAGTTCCAGAATTTGCACGAAATTTTGGGTTTGATCATTGGATAGTTTTGTGTGTGATTTCAGGCAAAGTGGACATCAAAGTTGACTACGACAGGAGTCTTTACATTAAAAACAACGAATACAAAGGTACATTCCAAGTTATCACCACAACAACAAATCAGCCCCTACCTGGCATCTGGACATATAAATGGGAAGTTAATAATGGGCAAGCAGAAGGCAGCGGAAACAATATCGACGTTACGGACTTGATGCCCATCAAAGAAGAAAACACGGAAGTAATACGCGTAAAAATCACTGCAACAGAGTCCAAGGGAAGCCACATTACAAAGACCATCACAGAGGTTTGGTCAGGTGTGTGTATAATATGTATTGCAAGTATATGCCTAGAATTATCAATTAGAAAGTTTGTAGATGAAATTATATTTATCAATAGAATAGCATGAAGTAATAGCACAGTAATAGCACAATAACAATAAGCTACAAGAAAAAAATGAAGGTATGAGGACTTAGAAGTCTACTTACAAATTAGAAAAACGTAAGAAAGTCAGCTCGCTCACATGCCAATGCCAATGGCTGTCCCACCAGAAAGACTAAGACCATCGATACGACAACGAGTCCATCGGAGCCTCAGATTGACGGCCCGGACAATCGGAAACTGGGTTTGAACTCTTACCCAGGACATGGTCATAGAGTATGGCTTGTCCCATTTGTTAGCTAATCGACAAGTCAATCGCTTCTGATGAGCGACACGCTCTCTGTGGAGTACTTCGTCCGTAGAATATATCAGCAGAGTGAATGACCCACGGAGTTCTTCAGCGGCTTTCAATATTTGGACTTCTTAAGTCCTGCGGCACGATTGGAAATGACCTCCCATGATAGCTTGGCTTTTGCATAGCTGGGTGCGTCAGTATCAATGGTGTGGCTATCAAAAAGCGTCACCCGGTTACCTTCCGAGACTCCTCTCGCCAGCCAATCAGCATGCAACATCGGTCTGCCATGTCTGTGTTTCTCATTGATCAGAATTGGTTCAATCGATGCACCTCCCCAGTCCCCATGCCACGTGAAGAACCAATTGCGAAGATCTTTATGTCCTCTTTTGGCAAGTCCACCTTTGGCATAATCCAGACCATGTTGAAGGCTGAACGGTGCACCACAGCCATCACACTGCGAAGGAAGTCCAATAGGCTCGCGATGATAACGTATCGCAAGTTGATCACTAAATTCAGTCGCTGAGAGGTCGTAGCCTTCCTCACGCAAAAGGAGGACAGTGAGTCATCCGAAAGCGTTACTTTTGACAATGCGGCCCAGTGTACGACGTTAAACCGCAGGGATGCGGAGTTTTTTGATAGGAGTCATTTTGAAGTCATTCCGGAGTCATTTTGATAGGACTCCGACTCCGACTCCGGAGGTTGATAGGAGTCCGACTCCGACTCCGAGTGGCAAGTATGTAAAGCATAGTTTTTTGAAAAATTAATTGGTAGCCTACATCATAGATCATTATAGGCTTAGCTGAACCAATGTTGGTGATCATTGCTGTATCAATTATCAATCATTTTCGACGAAAGTTTATCAAATGTCGCTTTAAGTTGGATGCATACGATTCGGCTCCTCCCATCTTTTTGATGTGTGCTTCACATGGTTTTTCTCCAGTCTCTACCAGGCAGGAAAATCCCACATTTTTCTCCAAAAATATGAGTACACTTTCGATTTTAATATGCGCGTTGGAGGAGCCATCACACACGATTAACGTGAGGGTTAAAGGTAATGTTCTCAAACAAAGTAGTATTTCATCTTTGTCTCTGATGTGACCTTAAGCGCCTAGGTGTGATCGAGGCTAGGAAGGCTTGTCTTCTCTACTAAATCACCGAGTGAAAAGACAATCCTTTTTTCACTATCGCGGTTCATTCTCTCAACTATTACAAGCTTTGCATGCAGCAGTGTCTCTGTCCTTTTGTTTGACGGAGAAAGTTGACATCAAGACAGTGACAGATATGCACGAGCACAAATAATTTGTTTGTATTATATTTCGCGTCTAGTTATAGGCCGGAGTCCTATCATTTCAGGTGTGGGCAGATTCTCCAAGATATGAAAACTGAGCTTAAATTGGTTGACTTCTCTCTATTGACTTCTTGGCTAATAATATCTCGACAATGCGTGGCATGTTCAGTTAGATCAAATTCACCATTAGTCCTCATTGGCGCTTGTATGATGCTGGTTGACTCTTTTGAAATAGCAATGATTATGAAGATTTCATAGGGTCAAATATAGCTAGACCACCGATCTTGAGGGTAATTCGAAGAGACGGTGTTCAAACTCTATGCTTTCTCTTCCAAGCACCGCCGAGGTAAAGGCCTTTTGAATGGTGTCACGCATGATGCCATACTCATCTTCACAGCCGTCAACTACTTGCTGAAGGCAGGACCACTCACAAAAGAGAGAATGTACAAAAGCAGCACAAGCAGATTGAGGGTAAGATCTGACAGCTTCAGCCAATCGTTTCACACTATGGACCCATTCATTCACTTTAATCGAGACATTATCGGAGATCTTCTGACAACCGCCTTCATGATCTCCGATATATCGTCCAAGAAAACGACTCAATAACACGACCTCCACGTTATAATCACAGAACATAGCCTTAGCTTCTTGCAAGTGCTCTTCTTTGACCATGATGATACTCTTCGAGGGCTCTGCGTAGTAACCATATGATGGTCCAAGGTCCAAAAGACGGAACATCCATTCCTAGATTTGTATCAAAGAGCCGGCACATGCAGAAACATGTACTTGCCAATTCTATCTATAGAAATCCAGCTCCTTCGAAATCAGCGGATAAACTCCAATCGCATACATCAGCATGGCCAGTGGACAACCTTGAGTAGTTGCTTCCTGACTAAAACTGATGTGAAGTTTAGCAGATGAAAGGCCTTTCAATATGATAACAGCATGTCCTCGATAAGAGTTGAACAGGAATCGGGAGCAGCGTGGCCAGAGTACGCGATAGTTCCAAAGTGCTGTGGGTCGACTCAAAGCATTGAATGCGTTTCATTGGCTTCAGGCAACCAGGGATATTAAAAAAGCCGTTTTTCACCAATGAAGACAAGCGAAAAAACGACGTATTTTGACCTTTTTTTCATTTGAAGTAATTTAAAAAATGATGCACTTTTGATCAAAGTTTCGAGCACCTAACGCATCATTTTGTTTAGAAACGCAAAAATGTCAATCATGGATTTATAGACTTCTAACACAGTTCTAGAAGCCTCTGTGGTTACTTAGCTTACTCAATGTTACTTAGCAACATTCCAAATATATTAAATCAAAACCAACTATGAGTATAATTTGAGGCATTGAATGGTGAGTACAAATTCACACACAAGGGATCACACGAAGTCACACACGAAGGGTGCACACGGAAGCTACACACACACAAAGTGACACACGAAGGCTACAATTTTAGTTCCAGCAGTTGATGAAGTAGCAGTGCTATGAAGTTATTTCGAGCAATGAAGTTTGTATGAATTCAGAATTGCCATCTTATTTATTTACACGTCACCAATAATATTATTGTTGTGCAAACACTGATTGAGAACATTGTTCTTTCATTCGTTTTTAAAAGCTTTAAAATCAGAGATCAGAGAAATTATTTTAGAATTCTAGGTTATACTTCTTTCCAATCATGTTTTTCATATAAAACCCGTTCATGTGTTCAAATGAAACCCGTTCGACCTATCTTAGCGGGTTCATGCATGCCCAATTAATCAAAGCAGACCTGTGGAGTACTATTCAGTGCTTTATAACAGCGTGACAATGTGTTTGTTCATCAAGTGTATCTGCTGTTCATGGTTAATGACGAGTGAAATGTCGTTCATGGTAGAAAGTCAGTCCAAAGAAGACCAGAGAGCGGTTATTCAATTCCTGACCGCAGACGGATGCATGCCAGCAGAGATCCATCGCAGAATGGCATCACTATACAGAGATCGAGCTGTTTCAAAGACCACAGTGACAGAGTGGTCAAGGAAGTTACGAGAGGGGCGAACTAAAACATCTGATTTGCCACGTCCTGGACAGGCGCACAAAGTGGTGACTGAAAGTCTGACTGACACCATCGATACCGCAGTCAGAGCCGATCGTCGACGAAGCATTCGAGATCTGGCAGATGACTTCAATGTCTCAATTGGCTCAATGCATGCCATCGTGAAGGAAAAGTTGCAGTATCACAAAGTTTGCTCTCAATGGATGCCTCGAATGCTTACTGAAGACCACAAGGAAAGACGGAGAACACTCAGTTTGGAACACCTGACTCGCTTCAATACCGAGAATGAGCAGTTCTTGCGTCGCATTGTGGCTGGAGACGAGACGTGGTGCCATCATTTCGAGCCGGAAGGGAAGCAGAGCAGCATGCAGTGGAAGCATCCAAGTTCACCCAAGCCTCATAGATAATCCGAATCAATTGAAAAAACGGGTTTTCTCCCTTTTTCATAGTCTTTCTTTGTTTCCTTAGTTTTTTCCAACTCAACTGTGTTTTTTTCAACTGTGTATGACACATTCAGGTGTTTACGCGCCATTGAATGTTCCGGGCCATGTTTATTTAAGCCACAAAAGATTTTGCCAAAATAAATTCCATGCGCAATTAGCTGTGTTCTAAGCATCGTACGTGGGAGTGCTTAGAAAAGCTTTGGGTCAAAATGCTCATTTGAACGATCAATGCGTCTAAGTGGGTTAGGAGAAATGCCTGAATGTTTATCTACATTGATGCAAGTGAGCCCTTGCATTGATGAGCCTTTGAAAATGACAGGAAAAATTGAATCAAAAGATAGTAGAGAGAAGATAACTCCTTAAAGTACAAAATACATTAGATATATGTTTAAATGTCAAATGCCTCTTCAAAAGGTTTATGCATGCTGACAATAACATGCATGCGATTTGTCCTATATACAGGGTGAGTAAAAAAAAACGTTATTTACCTTTTGTGGGATATCTATTATAAGTTACAATAAAATGCAACAACAGGCGGTTATGAACATTGAAAAAGTTGCTCCTCACAAGCTGTGGTTACAACAGCGACTCAAACTGAGCACCTTCATGCTGAATGCAAAGAGAGCATCGTCGAACAAATGAGTCATAGGCCTTCATGCAGGCGTTAGATGTGAAAGAAGTAATTTCCTCTCGAATGCAGGCTGTCAGTTCTCTCGTATTTCTTGGCAGTCGCGCATACACTCGGTCTCTTAACGCTCCCCACAGGAAGAAGTCGCAAACAGTAAGGTCTGGAGAACGGGGTGGCCACTCAACTGGTCCTCTTCGACCAATCCACCGACCCGTCAGATTTTCGTCGAGGATTCTTCGACTTGCGTTGCTGTAGTGGGGAGGGGCTCCATCCTGTTGATAGAATCTGCTCTGGTTTTCGTTTCGTCGCAAGAAGGGAATAACATGCTGTTTCAGAACATTGCAGTACCGATCGCTGTTCACCGTTAGTTCACTGATGTCGTAACTCAGCACTCCAGTATGGTCTATCATGGCCCATACAGTGACAGATCTCCGGTCATGAAGCTTTTCGACGAAAGCTTTAGGGTTCTCAGTGCTCCAGTAGTGCAGATTGTGCTTATTTACAGTTCCATTCACATGAAAGACAGCTTCGTCGGAAAAAACTATTCGGAGATGGAATTGAGGATGCTGAAGTGAGGAATTGAGGATCCATTGACAGAATTCGAGACGTCGGTCGTGATCGTCATCTGAGAGTTCCTGGACGAAGGTTGGCTTATAGGGATGATACTTTTTCTTATGAAGACAGCGAACGACGCTACTTTGCGAGACTCCAAGCGTGTTGCTTATGCGACGCGTAGAAACGTTCGGGTCATCTTTAATTATCGGCTTGATGGAGGTAAAGATATCGTCACCTGTAGCCGTCACTGGACGACCACTTCCATTTTCACGCTTATTCATATCCCCATACGTAAGGAATTTCTTCATCCAACGATGGACTGTCGGTAGAGGCGGGGCTTCCTCATGAAATTCATCCATGTATTTTCTCCTCGCTTCGGACACATTGTTGAATGTAACCGCCCATGCAACAAGCCTTGCCTTCCTTTCCATCATAGTTTGGCATGAATGAAGCACTAAATGAATACTTGTACATACACTTGTATAAACTATGTACAGAAGCCATTCGTTCGATGATATGAATTCGAATTTTTTGAACTTAGAGCATTGATTTGGTGCTTGGATATGAAAAATAAAACCATAGAAATTCAATCAGTCAACTTGAGAAAGAAATCAGAATGACAATTCAGATAGATTTTTCACAAACTTCAAATAACGTTTTTTTTTACTCACCCTGTATAATTTGTAAGTAAATGGTAAAGATTCAATGCTCATGACTTAATCAATGTATTCCTGTCAGTCGATTCTCCATCATGATTATACGACCGAGCTTCAAGGACTTGCTGATAAAATCATTAACTGCTTACTGATAGAGAGAAAAAACCCGTTTCAACGGATACAAAAAAGAAGAGATATTATTATTATACTTTTTTTTCTCTCTATCGATATAATACCGGATACGTGAAGTCGCTTCTCCGTATTTTCATTAACTGCTTACTGTCCTTTTTCGTCTACAAAGCTAACAAAAGTGTGACTTTAAGTAGAAAAATTCAACTGTTGTTGCAATGAGTATTTTCCATTGCGAAACACTTTTGTTCATTCTCTTCATGGCTTGCAGTTCTCACGCCAAAAACGAAGCCAGTATTCGATATAAAAGCATGGAAGATTACTAATGGCCAAGTTAGAGCTCTTGTGAATATTCTTGATGAAAATACAAACAAAGTTCTTCCAGTCAGGTTTAATATCACATGGATTATCAACAATGGAGAAAAGACAGTTACTGGAAGGAACGTTGATTTGAATGACATCAGGCCTGTAAATGGGAAAATCAAAGTCAAAATCATCGCCGTGTATGGTACTCATCAATATACGACAGAGGATGAAGTAACTGTGGCGAATGTAGAAACAGGTGAGTCAAATATAGTTTATTCTATTAAGATAAGTCGACATATATTGCTTGTCATTTCTATCGTTCCGTTCCAGATAAATAAACATACAGCATAGCTGAACAATCAATTAATTGACAATGGAGTTACTGAACAATCAATTAATTGACATTGGAGTTACTGAACAATCAATTAATTGACATTTGAGTTACTGAACAATCAATTAATTTTTGATAATCCCCTGACCTTCGGCGAACACCTCTTCTCTCACGGTCTATGGTAGCACATGTATTTATGTACTTATCACGCTGCGACAGTTGCGTTACTAAACGAAATTGACTGTTAACAGCAACAGCCAATCAGAATCCTAGGAGCAAGAATTTAGATGCTCATAATTTTACCTCCAAATCAATCCAAGTGTATCAAGAGAGAACCGGAAACCGAAGAGCAAACATATCAGGATCAACATTACAATACCTCATCGTGTCAGCGTCCATATTGATGCCGGTTGATGATTCTTCACTTTCATCAGGAAAACTTGTCAACAAAAATAATGTGAAACTAGGCTACTGCTGTGTTAAGCCGTAAACAAAATAATTTGATTTCGCCACTTTAAAAATCTCTAACAAAACTTATCCAACGAAACTATTTTGATAGATACTGACAACGGAGATTAGAACTTCTACTTTCAAAATGAAGGTGAAATGTCAATTAAATGTATTTTTGGAAAAATACATCATTTAAGGATCAATAGAGCATCGTGAGTTTACAAAGACAAAGTCTACAACGGTATGCGCAAAGGAAGCTTTAAAAGGGAAGTTGGAATCATGAAAGATCATCCGTGCATTAATGTGGCTTCTTAAAAAATACCACTGAAAAATATGACATATAGGGGAATACAGAAGAACATACAAAACCATATTCCTGTGTGTGACATTGTATTTCGGGATCTCTATTTGATAAACAAGTTCTGTAGTATATTATCTAAACCTGAATATCAGTAGCTGACAAAAATAGTGAGATGATACTACAATAAAGATTTCATAGGAAAATTCTTACAATATTTGTTGCTACCTAAGTATTTTTCTTGTCATTCACTGCTAGAAAAATCATGTTATATAAAAAGGATATATAATGCATCAGCATATCAATACACAATCTTTTCAAATTTTAATCAACTAGTCTCAAACCTGACCGCAATTTTATATACCACTTGAGAATGTTTCAGTTAAAACTAAATGATATTTTTTTTCTTACTGTCAGTCTGCTTGCCGACTTAACTGTATTCGCAATGTCGAGTTTGACATCGTAGTGGTCTGCTCATGGTAACCGTGCTCTGCTATCCTCTGCGTTTGATGTGATAGAGCACCTGCTTCAGAGACTGGAGCAGTAATTCGGGAGCAGTTCTGCAAAATTCTGCAGTGGATCATATCTTTGATTGGTAACAGCATTTTCATCGTGAATCTGCATATTTCGCATTAGTCGTGGGGCTGAAGGGGGGTTGAGTGTGCAAAAATATGTCCCCGCATTTTGACTCTTGATTCTTGTAAAGGACCCCTAGGATGATAAAAAAACTTCGGTAAACATTCCAGATCGAGGACCTTGACCCCTAAAATCAAAATGGCGTCCAAGATGGCCGCCACGTCATCACAAAGCATAGTGATAATTGAGTCTACTCTCAGGTTATCAGGGTCGATTTATATGAGACGATTGAGACGATTTATAAGCCAATTCAACCATCTCATGGTCAATTAAATGCAAAATGGCCGCCCCATGAGGTCACCAAAATCCAAGAAACATTCATTTTTATGCTAGTTTGATGCTTTTGGTTACAAAAATACCATGGCATCGTGATAACGGAGTCTATTCCCAGGTTATCAGGGTCGAGCAATCTATTGAGACTATTTACAAGCCAATTCAACCATCTCATGGTCAAATGCAAAATGGCCGCCCCATCAGGCCACCAAAATCCAAGAAACATTCATTGTTTATGATAATTTTATGCTTTTGTTTACAGAAGTGCCATGGCATCGTGATAACGGAGTCTATTCTCAGGTTATCAGGGTCGAGCAATCTATTGAGACTATTAACAAGCCAATTCAACCATCTCATGGTCAATTAAATGCGAAATGGCCGCCCCATGAGGTCACCAAAATCCAAGAAATATTCATTGTTTATGATAATTTTATGCTTTTGGCTACAGAAGTGCCATGGCATAGTGATAATGGAGTCTATTCTCAGGTTATCAGGGTCGAGCAATCTATTGAGACTATTTACAAGCCATAATTTCGGATGCAGTTTTTGTGACAATATATATCAGACCCAAATACCGAGTGAATGTCCCGTAAATCACTCATTCGATAGTAGACATCATCCTGAAAAAATACCACAGCTTTTAGCAGTTTCTCAGCGCGTACATCTTCGCAAACTCTGAATTTATGTGAACTTCTTTTCAATTTCTCTTTTCCACAAACCGTACATATTATTTTACTTGGTAATAATCCTTCAGATGGACGATTTCGTGCCATTATTTTTGCTCGCGTTGTGCGGTTGCATTTGATTTCTTCTTTAATTTCTGTGTCAGATTCTGATTTTTCTATCTCTTCTTCAGATTTCTTCATTTTTTCTTTCATTCGATCTGGGTTCTTCTTAAGAGCATACGACTTATAGCATTTGTTAGTAACATGATATACAAAGTCATCTTGATTTACTTGTTCCAATCTTCTTGCAACGACGTCATTGCGTATTCTATACGATTCGAGAAGTTTCAGTCTTGATTCTGCTGTGCTGCTAATTGCTTCTGTTGTATTTGTCTGACAAATGATGCACTTTTTAACATCGACATGTGGCAACCCTGATTGACTTCTCTTTAGAGGAATTCCTTCCATTTCTGTCATTCGGACAGTGTGGATCCTGAAAGCAAAAAGAAGCATGGTTGAGAAAGATAGCAAAAGAGACCTAAAGACGATTGTTTACAAGATAGTCAAATATTAATGTGATGCATATCATATTTGAGCATAGGTTCTGGGCTCCCGTCAGGGAGGCCATTCCCTGGAATCTACTTTTGAATAGAAGATGACCAGTTAGGCATGCTGAAATGAAAATCCTTTGGGTGTGGCAAAGTAATACACTAAAGGAGTAAATAAGGCTATACATAATGCTAAGTCTTGTTAAATGAGGCATATAATTAAGTCACACTAGGCCTACTTAGTTAAATAGGCATAGTTATCAATGTATGTAGATATTTGGTATAGCCTATAGGGAGCGTAATCAGCGATGCATTCTGTATACACACACTCGTACGTCGTAAGATAATAGCATTAATAAGAACACAAAGAATGACATCAGTTCAAGCAACGCATGAGCTGAAACAAGGAGTCCTGTTTTAATGTTTGATGGAAAGTTTTCACAAAAAAATGACTCACCATTCCGGAACATCATTGGAGTGCGGCGGATCGTATCGTAGATGAACTTGGCATTCTTCTCACCATCGAAGTTGTATAAAAGCATTCCCTTTCGTGATGACGATGCAATGACAACATCAGTGATTGGTAGATAGTTGAGCGAAACGGTTATTGTGTCAAGTGAACACAGGCTTATGAAATGAACAACTACATTTTGCATTAGGCCTATTTTACATTTACAGATAGCAATTACATCTAGGATATACTCCGAGACAATAGTCCTGAAAAACAAATCATTAAGCCGGTTCCTTACAATTTAGCAGTCAGAAATAGGCGCCCATTTTGCATTTAATGGACCATGAGATGGTTGAATTGGCTTATAAATAGTCTCAATAGATTGCTCGACCCTGATAACCTGAGAATAGACTCCATTATCACTATGCCATGGCACTTCTGTAGCCAAAAGCATAAAATTATCATAAACAATGAATATTTCTTGGATTTTGGTGACCTCATGGGGCGGCCATTTTGCATTTATTTGACCATGAGATGGTTGAATTGGCTTGTAAATAGTCTCAATAGATTGCTCGACCCTGATAACCTGGGAATAGACTCCGTTATTACGATACCATGGCACTTCTGTAAACAAAAGCATAAAATTATCATAAACAATGAATGTTTCTTGGATTTTGGTGACCTCATGGGGCGGCCATTTTGCATATGACCATGAGATGGTTGAATTGGCTTGTAAATAGTCTCAATAGATTGCTCGACCCTGATAACCTGGGAATAGACTCCGTTATCACGATGCCATGGTATTTTTGTAACCAAAAGCATCAAACTAGCATAAAAATGAATGTTTCTTGGATTTTGGTGACCTCATGGGGCGGCCATTTTGCATTTAATTGATCATGAGATGGTTGAATTGGCTTATAAATCGTCTCAATAGATTGTTCGACCCTGATAACCTGAGAGTAGACTCAATTATCACTATGCTTTGTGACTTCTATGCTCTGTTATTATGACAGCAATGACGTGGCGGCCATCTTTGACGCCATTTTGATTTTAGGGGTCAAGGTCCTCGATCTGGAATGTCTACCCAAGTTTTTTTATCATCCTAGGGGTCCTTTGCAAGAATCAAGAGTCAAAATGCGGGGACATATTTTTGCACACTCAACCCCCCTCAGCCCCAGGACTACATGCACATTCGCGTCTCGGGGTGTTCCACAAAGTTCAGTTCTCGTGCTCGTCCTTTTCGCACGCTGCACACCTGATCTCCGCAAAGTGATACAAACTTGAGATCTTACTTAAGACGTATGATGATGACGTTGAATTGCATGTCTTCTGTTCACCAATTTTGAACAAGCTGCTTCTCAACTCCGACAGGAGTCGGTTCATGTGATAATTCGACAGCATTTATTCCTCGATCGACGATCAGCAAATTGCTCTGTTTTTTTGTTTACTGTGACTCGTCAACATTTTTGTGCATGTTTTCTAATTTCTATTTCCTGTTGAGTAAAGTTCCATTCTACTCTATCTCCATCAAATATTATTTACAAGTTTCTAGTTGATATGACATACGATACATGTAAATGCTGAAAATCACGAGTATTAATCTTTCAGTTTTTTATTCCGACAATTCGCGCAGTTATAACTTCTTTAACATACCTGCACAATAATTCGAAATTCCCTAGCCACTTTCATTGATTTCAGTTATCACATCGACAACTGTTCCCTTCATCAGCATTAATTTTGACCAGACACGTTTGATTACTTCGCGGGAATTCAAGGCGGATTTGACTGTTTTCAATAAAAAGACTCATGGTGTGATTGCTGTGAATTTCAATATCAAATGGATTATATATTACGGAGAGGAAACCAAGACCATGACAGGCGAGAAAATTGATTTGACTGGAATCAAAACAAAAACTGGAAAGATAAAAGTTAAAGTTATTGTTACACATGGCGAGCAGACAATTGAGAAAGTGGAAGAAATTGTTGTGAAGAAAACAACACGTGGTGAGGATCAATTCCATCCATCTACTTTAGGTTTTTAATGAAGCTTCAATTTGCTTCATGCTAGAGGTTTTTCGTCAGATATTCGTTGAACTTATTCATAGAACCTTTGCTTTTTAAAGTTTGTCGATGAGCTTCATAATCCGTGTGATGCTTTCATGCTGACGTAGTCAAATGTTCATCTATGCGTAACTGCTGTGAGACATTAAAATACTAATAGAACAATGAGAATACAGTGAACTTATTTGTGCATGCCAACGTTTGACACAGAACCTTTTAAATTCAAACCATGGCAAAATTGAATGCTGAAAAATCTAACCGATGCAACTTGACCAAAATGTAGGCATGCATAAATATTCAATATGTCGTTATTGTTAAGAGTTGTAGTAAATGTATTGTGCATTTCACTAAATGTTGTCCTCTAACTCAGCCAAAGATGTCAATTTGATATAAGCTATGTAGTTAACAAATGGCATGCGCACTGTAGTTAACAAGAAACTTATATGATAGTTAAAAGTTATTAGAAAAAGCACTGAAGGAGGTAGGATATATGGAGTTCTGAACGCGAGGTAGATCAGATTTAGTGGATGAGTCACATGAAAAAGCTTGTGGCATTAACATAGTTATGCATGCAGGTGGTGCATGCAGAGTAGACTAATGCGATGACGAATGAAATGTTCTTTCTCTTTGAGAGGGGTGAGAAATTTATGCATGAGGTGGTGTGTTTTCGACATCTTGAACACCAAACTTCCATGCACGGCATCCCCCGACAGTAGTGTAGTAGCACTTTACACAGTATCCTCTTAATTACTTTTCACTCAGTTTTTCAATAATCTCTGAGGGGTCTCAGGCGAGTTGATAGGAGCCAATGCGGCTGTTATCTTAAAGCAAATAAGGAAATTCACTATTCTGAGTAAAGGCTTCCTTATCAGCAAATATGACGGTATCACAAAAGAATGAAGCAAGTTGACACTTGACACATATGATAAGTTATGGTCGTCTCTTTTCAACCGAGCTTTTAATGGGAATCACTAAACGGACTAAATTTAATCAAAAATGAGAAAAACATTGACTTGGCATTTTCAACATTTTTTGACTTTTTAATTCGATGCAAAAATAAGAATATCTGATAGTCATAAAATGTTTGCCAGTAATTTTAACAAAACATGTTCAGTTTTAAACACTTCGATACTAAAATTCTTTTTTTCTTTCTGTGAATGTTTCTTAATATTGAGAACCTGTATTAGACGTGGACTCAACGTTCTGAAGTTCAAATCATTCCAACGGACATATTTTCTTTTTTTGGTATTCCAAAGTATCTTAAAGGACAGGCCTGGTTGTCATGATTATCACAAACAGATAATCAATGCTATTTGATTTATGCGGCTTGGAATCTCAATAAACTTCTTTTCTTAGAATCTCCTTTTGGGCATTTGTTCAACTTTGTTTTTATCCGCTTCTGGATTTTTGCAGCTTCCAATGTCGCATTTTTCAATTAATTTACTATCATCTCAGTTGCACCAAACAGTAAGCATTAGAAACATAAAAATGTGCCTTGTAGAGAATCTTATACATATAAAAATATCTCCTTCCCTCTGTCACACAAGCATTCAAATGTATTATATGTCGAATAACCGCATTCTTATATTGTACTTAAGTATGACCCAAGAATCCATGTGAGACCTCGCGGTTGGTTGATATTTTGTTGTTCATTTATATATCAGGGGAAGTAATCGAGACCACCACTGCTGCTGCTGAAACGATAGCAACTGCTGCCGAAACCACTGCTACTGCTATCGAAACAACTGCTGCCGAAACAACTGCTGCCGAAACCACTGTTGCTGCTATCGAAGCAACAACAACTGCTGCTACAGAGACAACCAGAAACACTGTTGCCATCACCACTACAGGTTAGTATATGCTTTTGTCGAATGATTGCTTGCTATCAACTTGCAGTAGAAGCCGATTTTCTTGACTAATCAATGTTTCATTGGCAGTTGTAAATGGATAGATACATCCTCTACGAAAGCATACATATGGTAAGTAATGGGCAAAAGACCGTTCCAGGACACCATAAAATTCAAAAAAATAGTATCTTTAAAAACGACATAAATTCATGAATTTGAACCTTTTTTCAGGTTATTAAGACCTAAATTCATGAATTTAGTCGTTTTTAAAGATACCAATTTTTCAAAAAATGGTACTTTTTAAATGGTCTAAATTCATGAATTTTGGTCATTTTTCAGGTTATGAAGAAAAAAAACCGTTTTTAAAAATACCCAATTTTCAAATTTTTCAAAATCTCAAATTTGAGAATTACAATTAACTCGCTTAAAATCATGACCGTTCTAGGACACCGAAAAAATCATAAAAGTTAAGAATCTCAAATTTGAGAATTACAATTTTCTCGCTTAAATCATGACCGTTCCAGGACACCAAAAATCATAAAAGTTGAGAATTTCAAATTCATGAATTTTATCCATCTTTCAGGTTTTTAAAATATAACATGTGACTAATAATATTTCTTTAAAAATGGAAGAAACAAAAGTGGATGAAACAAAAGTGGAAGGAACTTCAGAAATGGAAGAAACCGCAAGAATATATCCTTCGTTATCATATGAATGTAGTTCTACTTTAATGGACATTGAAAAAATGAATAAAGAAAAACACAAAGATAGAGTACGTTATATGAAAGATAAGGAATCTCAATTATTATTAAGATTAGAGCATTATAAAAAGTTAAGAAAGAGATGGTCTAAAGTTAAGAATGTAACACAAGGAATTGGCATATTCTTAACAATAAGTTTAGGTCCTTTAACAATTGTTATATCTTCAGGTGTTTTAGTAATTCCAGTAGTTGCTACAGCTTTAACAGGTACGGGTTTTTTGCAACTTCACTTGTTACAATGTTAGAAAAATCTTTAATAACTAAGAAACGAAAATCATTAAAAACTAAGCATTTACATATTAAAGAAGTCTATGATAAACTACATTACTACTTTCAAAGAGTATGTGATGATAATGTCATTACGTTAGATGAGATTGAAAAATTTGATCAAATAGCTAATGAAGTAAATCAAATATCCTTTCAATTACAGTCCGAAAAAGTTGATGATAAGAATAGACAGGATGGCAAAATTTCTAGTGATGGTAAAATTTCTAATGAAGAAAATGACAAAATTTTTTTAGAAGAGCTAAAAACTTTAAGCGAAAATTTAAGCAAAACTTTATTAAACAAAACTTTATTAAACAAAACTTAAAACGAGAAAACTTTAAACGAAAAGATGTCAAACAACAAAGCAATAAAAAAATAATTTGTTCAGTAAAATGTTTTTGCTGTATTCCAATGTTACCACAAAATTCAAATATTATATTTTAAAAATGGATAAAATTAGAGCTGATAATTTTAAAAGAATAAAACAATTAGAAGAGTTAATAAAACAAAGAAATATTATGAAAGAAAATCATCTTCAACATAGAATGATAAAAGCTGGTATTCAATTTGATATGTTTGAAAAAATGCAGCAAACCGAGCAAGTAAAAACTGATTTTGAAAAAACTGTGAAACCATTTAAAACTCTTGAAAAGGAACTTACAAATAATGATAAACAAATTGATATAACAGATCCAGAGCACAAAACTATATTAGATAACTATGGATTACTAGAATCAAACATTAATAAGAAATTACCAAAATCTATGCAATTTGAACATTCTATTTCATTTATAGATGGAAAAACAATACCTAGATTTTATCTCGGACAAAAAGAAATATTTCCACAACCTTTTCGAGGTTTAATTTTTTCAGCAGATAAATCTCCTTTTAATTTAGATAGAAATTTTGTTGATCTTTTAAAAGGAGCAGATTTAAATAATTATGCTGTAGAAGATCTCATAAAATATAAAGCTATGTTAGATAGAGTTGGTGCAGTAAAATCTCTTAGACGTTATAAACAATTAGAAAATTTATTATCAACGGGAGTTAAAGTAGGAAAAGGTTTTAAAACTGAAACAACTGTATTCTTACCAGATGATCCACAAGAATTACTAAATAGATTAAATATTTTAATATCTGCAATAAAAGAAGGACATAATTCTAGTTTCAATGAAATTCATGCTATATTGAAAAGACTGTTAGAAAAGAAGATTCTAAATGAAGATGATTATAAAAGTGTAGCTGAAATATGTTGTTTCTAATTTTTTTATAAAAAAATATTTATTTAATTTTTTTATTTTAAAAATGTGTTCAGCAGATTTAGACAAAATTAATAATCATTTAGAAAATCTAACAGAGATTTTGGGTTCATCAAAATTTAGTACGACGTTAAAAATTATAACAACTACTTCATCACACACTTGTAATTTAGAACCCATTCTACATTTGGAACAAAATAAAAATTATCAAATTGCATTGACTAGTTTCTCTACATTTAACACTATTCAAAACGTTATCAAAGATGTGAATGATCAATTTAGATATTCTACTGATAAAGGCAAAACATGGAAAATATTAACTTTTCTTCCTGGTTCTTACGAAATTGAATCAATATCAAATGAAATTAAGAGACATTTAGGTATACCATTTAAAGATAAGAAACAATTACATTTTGCAGTTGAACCGGCAGTTAATAAATTTTCTCTTACTTTAGACGAAAATCATCAAGTTGATTTTAATCATGATAGATCATTGTCAAAGCTATTAGGATTTAATAAACAAACCTATAGTCAAGGTTATCATTTAGGTGAGAAGATTCCAAAAATAACTGAAATAAATTCAATTGTTGTACATTGTGACATTATTGAAGGAGGATATATAAATGGTAAATTATCAAATTTAATATTCAGTTTTCCAGCTTTTACTGTACCCATTGGTTATAGATTAAATGTAATTCCACAAACATTAATATATTTTCCTATTACAAGAAAAACTATTAACAACATTAACATTAGAATCACTGATGAAAAAGGACAAGAAATAAATTTTGGAGGTGAAGAGATTATGATACATCTTTTGGTTCGGGAGGTATAAACTCCCACGCGAAGCAAGAGAAGTTTAATTTTCTTCTTCTTCTTTAAAAATAAAAATAAAATAAAAATAAATTTTTTTATTAAAAAATGAGTGAAGTACCCCCATTAAATAAAAAAAAACTTAAATTTAATCATCATCCAAATTTATCTAATAAAGTTTTGTCAGTTATTTGTGGAAGATCAGGTTGTGGAAAAACGTATCTATTATTTAAAATTTTAACGACTCCAAATTTTTTGGATTATAACAATCTTATAATTTATACAACAACAGCAGAACAACCCGTCTATCAATTTTTAAAACATGGATTTGAAAATAATCTTAAAAAACAGCAATTGCTTCATTATTCAAAGAATATGAAAAATCTGAAGATGAAGAAGAAATAAGTTCGTGGTGTGAAGAAGCAGCAAAAAATAATCAGTTAGTAGAATCTAATAAAAATAAGCATATAAAGATACAATTAATGGATGATAGCGGTAATATGCAAGATGCTAGTAAACTAGATAAAACAATGAAACATTGTGTAATTTTTGATGATTGTGTTAATGATAGAAATCAGTCAGTTCAGAGAAATTATTTCACAAGAGGTAGACATAATAACTGTAGTGTTTTTTATTTAACACAAAGTATGTATTCATTAGACGGAAGTGTTATTAGAAAGAATGCAAATATATTTATACTATTTGAAATAAATGAAAGAAACTTAAGTGATTTGTTAGAGATTTATGCGTAAGAAATAAAGATGAATTTAAACAATCGTGTAACAATGCTTGATCAAATGATTATGGATTTATCACAATTAATATTGATAAAAAAATTCATGATAGAGTTATCGAACAATTGTTCTCTGACTAGGCTTCGCCTCGAAGGGCTTCGCCCCGACTGAAAGTCGATAGAAGATTTGTTTACTCAGTGATAAAAATATACAAATATAGTGTTATAATATTTTTTTAATTTTATATATATCAAATTTGTCTATCTTAGAAATTAGAAAATTAAAAAGGTAAAGTAGTTATTCCATCAGGTAAAATTTTTCTTTTATCATCAAATGGATCTAATGCTAATTTATGTTCTTCTTTTAAATACATTTTATGTTTCTTTGAATTAAGTCTATAATTACATGCTGTTTTTATTTCATTATTAAATAATGCATTTTTATAATCTTGAAATGTTATTTGATTAGCCACTGATGCCTTCGAAATTCCTTTTAATGTTTTATGTGTTTTAATATTACTAGTTGTATCATAACAGTAACATTTAGATTTTAAAAATATAGCTTCTGTTATGAAATCTTCATTTCCTTCTAATTCATCTTTTACTTTACATAAATCAGAAGGATGAATGATATCTTTTATTTTATTAATTTCTTCATCAAATGTAGAATTATACGGTATTGTTAATTCTAAGAAAACAGAATCGGTATCTGTAAAGTGTAATTTATAGTTTTTGCCATAAGCAGGTGCTAAATAATCATATATAAATCTATACATAAATAGTTTAGCTAATTCTAATATAGTGAAACCAATGAAATTAAACTTATCATGTTTTACGCTGATTCGACGTAAGTGTACAGCACATAGTTCATCACTAAATCTAGTAGTTCTTTTATATGTAGGTTTCCTTGTTAAATTTTGAAACCTATCTTTATCATAAACTATTTCAATATTTTGTCTATTACGCACATTTTCTAAAGTCTTACCATAAAATGCATTATTCATTAATTTGAAGAACACGTTTCCAAAATCATCTTTATTTCTTTTAGCTATTTTACGTTTTTCAATATTGAACTCTATATAATCTTTTAACCACCTAGATTTTTGATAAAATAGTTTTCGATATATTTTGGTGAGAATCCTTCCATGATCTAAATACCAATCTAGCATTCTTCCTTCAACAACATACTTTCCTTTATTGCTTTGTGTTAACATAAGTTTTTTTGTTGGTCTGTATTTCTTAGGAATTAACCTTCCCCCGACGAAGCGGGGTAAAAAAATACCCCAGAGGTATTTGATAATCGATATTTATGATTTGTACTTATTTTTCATTGGCAATATTTTATATGTTTAAAGTACCAAACACACTTGTAAAAAATAAATGATTTGCCTGATGATCAACGTAATGTATATAAATGAAAAAATGGCCTTAACGTCACTGGGGTATTTTATTACCCCACTTCGTCGGCTACGTCGGTGTTTTTTTCTTATTAAAATGGTCTTAGTTTTGTAATTATTTTGTCTTTAGATCATATGTTCTTCTGAATTAATGATTTCTTTAGTATTCTAGTATACTCCTACAATTAATTTAGCAACGTAAAGCATGCAAATGCATGGAGTGACGAGTAAGAAATGAAAAAAACGACGCTTTTATTTGTTCTCATGCGCTTCTCTCTCTATATACAGAGTGTTCAAAAAGTGACTGTGCACCTATTAATCTATGTTATAAATCTATATGTTATAAATTCAAAACAAATGATTCCAAATCAAGTAATTTGTGTATTAATGATAACCAAGTAACAAAAAGATGTGGGAGCAGTCAAAGAAATTGCTGAAAATGACCTCCGTTTTCTCGAATACACAATTCAATCCGTTTTTTCATGTTGTTGAACACTGAAGCCAATTCTTCCTGAGTTATGACCTGAATGATTTCACTGATGTGCTGTTGAATTTCTTCTAAGTTGCGTGGCTTCCTTTTGAACACTTTTTCTTTAACGGTTCCCCATAGGTAGAAATCTAAGGGGTACTTGTTACAGTGTTACTTGTTCTCTATGCAGTTCTGATGTGCAGCTCTGATGTGCAGTTCCCGGTTAAATCTTTTTTACTGAGTTTTGTTATTAAAAGAACTTGATCCTATAAATGTGTTTCCTTTTTAAAAACATATTTCTACGAAATTAAATAGAGAAATTCGAATGGGGTAAAAAAATACCCCGCTTCGTCGGTGATGTCGCAAAAAATGTCTTCGTCGGGGGAAGGTTAAAGACTTTTGATAATCTGAAAAATCTTCTATATTGGGAATTTTGTTTTCGGAACAGAAAGGAAAATATTTTGTTTTATCCTTTATTTCATCAGGATATACTAAATCAACTTCATATATATAACCATGATTATAATTTCCATCAAATGTTTTTTGATAATCTAGAATATTACACCATTCCATCTCACCTGTTGGTAATTTTTGTATCATGCAAGAAGAATATAAGCTATTAAAATCATAATATAACAAATAGTTTTTTCTCATGAATTCATCAATTGCATTTTCACGTTCTACTCCTTCTCGTTTCGTTCGAAAAATTTCTAATATTTTTTTTCTTCTGGAGATAAAGGTTTCATTATTCCATAATCATCAGGATTTACTTTTTTATTGTAACACTGTACATAACGATTACCTAAAACTGATGAAACTCCACCTCTAATTCCAGATTCAAAAAATAATAATTTATCATATGTATTTTCTTTATAATGTTTAAGTTTAACGGACTTTGTCCGAGAGCCATCGACTTGAACATTTGTATGTTTTAATCCTGCTAACCATGTTAAACCTGGTGTAGAATAACAATAACATGGATCTATTCCGTAATATTCTAAACACATATCACGAAAGTTTTCGAAAAGATCAGCTAGTATTAATAGAAATATAATCTGAAGATATTTCATTGTATAATCATACATTGTTCTACAATTTAACTCTCTCCAATTTTTTTCAGCTTCTGCATAGTCTTCGTCAGATAATTGTGATTGTTTTAATGTTGATTTTAATTTATTTATTGGAGGAAGTTGTTTTTCTTCCATAATTTTATTCACAGAATTAAAATCAATCTTCGACTGCGAACCACAGGTTTTATCTCCAGTTATATCAGTCTTCGACTGTGAGCCGCAGGCTATATACTCATACGGAAATATGCCTTTTAAAGGTTTTAAATTATATTTATTTAATATTTTACATTGTTCAGGTTTCAAAGTTTTTCCCATTTCATCTAATGAATAAGGAGTAAAAAATCTAAATGCATCTAAAATTCTAATACAACCTAATTGCATTGAAAAATATTCTTCTTCTTGTTTACATAGTACATTTATTTGTTGTAGTTGTAATTTTTCAGATGAAAATAAATCTTTCATTACTAGATGGAAATCATATTTAGAGCCATTGTAGAAATATAGAGGAACAAAGTTATATTTAAATTTATTAGCATTAAGATTACAAGAATTATGTGCTGCACCTCTATATAATCCATTTAGATGATCATGATCTTTTACCTTATCAATATATCTACCTTTGCCATTTTTATAATTTTTTGCAAATTCTTTTCCACAGTAATAACATTTTGTTTCATTAACAAAATTTAATTTTTCATCATCCGTTAATGGCATCATTGGTATATTTGTTTCAAGCAATTGTGAAAAGCGACCTTGTAATTCTTCTACTTTCTTTGTAAACATTTCTGAACTATCTTCACCATAGTATTGATAATATTCTGATTTAAATAATTCAGGATAATTTGAATGAATGTACATTCCCCAACATAATGGTTTTTGTTCAAATAAATATTTTTCTTTACTTTGTTCAGCTGCACTTTTTTCACATTTATAATTATCGGAATTATCATTTTCAGAATCGGGTGAAGCCCTGGAAGACATCTCCGATGTCCCGTGATTTTGTGTCATATTAACATTATATGCTTCAAAATCACAATAAATAGTAAAGGGTACTTTATTTTTAAAATACCATTTATTATATTCTAAATAATCATCTTTTGGAAATGTGTTTCTGACTGCTTCATTTTGTTGGCAATTCTCCAAATGTCTATTCATTTCTTCTTTAGTTCTAAAGCTCGTCATACATTGGAGACAAGGAAAATTAGCATTATCTGAAGTTTTTGTAAATATAGAAACATCTTTACACAAAATAAAATGCCCCTGATAATATAATATATTCGCTTGTGCTGGTTGTTTTGTCTGTTCTAAGTTTTCAAATTTATCTTTATATATTTCATGAGTTAAATCAATTTGTCTTTGTAAATCTTTTTCAGTCTGTTGATAATTTTGATTTAATATTTGTAACTGATAACTATATTCTTTATCATATTGTTCTTTATATTGTTGTAGACATTTTTTTAAACATTCATTTAATTCTTTATTGTCTTTATTGTCTTTATTCAATTCTTCAATCGTTTCTATCCTATTTTGATATTTATGGCCATATTCTTGTACTAATATTTTTGTTTGTTGTTGATAATCTGTTTTACTTTTTTGTAAAATTTCATTTAAAGTTTGTAATTTTTGTTGATATTCTAAGGATAAAGATGAATATTTGTAATTATAATCATCATTACGTCCTTTATAATTATTGTGATTAATCATTATTGGTGATAGTGTTTTAACAAGTTCAAATTTTTCAGTACATATTATATTTCCTTGGTAAAAAATATTATGATGCATGTAATTTGCTCTATCATTATATACTATTTCTGATTGACATAAATTTTTATTATTCAAATAAAATTTTTTGAATCTGAGTAAAGTGGAGTAATTTTACCAATAGAAACATAATTCACATTTAATTCAAAAACATTTACTTCTATTAAATTTTTATTCTTTTTATGAAACTTTATTAACCTATTATAATCATATGGAAATTCATCTAAACCTACCGAAAGTTCAAATTCCTTTATATATTCTTCTTTATTATAATGACTTAGTCTTTCTTTATGATATTCTGCAGGATGTAAATGTGCTATAATACTCCACAGAAAACAATATTCATCTTCATTTTTTATGTTGATTATTTGTGGCGAACTGACAGGTAAAGGAACATAGCTACCACCAATATTATTTTTATATTTATCAATTACTATTTTCTTAGATAGTATTTTAACAAATCTCCAACCAGATTCACGTAACTGGGCTTCAATTATACAATTTTCTAATTTAAGTATCATCGATTCAAATATGGGTTGTATATCATTTACATTATGAATTTCTTGCGAATTTGTAAAATGTCCTTGAATTATTTCTTCAGGAATTCCATGAGGTCCATTTTTTGTATTAAGTACTTCTACATTCATATAACATTTGAAAGATTTCTTAAATATATTATAAACGTTTGTTAATACATTATAAAAAGTTTCATCGGTTTCATTATGTTCAACGGGCGAAGCCCTAGAACCTTCGGTTCGTACCGATTCATTAAATAAATATTTCATATCTGTTACGGCTTCATCAAATTCATCTATTTCGTTAAATTCATCAGTATCGCTAAATAAATATCTCCCATCTGGTGCGGGCGAAGCCCTGGAAGACATCTCCGATGTCCCATGTACATGTTCATCTTCACTATTAAAAACTTTTTTATATTCCGAATGTGAATAATCATCAAACATTTTTTTAACTTTTATATCAGTAGGTAATGTTTCTAGATAGTTTATATAATTATTTAATTTTAATATATTTCCTTCATCAACTCGATCTACATTTTGTAAATGCAATTTACTATTTAAATGAGATTGATAACTTCTTTTTGTTTGCAACTTTTTTTTACATAAGTTACAATAAAACTTGGTATTTTCCATTTTTTTTATTTTTTAAAGAAAAAATTGTGTTTTAATTTTAGATATAAATATTCTAATATCAAGGACTTCAGTGTTATTATATATTATTATATATTTCACGTTCCTAAGTTATTTTATTTTCTTTATCATATTAAGTTTTATCATATAAAGTTTTATCAAAAGATAATTTAAATTTATTTTCACTAACTATTGTTTCTTCATCATCATCATCAATTGATTCTTCATCATGATCATAAATTGATTCTTCAACATCATAAATTACACTTTTTGGTAAAGGATGCCATTCCCTGATAGGATACCATTCTCTTATTGGAATATCTAACTCTAAATTACATTTTTTATCTGATAATAATATAATAGAGAAAAATATTGGTCTTTGATCTCTTTTGGAAAATTTAATAACACCACCATAATCTGAATCACTTTTAGTTTTTATTAAAGATGATAAAATTTTAAATTGATTAGATGTAAATCCTAATTTAAATTTTGTAGACCCGACACGTAGTTGTCTAACAGTATCTTCAACTCTTCCATCATTATTATTTTCAATTGTAAGAAAATGAAATTTAGATAAATTTTGATTATATGTAGTATTAATATCATGTACATCAGTATGAGATATAAATTTTTCTTCACTTAAATTTTTATAATTACTAATATTATTATAATCTTTTTTGCCATTTACACCTTTTTCAGGTGTTTCAGAATCATCATTATTATCATAAGATTCTTTAAGATCGGGCAAAGCTCTAGAACCTTCAGTTCGTTTATTATGATTATTGTCATTGTTAATAGTATAAGGTGTTGTCCACATATAAATTTTCTCTTGTTGAGCTCAACCATTTATATAAGATTTTAACAAATTAATATTTAAGTTTGAATATAATCCTATATAAGTATCATCATCATATCTTTGCGGCATTTCTAATGTTTCTTGTTTATAAATTGTGTCTCTATAATAAACTTGACATAATAATTCTTCGTTATGCTTTTTACTCTCGATATGAATATTATATTGATTTTGTTCATCAACAAATAATCTAATTTTTTCTTTGGAAAAAGATTTTAATTTTTTAACTAATTCTTTAATATTGATATAATTGATAATTTTAGTTTCTATCCAATCAGTATTACTAATTGGTAATACTGCTCTAATAAAACCATAAACATTATTCTGACCTATTATAACCATATTTTCTTTATTTAATTCAACATAAGCTACATCATCATATTTACTGACTATATCCATAAATTTAATAAATGGATCACCTGGAAATAAACAATAATTAGTTTCTATAGAAGGTAAACCTTTAGTCTGTTCTCTTAATATTTCAGCTTGTAATTCAAACAAAAGATTAACATCTATACATGGATTATTATTATTATTATCAAAACATTTATTTTCAAATCCCGTTGATCTCGTCGAATAAGAAGAACAGGATGATGCGGACGAATATAATTTTTTAAAATTTGCTTTATCCATTTTTTATTTTTATTAGAAAAAATTTTATTTTTTTTCTCATTATATAAAAAATTACTTTTTTATTGTTTTAAAAATGATGTTACCAAATGTTGGTGGAGGTGCATATATCCCGAATAATCGTGAATTAGAAATAGAGATAGAAAATTATATCATGAAAACTGGAGACGTTTTATCTGGTCCATTGCATCTTTCTATTCTTCCGCAACAAAATACAGAGTTGACAAATAAACAATATGTTGATACACAAATCAATGACTTAAAAGAAAAATATATAAACGATGTTTTGGTTCCACTGATGAATGAATTAAAGTTGCTAAAACTAAATGACAAATCATTAAACGAAAAATTATTAAAACTTGATAAAAAGGATAGAGAGCTAGAAGCAGATATAGCAAAACTTTTTAAAAAGATTTCTGAACAATCAAAAATTTTAATAGTACTTTCTATAAAGTTAAAATCTGCAGTCATTAAAAATAAACATCAGATAAAAATGTTAAAAGAACAATTAGAAGATGAAATAGAAAAACTACCTGAAAGAATTAAAAAAAATTTAAAGCAGTTACAAACTACATTCCAAAAAAGTGTTGATGAATTAAGTTCTAAAATTACTCAACAAATGAAAAAGATGAATAGAATAATAAATGAAGTAAACTCGCTTAATCAAAGAGTTGATAAAATGAAAACTCTTAAAATCAATTTAGAAAATGAATTAAAGAAAAATTTACAAGAAAACTCTAAAGAAAATAAAGAACAGTTAGATGCTCCTAAAAGACAATTAGATGTTCTTAAAATTAAGTTAAATGCTCTTAAAGCGGCGTTGAAGATGAATCAAGAGAAAATGCAAGTTAATAGAAAATAAATTAAAGTACATCACACGCTACTTGACGCAATAGATAAAGTGCAACGGAAAATTAATAAAGTTATCATGAAGTTGTTGGACATTCACAAACGTAAATCTTAATCGACGAAGTCTTGGGTTTCTAACCTATCGGACCAAAGGTCCTCGAGGCTTTAGCCGATCGTAAATATTTTTCCCAAAAGTCAAATTTATTCCTAAAAAATGCCTATAATTCATAAACACAATCTTAAACATTTTGCTTCAAATCAAAAAATTGCTCATGAACCATCTATGAAATCTGTTTACCATTATGACAGTGTAGAAACAGTCGGAACACAAAAGTTCCTAGGCACCGCAGGTGCCGTCCAAAAAGAAGGGGCTGGCAACTTTTCTGGTATTTGTAGTATCGTTAACTTAATTAAAAATAATAAAGATTTGATTACATCTGCTGCAAAAGGAGCAGCTGCTATAGGTAGTACAGCTAGTGCAATATCAAATGCTGTTAAGTCTCAAAACGAATTAAAACAACTAGAAGCTATTCGTAAACTTAGGAATGATTCTGAAGAACAAAAAAATTTAAAAAAACTTTCAGAGGAAACAAAAAATAAAATTGCTAACATAGCTGTTGGGGAAACCTTGAGGAGCGGAGCTCCATCTGATAGTAAACATAAGAAGAAATCAGGCGTAGCCATAAAACGTTCGATTGAAGAAATAAGAGGTAATGGTATTAATAGCGGAGCTGGTCTAGCAAAATTCTAAAATTATATTTTTTAGTAAAATTTTTTAGCAAAATTTTTTTAGTAAAATTTTTTTAGTAAAATTTTTTTTAGTAAAATTATTTTAGCAAAATTATTTTAGTAAAATTTTTTCTGTGTATGAGAAAAAACAAAAAGTCAAATTATTTTTTATAAAAATGTCTTCGCTTATCGAAAATAAATTTAGATTAGACGATCCTCCATTCGTCAGTTATAATCAAAAAAAGAATGACTGTATAAGAATTGCTATGAATCCCGGATCTTCTAGTAGAGTAAATACTGGAGGAGATTTAATTTTTGAAGTTGATAATCAGCAGAGTTATTTATATTTACCTGATTCATTTTTACACTGTGAATATTCTTTATATAGTGATGCCAATTTTACAACACCATTACCAGATACCGATAATATTGCACTAGATAATAATTTTTTTCCAAGATTATTTACACAAATGCGTTTAGATGTTGCAACTCAAAATATAGAAACAATAAGTGATTCTCCAGGTGTAATTGATACAATGCTTAGATTTGTGACAAATGGTGAAAATAATAAAAAGTATGAAATCGAAGGTTGGTTTCCTGATACTAATGATGGTATAATTGTTGATGATTTAACTCACGCTGGAACAGATGCCGCAGGAATTGCGAAACATGTAGAAAATATTGCAAAACATTTAGATAAAACAAATAATGATGCATATAAAGAAAGACGTGAGTTTAACAAGAAAAGTAAACAGACAGTTAATTGGTCATTGTCTCCATTATTCGGATATTTAGATTATGATAAAATATCATATCAATTAAAATTTAAATTAATAATTCATCGCACAGCAAATAATGAATTAATCTTTTTTGGTAAGACTGGAAAAAAAGGCATATTTAAAAATTGATAGACTTGAATGGTGGATTAAGCATATTACTCCTAGTTTAGAGATTGAAACAGCTATTGCAAAAAGATTAAATACTAACAAACCAATTCCAGTAAATTTTCTAAAGAGAACTGCTAGTTCAGTAACTTTTTCCGAACAAAGATTTAACTGGCATTTTACTAGAACTGCGAATACTCCAAGATATTTATTACTAACATTTCAAAGAAATAATTCTCCCAGTTTTGATAAGAACAATAATATTTTTCATATTAATACAATTCGAAGTTTACAAGTTTCATTAAATCAAACTCGTTATCCAATTGATCCATTAAGATTCGATGATACCAATAATCAATTTATGGAAGGATATGATTCTTATCGAAATCTTTGTATAGAATTTGGAGTTGAACCACAACTAACAAGATTGCAGACATTTATATCCTGTTTTCTGTTTCGATTTAAGTGCACAATCTGAAGATATTATCAAGACTGGTTGTGATGTAACAATTAATATTGAAAAGAAAGATTCCACAACTTCATTGATGGCTTATGGTTTATTGCTAGAAGATGTAAAATATTCTATTGAAATTCTTAATGGAAAGATGGCAAGGATAAGTTAATTAAAATTTTTGATAACTTAAAATTTTTTCATAACTAGAATGGATTAAAATTTTTGATAACTTAAAATTTTTTTATTAAAAATGTCGCAAGCGAAAAGTAATAATAATAAAACTGTTGTATTAAAATTACGTAATATTGTTGACAAAAATACCCCTAAAACTATTACGATTAATAAAAAAAAGTATTACATAAGTAAACCAATGATAGAGAATATTCAATTACAAGAAGAAAAGAATGGCGGGATTCTCCCATTAATTCCACTAATAATAGGTGGCATAGCAGCTGCAGGAAGTGTTGCAGGTGGGACAGCTGGTATTGTCCAAGCAGTAAATAAAAATAAATCAGAGAAGGCAGCATTAGAAGAACAAAAACGTCATAATAGGGAGTTAGAGAAAGTTGCTAGGGGTGAAGGAGTAGTAGATAATTTTATTAGTAAATTAAAATTCGTTGATGAAGGAAAACGAGTTCTTAAAAATATTCTCCACAATGTTGATGATTTAATTGAAATTAAAGAAACTAAAGATGGTTCTGGAATATATCTAAGTCCTAGTATGATAAGGTAATAACCTCAGAACCTTTGGTTCTTTTCGGTAAAACAATTATTTTATTTTATCTTTTAATTTTTTTTTATCTTTTAAAATGAATTCTAAAAATTCCGAAAATTTAATTAAATTAAAAATTGCTAATTTCGATTTATTGAATTATCTCTTAAAAGTACATAAAAACTCAAATTGTAAAATTTATGAAGGTAACGACGACAAACAAAGTTTGGCTACTACCTCCGGTGGTGACATACAAAAAACATTAGAAAACTTTCCTGGATTTATTTGGAGTAAATATTCGAAAGAAAAACATCTTCCTGGTCATTCATATACCGGTCCAGGAACTCGATTAGATATAAGACTAGATGAGAATAATAATCCAAAACCAGGTGAAGAACCAATAAATAGAGTAGATGCCGCGGCTTATAGACATGATTTAGCTTATCGAAATCATGATCTAAGTTCTCGTCATGCAGCTGATAAGAAGATGATTCAAGAATTAGATAGTATTCAGAATCCTACATTTAGAGAAAAAATTGAAAGAATGTTTGTTAAGAAAGCTTTACAAGCAAAAATATTATTCGGTCAGGGGATAGATGAAACGACAGCAAAGCTGTCTGAGAGCAACGCTCGAACCTACGCCTCCGAAATTCATAAAGAATACAGAAGGCCTAAATATTTATTGAAAGTAAAAGTATTTAATAAAGATGATATTTGGAGTGCTGATCTTATTCATATGCCGAATGAAAGGGACTACAAATACGCATTGACCGTTATAGATTTATATACACGATACGCTTGGGTAAAGCCTTTAAAAAATAAGTGGTCTTTCAGTTAAATATGCGTTTGAAGAAATCTTTAAAGAAAGTAAGAGAAAGCCAAAAAAATTGTTTGTTGATAAAGAGTCGGAATTTTATAACCGAAACGTTCAGCCACTATTTGAAACTGTTTATTCAACTGAAAATGCAGGGAAGGCCGTAGTGATAGAAAGATTCAGTCGGACGTTAAAAAATAAATTATTCAAGAAATTTACTGAGCAAAGAAATCAGAAATGGTTGAAGATATTACCAGGAGTTGTAGAAGAGTACAATAATAAAGTTCATTCTGGTATTGAAGAAACCCCAAAGAATGCTTCTGACGACCATGATTTGATAAGAAAAAAAATATTCGAGAATAATTATTCGAACGAAAATAATAATTTGAATGAGAGTAATCCGAATTTGCAGAAACCTAAGCCGAAATTTAAAATTGGAGATAGAGTTAGAATATTTAAATATAAGAATAAATTTGAAAAAGGCTTTGTTGGCTATTGGACTAAAGAAATATTTGAAGTTTGTAAAATAAATCAAACTTATCCGATTACTTAAGAAATCAAAGATTTAGATGACGAAAATATCAGAGGCGGATTTTATCAAAATGAATTACAACGAACTGATTTTTAGTTATCATTATCATTATTATTGGAACTAACGTTTTTCGGAAATTAAATTCCTTTTATCAATTCCCTTATTCAATTCTAACATAATATCTAGAAATGGTACTCCTTCCTGTAATTTAAATAAAACATAAAGACATAATTGACCACAATAAGTAGTTCCCGGTTTTCGAATTTGAAATGTATTATAAATTCCATTGCCAAGTAATTTTTTGACTTCGTTTGTAGGTGGAAGTCCATAAGAGTCGAACCAATAGTTCTCAGCCTCCGTACGGTCGAAATAGTAATTATCTCGATTTTTATTAAAGATACCTGCAGACCAATGTATTCCTCTTTGGTCTGACGTATGAAGATTCGTTATGAAATTTACAGTTGGCTTATTTTTGATCAATTGTAATTCGACTCTCATTAGAACATGAAAATTCTTTATTCCTAATTCATTTGCGATTTTCTTTAGGTCGAAATTTGTCGTGGTTTGCGTTCCATATAATTTAAAAAACTCCTTTATGTTGCTCATTTTAAAATAAAAAAAATTCTTAAGGCACCCCTAGAAGACAGAAGGGAGGGGGTATTGATTTAAAACTGTTCTCTAATGATGACTTTCCTTACTACTTGGGGGGTATTGATTTAAAACGGTTCTCTAATGATGACTTTCCTTACTACTTAGTCAGAAGGGGGGTATTGATTTAAAACTGTTCTCTAATGATGACTTTCCTTACTACTTATTCGATTTTGAAATGATTTAATTTAATCTAAATTAAAACGTTACATTGTTACATTTTTATTAGTAGAGTTAGTGTTTCGTACATCTTTTATCAGTAGTAATTCATCCCTCATCAATATGTGAAAATTCTTTATTCCCAATTGATTAGCAATCTCATTTAAATCGAAATTCGTAGTTTGTTTGCCGTATAATTTAAAAAACTCATTTATGTTGCTCATTTTTATAGAAGACAAAATGTTTCTATTATATTCCCGTAAATGAGAAATTAAAAACAACACATGGTTATTTCAATATGTATATTTACAAAAATGCAACCACACAAGTCTACAAATATTGATGTCCACACCGTGGACAAGGAATTTTCGTTCTCCAGTAAAAGAAAATAAAATCAGCTACTACTACTTTTAAGCTTCTTTCCAAAAGCTTTCATATTTCCGGAGACAATATTCTAACAATGATAAATTCGATTTCAAAAAACGTAAGGGTACATTTAGTCTACAAATCTTTGGAAAAATAGATGCCATCTTACCTAATTTAATTGCAAATGCAATTTCAGTCCTTGAATAAGAAATGTTATTAGTTTGCAATAAATGTTGAAAGTATGCCTTATCCTTTTCACACAGTTCCAGTAAATAATTCGCGTGTTTTCCCAGGTAGATTTTCATCATTATGTTAATAACGTTATTTTTCTTCTCCATCACATAAAGAGTATTTAAATTTGCAATGGCTTTATCAGTATCTCCTGAAGGCTCAACAAAGTCTTCTAAGGAATCCACAAATTCATATCGGGTAGATAAAGACGTCGTTAATTGATGATGAAGGTCGTCAATCTTTCCGTCCCTTTCTCTTTCTTTCTTTTCTTTCACGACTAAGCGTTTTGCTTTTCTTCTCCGTTTTCTTTCCTTATCAAAAAATGTAGGGTCAAAAATAATAGGAAATTTCTCCATTTGTTCAATGATGAAAGTGTTATATTCTTCCTTCTTATCATTGGAAATATATCGTTTTGAAATTTCTGTAAATAACTCCGGAAACGTAGCAATAATGTTTGACTGCTCTTCGATAACTTCTTGTGTTGACATGACTGATCACAGCGCAGCACACGATACAATGACAGACGAGAGAGATAAATGAAAACAGTACAGCTGGCAGATATCTTAACGTCATACGGGTGTGCTGACGCACTGACAAGAATTAAAACAACTTGCCTAACGTACAATTAAAATCTCATTGTTTCACAGAGTAGTAGCAGCTGTTTGTTCTTTCATACATTGTTTCCTTTCAAATGTTTGAGTTGGAGGACACAGCTCTTTACACTGATATGCCTTTTATTCATAAATGTGAGAAGCAGATGTTCTCTACAATTGAGTGTTTATCTGAGTGCAAATTGTAAGAACGCCAGGAGCGGTCATGATTTGAGCAATAAAATGATCATAATCACAAATTTGAGATTCTTAACTTTTATGATTTTCGGTGTCCTGGAACGGTCATGATTTTAAGCGAGTTAATTGTAATTCTCAAATTTGAGATTTTGAAAAATTTGAAAATTGGGTATTTTTAAAAACGGTTTTTTTTCTTCATAACCTGAAAAATGACCAAAATTCATGAATTTAGACCATTTAAAAAGTACCATTTTTTGAAAAATCGGTATCTTTAAAAACGACTAAATTCATGAATTTAGGTCTTAATAACCTGAAAAAGGGTTCAAATTCATGAATTTATGTCGTTTTTAAAGATACTATTTTTTTGAATTTTATGGTGTCCTGGAACGGTCTTTTGCCCATTACTATGGTAGACTGTAAAAACGATTTATATCATCTTAGGGGTCGTGTGAGAATCACGTGATCCCTTTCTTCGAGATGTTGAACCCTCTCCTCCCCCCCTCCATAATCGGTCCAGTAATCGCTGTTGAATCCCTTCAAAGCGACACCGGTTAGATAATAGCTGATCAACTCCCTCCATGGACGATAGCTTTTTTCGCTATTTTAGTAGCGAATTTAATTTAATCTCTAGGCCTGTAAATGACCGGTTGTCGTATGTGTGCAGGGTAAGTCAAAAGGGCAATAAGTCAATAAATGTTTATTTCCAAAGCTATTGGAAAACAATTGGAGAACACATTGAACACACTGACATACGTTCATAGGAAAAGGTAGAATAGAATAGAGTCACTAGCCACTGGCGAGTATCATCATCCGGACAACGAAGACCGGCGAATCCATTCGGTGCTTTGAAGAGGGGGCAGTCCTCGATGATGTGATGGATAGTCTGTAATTGATGGCCGCATTTGGAAGACCCCAAATTTTTGGTGGCCCCAACATTGGATACTCTCCAAGGTCGAGCTGCTCCAGAACGGAGACGGTTTAGTAGCACCCAGTGTTTGCGAGGTAGATCGGAGCCGGGTGGTAGACGCGAAAGGGGGTCTCGACAAGCAGATCGGAGGAGAGGCGGACCATTTTGAGGACACGATCGTTCCACGCGAGGGCGGGTTCGAAGGCATCGGTTCTTAAGGTGGATGCACACGCGCCCCAACTGGATCCGTCGAGACAGCGGAGTAGACCGCTTCTCGTGTCAATCTTACTGCGGAGTTTTTCGATGTGCTTCCTGCATGTTAGCGAGCGATCCAGAGTCACTCCAAGGTACACTGGATTCGGATGGTAGGAAAGCTCCGTTGACTGAGACTTGCAACCCACGTAGAGTGTCTCGGTTGTTGAGGTGGAACGCTGTGACCGACGTTTTCGCGATGCTGAGTGAGTCGCCAGTGCTTCAGGTATTCAGATATGGTTGTCATATCTACATTTAAAATTCGCTCGGCATTACTCCAGGTGGCTTGAGCGGTCAATAGAGCTAAATCATTTGCGTAACCGTACCGTCTCGCGTTACGCATACAGAGACGTTCTTCATACTTTAGTCTATTATTATAACTCCCTGTAATTTAATTTATGATTTTTTGTTCTAAATTTCAGGATGATGTTGATTTTGTTGCAGTCGATATCAAAGTTTAGATATGTTTTCATATTGCTTTCAAACCGCCACAGTTCTAAATAGCTCAAACCAGATTGACTGTCTTTCGCTGTGGAAATCCATTTTTCTCTAACATAATGAGTTAACCGTATTTTTACAACTTTTCAATATGACTTTTTACCAACTGCCATCTCATAATTTTGATAGATTAAGTCTTGTGAGTAATTACTTCATTCGCCAGCACCATGTATGCCTACCATGATATTCATTTGAAATTATAGCCAAATATAAGCTATGGTACACCTCCTTTATCAAACTTCTTTCATCAGTCATGATTATTTTTATCCAATAGAATATTGCTCCTTTATAAAACTGACAACCCATAGGATGAATTCCAGATTGACCAATAAGACAGGAATTTGGTGTGCAAGTGTAGTCTGCTTTAAATGATAATACATTTTATAAAATTGAAAATGTATCTGATATAAACCTTTTATATCAGCTTTTAAAGAAGCAGAATTTAGCACAGTATCTCATTTTAGACAGTGCAAGCATATCAGATGTATTTTTCAAAATTTCTCCAGTGACTTGTCCAAACTCTGTCAGGTGCTTAGCTGTGAGATAAGCAGCTTGCTTCCCTTTAGTCTTCAAATGCACTAAATGATGTTTATTATTTTTTGTTGTCCACATTCCTAAATATTTATATTTATCAACAACTTCAATGGATGTCTTTATGCCGTCAAGATGAACATCTAATTTATCAATTTTTGAATTAATATCTTGAGTCCCATCAGGCCTCTTACCATCACTTCGACTCAGGCCGACAGGCTCGACAACTGACGAGATCCCTGCAGAAAGAAGAGCTCGGCGAAGTATATCATTGACTTCGGAATCTCTTGGGGCTCTGCCAGAGTTGTAGCGGCAGGACAAGGGATGCAGACCCAAACAGTCGACCATGCCTCCACAGCGGCACTTTTGTGTAAAGCAGACAACGGATCCAATTATCTGGCCAATAGCTATCCAAAATGATCTTCCAAATGAGTGCCTAGTGATGAAATTGGGAAGGCATTCAGATTCCGCACCAGATTCCGGACATTTTGCTGCAAGCAAACAAGCCCTGTCTACCTGGTTTGCATTTTCCAACAAATTATTGAAAGTCTCAATTTGACAAATGGAGTCCCACGACTTTTGATGATTTTTGAAGCGACAGACCAGAATCTTGCCATATTTTCAGTGGCTCATCGATCAATTCAGAAGGAGGCAAATCCGAAGTTGATGACAAGGAAGCCAAACATGCGGGCGGGAGCGAGATCTCAAAACCATCGAACACCAAGGCCAGCGAATCGGGTAGATAAGGAAGCTTGACGAGAACTTGATGTTGTGAAATCAACATTCGAGATGGAGCTTACACAGGTTTGGATGATTTCATCGAGAATCTCCACACATTCTCTGTCTTCAAAGACCGGTGATGTTCTTAGGATATATGTAAACCTAGGGATAGAAAGACAGTTTTTCAGCATGGCTTCTTTTTTCCAATATAGTTGTACGTGATTCGGGTGATAGCGGCGACCCTAGTAGTTTTACATCGATTGCATTACCAACATGGATGCCTGGCAGGATACGTCGAAAGGAATCAAGTTGATCATCAGATGATAGAGGAGATCCACTCTGTGCAAAGAGCATGCATTTTGAATGGTTGATTTCAAGTCCTAATTTGTCAAAAACACGAAATAACCTTTCAAAGTCACTGAGAACGTTTTCCGGGGGGCCCGGCGATGCTTCCATCATCAAGGTATCATGTCGAAAGCTCTGACTTGATCTGTCGGATTGCCTTGTCGATGCCGATTGCAAACAGAGCAAGGTCCATTTTTGAATGCCATTACATGAAGTAACGATCTCTCCATTGCAAAAGAGCAGAGAATCCCTTGCGTAAGAGTGATACAGAAAATTATGTAAACCTGGGAGTCGGCATTTCGCCTCAGTCAGGAATGCATCTCTTCGCAAGGAATTGAATGCATTTCGAATGTCGATCATCAACAAGACTCGAGGTCCGGAGGCATTATTTAGATAATGACGCACTGCATGCACGGCCGCCTCAAAGCTTCCACGAACACCGAAGCCAAGCTGATGCGGTTGCAATTCGTTCGGTAGATGATGAGATGCTTTTTTCAAGCCAACTTTCGTTGCGAGTCTCCTGATCGAATTTCCTACTGCGATGGGTCTGATACCTCCATCTTTTTTTGATAGGGCGATAAGTCGTGCACCATAAAATACCGAAAGGACTTCATTTGTGAGATCCCCTTTTAATATAAAATTGACGAAAGATGTGAGCTCATGACGATGAGCATCTCCTGCCACAACCGTCTTCATAGATACCAGATCTAAAAGATGCCTGATTCGAATTCCATCTGGTCCGGATGATGTACTTGGTGTGGCATATCTCTATGATGTATGACATTCTTTCTGGGATCGTGAGATCTCTATTGTTTTTATCTTTTAGTAGAATATGCTTGTGTAGATGTCTATTATGTTTGTGAGTGGTATCTTGTTTTATGTGCGTCATGGATTTGTAATTTGAATTACAATTACAGCAGACTTGGGGCTGCAAGCACGTCTGGTTATTCTTGATAATTACCTGGGGAGTCTAGTATTAGTATTACAATAATACGACATACAACAATGGCGTCGCAGCAAAAGACAAATGAATTATGTCTGGACAAAGCAGAGGAAGCCCGTTGCTGGTTAATTGGATTCGAAGACCAGTGTCGTTGTAAGGGAATAGAAGATAAAATTGAAGATGGTACCGGTACTTCAATGAAGACAAGCAAGTTCTTAGAAAAATGTGGAATTTCTTGTCTTAGTAAGTTAATTTCATTCTTCCCAAATCATGACATAGAAAAGCTCACCTATGAAATATTGAAAGCGAAAATATTACATTATATTACTCCAAAAGAAAGACTAGTAATAGCAGATCGTACGAATTTCCTGCAGATTTCCCAACACATCGGTGAATCTGAGATAGATTTCTTAACAAGAATAAATGAACAATCTATCCATTGTAAATGGGAAACCTTAGGAGTATCTGATGCTGCTACTGAGATGATAAAATTGAGATTCATGGCAGGTCTACGTGAAGAAGAGTTAAAATTCCGAATCTTAGAAAAGATACAAGTAAAACCAAATATCAACATAGATGAACCAATTGACTTTTGCCAAATCTCGCACCAACTACATGCCTTCGCTAAAAGCAAAACATAATTATAAGATGGACTCAGTTCCAACCACGTTACAAGTTACAACAAAACAAAAGAAATTTTATAAACCGAATATGCCTAAGACATTTAATTGCAAAAGGTGTGGAACTAGGCATAAAGAGAGAGAGTGCCCCGCATTTGGTAAATCATGTCAAAACTGCGGAAAAATGAATCACTTTGCAAAATGCTGTCGTGTAAAGAAAACATTTACTCAAGTAAAAAACAAGAGTACGCATGCATGATGTTGATATTTTTGCATCACAAGCAACAAAAGACAACGACAAAAATAATGATTGTTTTGAAATTTTAAACGTTGATGGCCATGAATTGCAATTTCAAATTGATACAGGCGCCAAAATGTCTATCATGTCCAGTACTCAATGGAAATCTATAGGATCTCCCCCATTGAAAGATACTAATATAACTCCTTCCAACTATGATGAATCGTTATTAAAAACCATTGGTGAATTTTCTGCAAAGGTAGGCAACGGTTCTAATACAAAAACTGTTCAGTTCTTAGTAGTTGAATCAAAGAAGACATATGGACTTATTGGGAGAGACTTCATTAATAGAAATGAAACAAACATAACTATTCTATCTACGGATGATGAATACTTACCTACCATTAAAGATTTTAAAGCGCATATTTGTCTGATTAATCCCATGGAAAAGTTGTGGATTATAAGGCTACACTTAATAAGAACATACAATCCGATTCTTATCCGCTACCAACGATCGAAAAAATATTTGCCACGATAGGATGTTCAAAGAAATTTGCTAAGTTGGATCTGAAGAATGCATACCATCAAGTTGAATTAGATGATGAATCAAAAAAGTTGTCGATAATAAATACAAGCAAAGGTTTATTCCAGTTGAACAGATTACAAATGGGGATGAAGAATGCTTCATCTGTTTTCAAAAAATGCATGGAACACGTCTTGAAAAACATCCCCGGAGTTATTATATATCAAGATGATGTGATGATACACGCTGCAAGTGATACTCAGCTTCACAAAAGAGTAAATCAAGTCATGAAACGATTAAAAGAAAATAATGTTACAATTAATCATAACAAATGCAAGTTATCATGTGACTCTATCACCTTCTTGGGATATATCTTTAGTGGTAATGGAATTAAACCCGATCCGTCTCTCCTGGCAAAAATAGAACAAATTCCAGTGCTTTCTTCAAACCAGGAAATAAAAAGTTTCCTTGGCTTAGTCAACTATTATGGACGTTTTGTACCAAAATTTTCAGAACTATGTGCGCCTTTGTATGATGCTACGAAAGAGACATTTCAATGGACAGACAAATGTAACGATTCCTTCACAAAATTGAAAAAGTTTTTAATCTCTGAACCAGTCCTTTCGACATTTTCATTACATAAACATTCTGTTTTGACTGTTGATGCATCTGGTCAATCAATCGGAGGAATTTTATCATAGGAAGGCCACCCTATTTTATATATATCAGTAATGGTCAAAAGACCGTTCCAGGACACCCTATTTTTCAATTTTTTGCACCTTTAAAAAACGACTAAATTTATCAATTTATGTCATTATTTCAGGTTTTTAAGACCTAAATTCATGAATTTAGACCGTTCCAGGACACCATAAAATTCAAAAATAGTATCTTTAAAAACGACATAAATTCATGAATTTAGGTCGTTTTTAAAGATACCCAATTTTTCAAATTTTTCAAAATCTCAAATTTGTGATTATGTCATTTTTCACCCCCGCCAAAATCATGACCGTTCAAGGACACCGAAAATCATAAAAGTTAAGAATTTCAAAATTTGAGAATAACAATCGGGCGAAGCCCTAGAACCTTCGGTTCGATTTTCATTGCTTAAATCATGACCGTTCTAGGACACCGAAAATCATAAAAGTTGAGAATTTCAAATTCATGAATTTTATCCATCTTTCAGGTTTTTAAAATATATCATGTGACTAGCGAACCGAAGGTTCAGGGCTTCGCCGTTAAAAATATTTCTTTAAAAATGAATGAAACAAAAGTGGAAGGAACTTCAGAAATGGAAGGAACCTCAAGAATATATCCTTCGTTATCATATGAACGTAGTTCTACTTTAATGGACATTGAAAAGATTAACATTGAAAAAATGAATAAAGAAAAACACAAAGATAGAGTTAGGTATATGAAAGATAAAGAATCTCAATTATTATTAAGATTAGAGCATTATAAAAAGTTAAGAAAGAGATGGTCTAAAGTTAAGAATGTAACACAAGGAATTGGCATATTCTTAACAATAAGTTTAGGTGCTTTAACAATTGTTATATCTTCAGGTGTTTTAGTAATTCCAGTAGTTGCTACAGCTTTAACAGGTACGGGCGTTTTACAACTTCACTTGTTACAATGTTAGATAAATCTTTAATATCAAAGAAACGAAAATCATTAAAAACTAAGCATTTATATATTAAAGAAGTCTATGATAAACTACACTACTACTTTCAAAGAGTATGTGATGATAATGTTATTACGTTAGATGAGATTGAAAAATTTGATCAAATAGCTAATGAAGTAAATCAAATATCATTTCAATCACAGACAGAAAAAGTTAATGATAAAAATTAAAAAGGATGGTAAAATATCTAGTGATGGTAAAACTTTTATTGATGATAAAATTTTTAATGAAGAAAATGAGAAAATTTTTTTAGAAGAGCTAAAAACTTTATTAGACAAAACTTTATTAGACAAAACTTTATTAAACAAAACTTTATTAAACAAAACTTAAAACAGGAAAATTTTAAACGTGAAAACTTTAAACGAAAAGATTACAAACAACAAAGCAATAAAAAAATAATTTGTTCAGTAAAATGTTTTTGCTGTATACCAATGTTACCACAAAATTCAAATATTATATTTTTAAAAAAATAGACAAAATTAAAGCTGATAATAAAAAATAAAATATTAAAACATTATATTTGTATATTTTTATTACTCGGTAAACAATTGTTCGATAACTCTTTCATGAATTTTTTTATCAATATTAATTGTGATAAATCCATAATCTTTTGACCAAGCATTATTACACGATTGTTTAAATTCATCTTTATCTCTTATACATAAATCTCTTAACAAATCACTTAAGTTTCTTGCATTTATTTCAAATAGTATAAATATATTTGCATTCTTTCTAATAACACTTCCATCTAATGAATACATAGTTTGTGTCAAATAAAATACACTACAGTTATTATGTCTACCTCTTGTGAAATAATTTCTTTGAACTGACTGATTTCTGTCATTAACACAATCATCAAAAATTACACAATGTTTCATTGTTTTATCTAGTTTACTAGGATCTTGCATATTACCACTATCATCTATTAATTGTATTTTTATATACTTATTTTTATTAGATTCAACTAATTGTTTATTTTTTGCTGCTTCTTCACACCACAAATTTATTTCTTCTTCATATTCAGATTTTTCATATTCTTCGAATAGAGAAGCAATTGCTGTTTTTGTAAGATTATTTTCAAATCCATATTTTAAAAATTGATAGACGGGTTGTTCTGCCGTTGTTGTATAAATTATAAGATTGTTATAATCCAAAAAATTTGGAGTCGTTAAAATTTTAAATAATAGATATGTTTTTCCACATCCTGATCTTCCACAAATAACTGACAAAACTTTATTAGATAAATTTGGATGATGATTAAATTTAAGTTTTTTTTATTTAAAGTCATTTCATTCATTTTTAAAGTAATAAATTCATCCATTATTGAATTAGTGTTTTTAAAAACAAAAAAATTAAAATTTTAATTTAAGTTTATTTTTTTTGTTTCTAATAATAAGATTAATAAGGTTAATAATGAAAAATGATAAAAAAATTAAACTTCTCTAGCTTCGCGTGGGAGTTTATACCTCCCGTACCAAAAGATCTATCATAATCTCTTCACCTCCAAAATTTATTTCTTGTCCTTTTTCATCAGTGATTTTAATGTTAATGTTGTTAATAGTTTTTCTTGTAATAGGAAAATATATTAATGTTTGTGGAAATACATTTAATCTATAACCAATGGGTACAGTAAAAGCTGGAAAACTGAATATTAAATTTGATAATTTACCATTTATATATCCTCCTTCAATAATGTCACAATGTACAACAATTGAATTTATTTCAGTTATTTTTGGAATCTTCTCACCTAAATGATAACCTTGACTATAGGTTTGTTTATTAAATCCTAATAGCTTTGACAATGATCTATCATGATTAAAATCAACTTGATGATTTTCGTCTAAAGTGAGAGAAAATTTATTAACTGCCGGTTCAACTGCAAAATGTAATTGTTTCTTATCTTTAAATGGTATACCTAAATGTCTCTTAATTTCATTTGATATTGATTCAACTTCGTAAGAACCAGGAAGAAAAGTTAATATTTTCCATGTTTTGCCTTTATCAGTAGAATATCTAAATTGATCATTCACATCTTTGATAACGTTTTGAATAGTGTTAAATGTGGAGAAACTAGTCAATGCAATTTGATAATTTTTATTTTGTTCCAAATGTAGAATGGGTTCTAAATTACAAGTGTGTGATGAAGTAGTTGTTATAATTTTTAACGTCGTACTAAATTTTGATGAACCCAAAATCTCTGTTAGATTTTCTAAATGATTATTAATTTTGTCTAAATCTGCTGAACACATTTTTAAAATAAAAAAATTAAATAAATATTTTTTTATGAAAAAAGTAAAACAACAACATATTTCAGCTACGGGCGAAGCCCTTAAAGACATCAGAGATGTCCGGTTATACTTTTATAATCCTCTTCATTTAGAATCTTTTTTTCTAACAGTCTTTTCAATATAGCATGAATTTCATTGAAACTAGAATTATGTCCTTCTTTTATTGCAGATATTAAAATATTTAATCTATTTAGTAATTCTTGTGGATCATCTGGTAAAAATACAGTTGTTTCAGTTTTCTGTTTTTCAGATAAACCTTTCCCTACTTTAACTCCCGTTGATAATAAATTTTCTAATTGTTTATAACGTCTAAGAGATTTTACTGCACCAACTCTGTCTAACATAGCTTTATATTTTATGAGATCTTCTACAGCATAATTATTTAAATCTGCTCCTCTTAAAAGATTAACAAAATTTCTATCTAAATTAAAAGGAGATTTATCTGGTGAAAAAATTAAACCTCGAAAAGGTTGTGGAAATATTTCTTTTTGTCCGAGATAAAATCTAGGTATTGTTTTTCCATCTATAAATGAAATAGAATGTTCAAATTGCATAGATTTTGGTAATTTCTTATTAATGTTTGATTCTAGTAATCCATAGTCATCTAATATAGTTTTGTGCTCTGGATCTGTTATATCAATTTGTTTATCATTATTTGTACTTTCTTTTTCAAGAGTTTTAAATGGTTTCATAGTTTTCTCAAAATCAGTTTTTTCTTGCTCGGTTTGCTGCATTTTTTCAAACATATCAGATTGAATACCAGCTTTTATCATTCTATGTTAAAGATGATTTTCTTTCATAATATTTCTTTGTTTTATTAACTCTTCTAATTGTTCTATTCTTTTAAAATTATCAGCTCTAACTTTATCCATTTTTATATGATAATTTTATATTGTTATATTGTTATATTGTTATATTGTTATATTGTTATATTGTTAAATTTAGAAAATAGAAATTAGAAAATTAAAAAGGTTCAGTAGTTATTCCATCAGGTAAAATTTTTCTTTTATCATCAAATGGATCTAATGCTAATTTATGTTCTTCTTTTAAATACATTTTATGTTTCTTTGAATTAAGTCTATAATTACATGCCGTTTTTATTTCATTATTAAATAATGCATTTTTATAATCTTGAAATGTTATTTGATTAGCCACTGATGCCTTTGAAATTCCTTTTAATGTTTTATGTGTTTTAATATTTTTAGTTGTATCATAACAGTAACATTTAGATTTTAAAAATATAGCTTCTGTTATGAAATCTTCATTTCCTTCTAATTCATCTTTTACTTTACATAAATCAGAAGGATGAATAATATCTTTTATTTTATTAATTTCTTTATCTAGTGAAGAACCATATGGTACTGTTAATTCTAAGAAAATAGAATCGGTATCTGTAAAGTGTAATTTATAGTTTTTGCCATAAGCAGGTGCTAAATAATCATATATAAAACTATACATAAATAGTTTAGCTAATTCTAATATAGTGAAACCAATGAAATTAAACTTATCATGTTTTACAATGCTTCTTCTTAGATGAACAGCACAAAGTTCATCACTGAATCTAGTAGTTCTTTTATATGTAGGTTTCCTTGTTAAATTTTGAAATCTATCTCTATCATAAACTATTTCAATATTTTGTCTATTACGCACATTTTCTAAAGTCTTACCATAAAATGCATTATTCATTAATTTGAAGAACACGTTTCCAAAATCATCTTTATTTCTTTTAGATATTTTGCGTTTTTCAATATTGAACTCAATATAATCTTTTAACCATTTAGATTTTTTATACACTAGTTTCCGGTGAATTTTTGTGAGAATCATTCCATGATCTAAATACCAATCTAGCATTCTTCCTTCAACAACATACTTTCCTTTATTACTTTGTGTTAACATAAGTTTTTTTGTTGGTCTGTATTTTTTCGGCATTATAGATTTTTGATAATCTGAAAAATCTTCTATATTGGGAATTTTGTTTTCTGGACAGAAAGGATAATATTTTGTTGCTTCTTTTATATAATCAGGGTATACTAAATCAACTTCATATACATAACCAAAATTATTTTCACCATCATATGTTCTTTGATAATCTAGATCGGGTGAAGCCCTAGTAGACATCTCTGATGACGTACGATTATTACACCATGTCATTTCACCTGTTGGTAATTCTTGTATCATGCAAGAAGAATATAAGCTATTAAAATCATAATATAACAAATAGTTTTCTCTCATGAATTCATCAATTGCTTTTTCACGTTCTACTCCTTCTTGTTTCGTTCGAAAAATTTCTAATATTTTTTCTTTTTCTTCTGGAGATAAAGGTTTCATTATTCCATATTCTTGTGGATTTACTTTCTTATTATAACATTTAACATATCTATTACCTAAAACTGATGAAACACCACCTCTAATTCCAGATTCAAAAAATAATAATTTATCATATGTATTTTCTTTATAATGTTTAAGTTTAACACCAGTATGTTTTAATCCTGCTAGCCATGTTAAACCTGGTGTAGAATAACAATAACATGGATCTATTCCGTAATATTCTAAACACATATCACGAAAGTTTTCAAAAAGATCAGCTAGTATTAATACATCTATCTGTAGATATTTCATTGTATAAGCATACATTGTTTTACAATTTAACTCTCTCCAATTTTTTTCAGCTTCTGCATAGTCTTCGTCTGATAATTGTGATTGTTTTAATGTTGATTTAAATTTATTTATTGGAGGAAGTTGTTTTTCTTCCATAATTTTATTCACAGAATTAAAATCAGTCTTCGACTGCGAACCACAGGTTTTATCTCCAGTTATATCAGTCTCTGACTGTGAGCCACAGGCTATATACTCATACGGAAATATTCCTTTTAAAGGTTTTAAATTATATTTATTTAATATTTTACATTGTTCAGGTTTCAAAGTTTTTCCCATAACATCTAATGAATAAGGAGTAAAAAATCTAAATGCATCTAAAATTCTAATACAACCTAATTGCATTGAAAAATATTCTTCTTCTTGTTTACATAGTACATTTATTTTTTGTTGTTGTAATTTTTCAGATGAAAATAAATCTTTCATTACTAGATGGAAATCATATTTAGAACCATTGTAGAAATATAAAGGAACAAAGTTATATTTAAATTTGTTAGCATTAAGATTACAAGAATTATGTGCTGCACCTCTATATAATCCATTTAGATGATCATGATCTTTTACTTTATCAATATATCTACCTCTGCCAGTTTTATATTTATTTATAAAACATTTTCCACAGTAATAACAATTTATTTCATCATGAAATTCTTTTCTTTCTTCATCCGTTAATGGTATCATTGGTTTATTTGTTTCAAGCAATTGTGAAAAACGTCCTTGTAATTCTTCTACTTTCTTTGTAAACATTTCTGAACTGTCTTCACCATAGTATTGTAAATATTCTGATTTAAATAATTCAGGATAATTCGAATGAATGTACATTCCCCAACATAATGGTTTTTGTTCAAATAAATATTTTTCTTTACTTTGTTCAGTTGAACTTTTTCCAGGCGCACTTTTTTCAGAATTATAATTTTCAGAATTATAATTTTTAGAATTATAATTTTCAGAATTATAATTTTCAGAATTATAATTTTCAGAATCGGGTGAAGCCCTGGAACTTTCCGTCCGATTTTGTGTCATATTAACATTATATGCTTCAAAATCACAATAAATAGTAAAGGGTACTTTATTTTTAAAATACCATTTATTATATTCTAAATAATCATCTTTTGGAAAAGTATTTTGAACTGCTTCGTTTTGTTGACAATTTTCCAAATGTCTATTCATTTCTTCTAAAGTTCTAAAACTTGTCATACATTGAAGACAAGGAAAATTTTTATTATCTGAAGTTTTTGTAAATATAGAAACATCTTTACACAATATAAAATGACCCTGATAATATAATATATTCGCTTGTGCTGGTTGTTTTGACTGTTCTAGTTTTTCAAATTCATCTTTATATATTTCATGTGTTTCATTAATTTCTTTTGTAAGATTAAATGTATTTTGATAATAATTTTGATTTAATATTTGTAACTGATAACTATATTCTTTATCATATTGTTCTTTATATTGTTGTAGACATTTTTTTAAAGATTCATTTATTTTTTGATTGGTTTCATTTTCTTCATTATTTAATTCTTTATTATTTAATTCTTCATTATTTAATTCTTCATTATTTAATTCTTCATTATTTAATTTTTGAATTGTTTCTATCTTATTTTGATATTTATGGTGATATTCTTGTAGTAACATTTTTAATTGTTGTTGATAATCTATTTTACATTTTTGTAAAATTTCATTTAAATTTTCTAATTTTTGTTGATATTCTGAAGATAAAGATGAATATTTGTAATTATAATCATCAGCACGTCCTTTATAATTATTATGATTAATCATTATTGGTGTTAGTGTTTTAACAAGTTCAAATTTTTCAGTACATATTATATTTCCTTGGTAAAAAATATTATGATGCATGTAATTACCTCTATCATTATATACTATTTCTGATTGGCAAAAATTTTTATTATTCAAATAAAATTTTTTTGAATCTGAGTAAAGTGGAGTAATTTTACCAATAGAAACATAATTCACATTTAATTCAAAAACATTTACTTCAATTAAATTTTTATTCTTTTTATGAAACTTTAGTAACCTATTATAATCATATGGAAATTCATCTAAGCCATCAGAAAGATCAAATTCACTTATGTATTCTTCTTTATTGTAATGACTTAGTCTTTCTTTATGATATTCTGCAGGATGTAAATGTGCTATAATACTCCACAGAAAACAATAATCATCTTCATTTTTTATGTTGATTAATTGAGGTGAACTGAAAGGTAAAGGAACATAACTACCACCAGTATTATTTTTATATTTATCAATTACTATTTTCTTAGATAGTATTTTAACAAATCTCCAACCAGATTCACGTAACTGGGCTTCAATTATACAATTTTCTAATTTAAGTATCATCGATTCAAATATGGGTTGTATATCATTTACATTATGTATTTCTTGTGAATTTGTAAAATGTCCTTGTATTATTTCTTCAGGAATTCCATCAGATCCATTTTTTGTATAAAGTACTTCTACATTCATATAACATTTGAAAGATTTCTTAAATATATTATAAAAGTTTGTTAATACATTATAAAAAGTTTCATCGGTTTCATTATGTTCAAAAGACTGATTAAATAAATATTTTATATCTGTTACGGCTTCATCAAATTCATCTATTTCGTTAAATTCATCAGTATCACTAAATAAATATTTTATATCTGTTACGGCTTCATCTTCACTATTAAAAAATTTTTTATATTCCGAATGTGAATAATCATCAAACATTTTTTTAACTTTTATATCAGTAGGCAATGTTTCTAGATAGCTTTTATAACTATTTAATTTTAATATATTTCCTTCATCAACTCGTTCTACATTTTGTAAATGCATTTTACTTTGTAGATGAGATTGATAACTTCTTTTTGTTTGTAACTTTTTTTTACATAAGACACAATAAAATGTTTTCATTTTTTATTTTTTAAAGAAAAAATTTGTGTTTTAGTTTTTTTTTTTAAAAAAAATTTTTGTTTTAATTTTTAGAGAAAAAAAAATACTAATATATCTGCAAAATCGTGCGAAGCCCTAGGACCTTCGGTTTGATTATGATAAATTTGTTTAATTATTAAGTATTTCACTTACATCATTTATTAATGGTTTTATATCATTAAAAGTTTTTTTGGCTTCAACAAATGTAGATTTGGCATCAGAAAATGTAGATTTAACATCAGTTATTATTGGTGTTGCTTTTCTTAAACCGTTTCTAACATCATTTATTGCAATTTTTAAATAGTTTAATGTTTCATTATTTTGTAATCTTTTTGGTATTGGTATACCAAATTTTGCATTTAAATAATGATCAAAATAAAAATAAAATGTATCAGGAATAATTTTTAGTGGTACTTTTGCTTCGGATTCTAAAAAGATAATTATTTGTTCTATAACTTGATTTGATAAATGTTTCGTATTTGCATATATTCTAATATCAAAATCTTGAGAGTTATTATAGATTTCATGTTCGGTATCTACTAATATATTCAAGTCTTTATCATATACTTGCATATGTTCACTTATGGTGTCAACACGTATTATTCCATATTTATGTTGCGTATAATATGATAAAGGCATATTCATTTTATAATTTTTATTGATATCATTAAAGAATGCTGCATTATTTTGTGTAGTTGTAAAAAATGTTTGAATGTTTTCTCTAATCTTATTATCTACATCACAAGCTTTATGAGCTAATACAACTATTTGAATATTTTGATGTCTTCCTTTTGTAAATATTTCTGACATATTTTTTTGTTTTGATAAACTTGCAACATCATCTAAAATTAATAAAGATTTATTTTCAGGTGTACCAGCAAAATTTTCCATATCTTGTAACTCATCTAATTGTTTATCATTATAGACGTTTGTAAAAGTTGGCCATTCAGAAGTATGCATACAAAAAATATGTACTTTTGTTTCGTCCTTATAATATTGGTTTATATATTTTTTAATAAACGTAGTCTTACCACTTCCAGTTTTACCGTAAACAATGAAATGTAAATTTTCTTGATACATTTTACCTTGTTTAATATTTTTATTATTAGTTTTATCCTTAATCTTATCCTCCTCAGTCTTCCATCCTTTAAAAGATTTTTTTCTTGGTTATAAAAATTTATTCTTTTTTGTTCCTCTGTTAGAAAGTAACCCCATTGATTTCCAATACATATAACAAGATGATAAATAAAAAATATTAAAATACATGCTAACAATATTTTTATACAATGAAATTTTAAAAAATTCCAAAGACGTGTAAGATCTGATTGTGGTATTTTTTTATTAAGAGATGAATTAGGGGGTAGTGTCTCTAAATATTTTTTATCTATATTATTATATATATTTTTATCTATATTATTATATATATTTTTATCTATATTATTATTATTATATTTAGTATTATATATAGGATTTTCTACAATATTATTAATATCTTTGAGATTCGGATCTTGAGGGGTTAGTGTATCTTGAAACTCAGTGTTATTCATATAATTATTTATTATTTCGTTTATTGCATTAAGAGATTTATGACGACTTAGATTACTTTTATTACTTTTAATTATAACCGGTGAATATAAATCTTCCAAATTTTCGTTTTTATTCATTTAATATTTTTAAAATAAAAATTTAGGAATTATTATTTTTTTTAATTCCGGACTCGCATTCTTACACTCTTATGAGTGTTTTTAACCTCTGTAGAACCTCCGGAATGTGTCGGACTTTTTGTTCCTATACTCAAAAGAAGTATGTTCCGAACCTCTCCTCTCTTCCGGAATGCTTAAGAATATTTTAATAAAATAATATTTTATTCTTTATAAAAAAAAATATTTTAATATATATAAGATTATTTTAGTTAAAATACAACTATTTTAGTTGAAATACAACTATTTTAGTTGAAATACAACTATTTTAGTTGAAATACAACTATTTTAGTTGAAATACTAATATAAATTATTATTTTGTCATAAATTATTATTTTGACATAAATTATTATTTTGACATAAATTATTATTATGTTGATTATTATGTTGATTATTATGCTGATTAAGTTTTGGACATAGTGTTACATGTCGCTGAAAATTTTTCTTTAATATAATTTTTTGACAACCTCTACATTTAACTTTTTCTTTTAAACAATCCTTACACTGATATTTACTATCATAAAACTCTGTCTTAGGTTTAGTAATTTGACAACTTGTACATTGTCTTGTAGAACTTATACAAGAGTTATAATGATTAGTAATTCCTTGATTTGTAAAATATTTATTACAATTACGACATAACTGATCTTTTAATTTATCTTTTTTTTCTTTTTTAACCTCTTCTGTTTGTTCGCATAATTTTAAATGACGTGCAAAATTTTTTGATGTTATATTTTTATTACATCCGGAACATATTTTTTTGTTATTACTTTCAACAAATTGATTTTTATCAATATAATTATTTTGTGCTACATTATTATTTTGAACAAAAGGATTATTTTGAACAAAAGGATTATTTTGTGCTACATTATTATTTTGTGCTAAATAATTATTATTATTTTGCCTAGGTGTATTTATTCTAGCAGTATTTTGCCTAGGTGTATTTATTCTAGCAGTATAAAGATTTTGTTCTTTATCTGAAATAAATAAATGCTTTAATCTTTGTAATGGTTGCTCTCATTGAATATTATTATACTGAATACTATTATTATGTTGAATATTATTCTGAATATTATTAGGTTGAATATTATTAGGTTGTATATTATTAGGTTGTAATTGATTCATATGCATACCACATGGTGTGTTTTTCATATGAGAATATAATAGTGTTTGATTTAAAAAACGCATATTGCAAACTTGACAAATTTGAGTCATTTCCATTTTTTTATTTTTATTAGGAAAAATTTTATTTTTTATAATTTATGTATTTTTTATAATCAGAAAAAATTTTATTTTTATTGTTTAAAAATGATGTTACCAAATGTTGGTGGAGGTGCATATATCCCGAATAATCGTGAATTAGAAATAGAGATAGAAAATTATATCATGAAAACTGGAGACGTTTTATCTGGACCATTACATCTTTCTATTCTTCCACAACAAAATACAGAGTTAACAAATAAACAATATGTTGATACACAAATCAATGAATTAAAAGAAAAATATATAAACGATGTTTTGGTTCCGCTGATGAACGAATTAAAGTTGCTTAAACTTAATGACAAATCATTAAACGAAAAATTATTAAAACTTGATAAAAAGGATAGAGAGCTAGAAGCAGATATAGCAAAACTTTTTAAAAAAATTTCAGAACAATCAAAAATTTTAATATTACTTTCTTTAAATTTAAAATCTGCAGTCATTAAAAATAAACATCAGATAAAAATGTTAAAAGAACAATTAGAAGATGAAATAGAAAAACTACCTGAAAGAATTAAAAAAAAATTAAAGCAGTTACAAACTACATTCCAAAAAAGTGTTGATGAATTGAGTTCTAAAATTACTCAACAAATGAAAAAGATGAATAGAATAATAAATTAAGTAAACTCACTTAATGAAAAAGTTGATAAAATGAAAACTCTTAAAATCAATTTAGAAAATGAATTAAAGAAAAATTTACAAGAAAACTCTAAAGAAAATAAAGAACAGTTAGATTCTGTTAAAAGACAATTAGATGTTCTTAAAATTAAGTTAAATGCTCGTAAAACGGCGTTGAAGATTAATCAGCAGAAAATGCAAGTTAATAGAAGAGAAATTAAAGTACATCACACGCTGCTTGACGCAATAGATAAAGTGCAACAGGCAATTAATAAAGTTATCTCGAAGTTGTTAGATATTCATAAACGTAAATCTTAAACGAGTATTGTAAATATTAACTTAAATATTTTTTACCTACAAAAAATAAAAATCATAAAAAATATAAATATAATTTAAAAAATACAAAAATATAAATATAATTTTAAAAATAAAAAAAGTATAAATATATGAAAGTATATAAAAGTATATAATTTTAAAAATGGATAAAATTAGAGCTAATAATTTCAAAAGAATTAAACAATTAGAAGAGTTAATAAAAGAAAGAAATATTATGAAAGAAAATCATAGAATAAAAAGAATGATTGATGCAGGTTTGGTTCCTGATAAAGTTAAACCAAAAACGCAATCTGCAAAAGTTAAGAACAAAAAATAAACATTTTTTTATAATGGACATCGGTTCATGGGTCAACGGAGATGTCTTCCAGGGCTTCGCGCTTCGCGCTTCGCGCTTCGCCCGTATTTATATTTTTCCCAAAAAGACAAATTTATTCCTAAAAAATGCCTATAATTTATAAACACAATCTTAAACATTATGCTTCAAATCAAAAAATTTCTCATGAACCACGTATGAATCCTGTTTATCATTATGATAATAGAGAAACAGTCGGAACAGAAAAGTTCCTAGGCACCGCAGGTGCCGTCCAAAAAGAAGGGGATGGCATCTTTTCTGGTATTGGTAGTATCGTTAACTTAATTAAAAATAATAAAGATTTGATTACATCTGCTGCAAAAGGAGCAGCTGCTATAGGTAGTACAGCTAGTGCAATATCAAATGCTGTTAAATCACAAAACGAATTAAAACAACTAGAAGCTATTCGTAAACTCAAGAATGATTCTGAAGAACTAAAAAAATTAAAAAAACTTTCAGATGAAACAAAGAACAAAATTGCTAACATTGCTGTTGGGGAAACCTTGAGGAGCGGAGCTCCGTCTGATAGTAAACATAATGAAAAAACAATTGAAGAAATAAGAGGTAATGGCGTCAGCAGCGGAGCTGGTATAGCAAAATTCTAAAATTATATTTTAGTAAAATTTTTTAGTAATTTTTTTAGTAAAATTTTTTTCTGTCTGTGAGAAAAACAAAAAGTCAAATTATTTTTTATAAAAATGTCTTCGCTTATCGAAAATAAATTTAGATTAGACGATCCTCCGTTCTTCAGTAATAATCAAAAAAAGAATGACTATATAAGAATTGCTATGAATCCCGGATCTTCCAGTAGAGTAAATACTGGAGGTGATTTAATTTTTGAAGTTGATAATCAGCAGAGTTATATATATTTACCTGATTCGTTTTTACATTGTGAATATTCTTTATATAGTGATGCCAATTTTACAACACCATTACCAGATACCGATAATATTACACTAGAAAATAATTTTTTTCCAAGATTATTTACACAAATGCGTTTAGATGTTGCAACTCAAAATATAGAAACAATAAGTGATTCTCCAGGTGTAATTGATACAATGCTTAGATTTGTAACAATTGGTGAAAATAATAAAAAGTATGAAATCGAAGGTTGGTTTCCTGATACTAATGATGGTATAATTGTTGATGATTTAACTCACGCTGGAACAGATGCAGCAGGAATTGCGAAAGATGTAGAAAATATTACAAAACATTTAAATAAAACAAATAATGATGCATATAAAGAAAGACGTGAATTTAACAAGAAAAGTAAACAGACAGTAAATTGGTCATTGTCTCCATTATTCGGATATTTAGATTATGACAAAATATCATATCAATTAAAATTTAAATTAATAATTCATCGTACAGCAAATAATGAATTAATCTTTTTTGGTAAGACTGGAAAAAAAGCATATTTAAAAATTGATAGACTTGAATGGTGGATTAAGCATATTACTCCTAGTTTAGAGATTGAAACAGCTATTGCAAAAAGATTAAATACTAACAAACCAATTCCAGTAAATTTTCTAAAGCGTACTGCTAGTTCAGTAACTTTTTCCGAACAAAGATTTAACTGGCATTTTACTAGAACTGCGAATACACCAAGATATTTATTACTAACATTTCAAAGAAATAATTCTCCAAGTTTTGATAAGAACAATAATATCTTCCATATTAATACAATTCGAAGTTTACAAGTTTCATTAAATCAAACCCGTTATCCAATTGATCCATTAAGATTCGATGATACCAATAATCAATTTATGGAAGGATATGATTCTTATAGAAATCTTTGTATAGAATTTGGAGTTGAACCACAATTAACTCCTGGAGATTGGAGACATTTATATCCAATTTTCTGTTTCGATTTAAGTGCACAATCTGAAGATATTATTAAAAATGGTTGTGATGTAACAATTAATATTGAAAAAAAAGATTCCACAACTTCATTGATGGCTTATGGTTTATTGCTAGAAGATGTAAAATATTCTATTGAAATTCTTAATGGAAAGATGACTAGGATAAGTTAATTAAAATTTTTTTCATAACTAGAATAGATTTAAATTTTTGATAACTTAAAATTTTTTTATTAAAAATGTCGCAAGCGAAAAGTAATAATAATAATAAAACTGTTGAATTAAAATTACGTAATATTGTTGACAAAAATACACCTAAAACTATTACGATTAACAAAAAAAGTATTACATAAGTAAACCAATGATAGAGAATATTCAATTACAAGAAGAAAAGAATGGCGGTATTCTCCCATTAATTCCACTAATAATAGGAGGCATAGCTGCAGCAGGAAGTGTTGCAGGTGGGACAGCTGGTATTGTCCAAGCAGTAAATAAAAATAAATCAGAGAAGGCAGCATTAGAAGAACAAAAACGACATAATAGAGAGTTAGAAAAAGTTGCTAGGGGAGAAGGAGTAGTAGATAATTTTATTAGTAAATTAAAATTCGTTGATGAAGGAAAACGAGTTCTTAAAAATATTCTCCACAATGTTGATGATTTAATTGAAATTAAAGAAACTAAAGATGGTTCTGGAATATATCTAAGTCCTAGTATGATTCGGTAAAACAATTTTTTTTTGTTTTAACTTTTAAATTTTTTTTATCTTTTAAAATGAATTCTAAAAATTCCGAAAATTTAATTAAATTAAAAATTTCTAATTTAGATTTATTGAATTATCTATTAAACAAAAATAAAAACTCAAATTGTAAAATTTATGAAGGTAACGACGACAAACAAAGTTTGGCTACTACCTACGGTGGTGACATACAAAAAATATTAGAAAACTTTCCTGGATTTATTTGGAGTAAATATTCGAAAGAAAAACATCTTCCTGGTCATTCATATACCGGTCCAGGAACTCGATTAGATATAAGACTAGATGAGAATAATAATCCGAAACCAGGTGAAGAACCAATAAATAGAGTAGATGCCGCCGCTTACAGGCATGATTTAGCTTATCGAAATCATGATCTAAGTTCTCGACATGCAGCTGATAAGAAGATGATTCAAGAATTAGATAGTATTCAAAACCCTACATTTAGAGAAAAAATTGAAAGAATGTTTGTTAAGAAAGCTTTACAAGCAAAAATATTATTCGGACAGGGTTTAAATGAAACGACAGCAAAGCTGTCTGAGAGCAACGCTCGAACTAATAACTCTGAGAGCAACGCTCGAACCTACGCGTCCGAAATCCACAAGGAATATAGAAGACCTAAATATTTATTGAAAGTAAAAGTATTTAATAAAGATGATATTTGGAGTGCTGATCTTATTCATATGCCGAATGAAAGGGACTACAAATACGCATTGACCGTAATAGATTTATATACACGATACGCTTGGGTAAAGCCTTTAAAAAATAAAAGTGGTCTATCAGTTAAATATGCGTTTGAAGGAATCTTTAAAGAAAGTAATAGAAAGCCAAGGAAATTGTTTGTTGATAAAGGATCGGAATTTTATAACCGAAACGTTCAGCCACTATTTGAAACTGTTTATTCAACTGAAAATGCAGGGAAGGCCGTAGTGATAGAAAGATTCAATCGGACGTTGAAAAATATAATTTTCAAGAAATTTACTCAGCAAGGAAATCAGAAATGGTTGAAGATATTACCAGGAGTTGTAGAAGAGTACAATAATAAAGTTCATTCTGGTATTGAAGAAACCCCAAAGAATGCTTCTGACGACCCTGATTTGATACGAAAGAAAATATTCGAGAATAATAATTTGAATGAGAGTAATCCGAATTTGCAGAAACTTAAGCCGAAATTTAAAATTGGAGATAGAGTTAGAATATTTAAATATAAGAATAAATTTGAAAAAGGCTTTGTTGGTTATTGGACTAAAGAAATATTTGAAATTTCTAAAATAAATCAAAGTTATCCGATTACTTACGAAATCAAAGATTTAGATGATGAAGATATCAGAGGCCGATTTTATCAAAATGAATTACAACGAAGTGATTTTTAATTATCATTATTATTATTATTGGAACTAACGTTTCGGGAATGAAATTCCCTTGTTAGGCGTAGCCATAGAACCTACGGTTCGTTCAATTCTAACATTATATCTAGAAATGGTACTCCTTTTTGTAATTTGTACAAAACGTATAAACATAATTGTCCACAATAGGTAGTGCCTGGTGTTTGAATTTGAAACGTATTGTATGTTCCCGTTCCAAGTAATTCTGTTACTTCATTTGTAGGGGGCAAACCGTATGAATCGAACCAATAGTTCTCAGCCTCCGGGCGATCAAATTAATAGTTCTGCTGATGATTTTTAACGCCTGCTGACCAATGTACGCCTTTTTGGTCTGAAGTGTGAAGATTGGTTACGAAATTTACAGTTATTGATGGAACTTTGTTCCGGGAACTGAAGGTTCCTGTTGGCTTATTTTTTAGGAATTGTAATTCGTCTCTCATTAGAACATGAAAATTCTTTATTCCTAATTCATTTGCGATTTTCTTTAGGTCGAAATTTGTCGTAGTTTGCGTTCCATATAATTTTAAAAACTCATTTATGTTGTTCATTTTATAATAAAAAAATTTCTTAAGGGACCCCTAGAAGTCAGGAGGGACCCCTAGAAGTTAGAAGGGAGGGGGTAGTAGAACTACGTTCATATGATATTGAAGGATATATTCTTGCGGCTTCTTCCACTTTTGTTTCTTCCACTTTTAAAGAAATATTTTTAGTCACATGATATATTTTAAAAACCTGAAAGATGGATAAAATTCATGAATTTGAAATTCTCAACTTTTATGATTTTCGGTGTCCTAGAACGGTCATGATTTAAGCAATGAAAATCGAACCGAAGGTTCTAGGGCTTCGCCCGATTGTTATTCTCAAATTTTGAAATTCTTAACTTTTATGATTTTCGGTGTCCTTGAACGGTCATGATTTTGGCGGGGGTGAAAAATGACATAATCACAAATTTGAGATTTTGAAAAATTTGAAAAATTGGGTATCTTTAAAAACGACCTAAATTCATGAATTTATGTCGTTTTTAAAGATACTATTTTTGAATTTTATGGTGTCCTGGAACGGTCTAAATTCATGAATTTAGGTCTTAAAAACCTGAAATAATGACATAAATTGATAAATTTAGTCGTTTTTTAAAGGTGCAAAAAATTGAAAAATAGGGTGTCCTGGAACGGTCTTTTGACCATTACTTATATCAAGAAAATTGAGCAATGCCGAACAGCGATACAGTAATATAGAGAGAGAAGCACTTGCAATATTATGGGCATGCCGACGTTTAGAACATTTTTTGGGTCGACGATTTACAATTGAAACGGATCACAAGCCTCTAATATTCATCTTTGATGAATCTTTGCCAGTTCGAGATAATGTATCTCCAAGACTAACAAAATTCAGCTTGAACATAATGAGATATGATTTCGACATTGTTCATGTTCCTGGTAAAATGAATAATGCTGCTGATGCAATGTCTCGAATTGATTTTAAAGAACATCATAATGTGAAGATACCTACACTTCATTTCATCAAGCCGTGTGTCGATATAAATGAAATTAAAAACGAGGTTTTGCATGATCACTTTCTACAACGTTTAAAGAAGAGAATAATAAACGGAGATTGGAAAAATCTTAGTGAATTGAAAAGCAAGTGTAAGCGAGTGATTCCACTTTTGATGGTTGAAGATGATGTTATACGTTGCGGATCAAAAATCGTACCTCCGAAATCATTATATCACAAAATATTTGAGGTAGCGCATCAATCTCACTGCGGCATCAATGCAACTGCCAAGTTAATTCAAAAGGAATTTTTCTGGCCTCAGTTAAATCGATATGTCGATTTTATGGTCTCGGGTTGTGAGGTTTGCAACAATAATAGGCCGAGAACATTACAAACAACCGATAAATGGAAAAAGGAGGATTCACCATGGTCGAGAGTACACATCGACTGGGCCTACCACAGAAGAATAGGCAACATCTTTGTCCTTGTCGATTCCACGTCGGGTTGGCTTGAATGCTTTGTATGTAATGACAGAAGAACTACAACGGTTATAGGTCACTTACGTGGTGCCTTTTCTCGTTTTGGAATACCACGAATTCTTGTCGCGGACAATGCTCCAGAATTTTCCAATACTGATTTTAAATTTTGGCTGGAGAATATAGGATGCACTTTAATGCATTCGCCTAAATACTGTCCACGCTCTAATGGTCTTGCAGAACGAATGATAAGAGTGCTTAAGGACGGAATCATGACATTTACCCCTGAGAAATGTTCGATTCACGCGTTTCTTTCAAGGCTTCTGTTCGTTCATCGTAATACTGCTAGAAGAGAAGGTGGAACACCGGCAGAAGTGATGTTCGGACGAACTATAAGATGTCCAATTTTGTCTCATTACCAACCCCAACAGACTACTTTACACACCTACTTCACGCAGTATTCCTAGACCAGTGACATTTATATACAGGCAAGGAAAAAACACTTCATTAATTTTAAATGATGATGGTCGCTCTTTACTCGCGCAGGACTCACAGCTTTCGGCGTGTCGACCACAGCAAGTCGAGCGAGAACAACCTACCACTCCGAATGAGGGCGGCTTACGGCGCTCAACTCGAAATCGACGGCAAACCAAATTTTACCCCGATGTGGATCCTGTAAGTGTTTCTGGGTTCACGAATGATGAAGATGTAATGTGGGGAAGACAATTGCTACAATGCCAAATCGACAGCATGTTTGCCTTGGCTTTAATCAGACCCACACAAGATAAATGGGCGCGAAGCTCACAACTATTACACTTGATCATGTTAATTTTCCTTCTGTTTATGGTTTGGCATTGGAGACAAAGTGCAGAGTCCGATATTGTGGCCGATGAGTTTTCTGTATCCATTGTGGAAAGTCTATGGATAAAAGTCGTAAAATAGACTAGCAAACAAAAAATTGCAAAAAATTTGCTTTATCAACAATTCTGTCAGGACCACTTGTTTTCTGTTGTTTTGATTCATCAACAGCATTTTTAATTTCAGTTTTAGTTATTCTGACAGTAAGAATATCACCATCTATCTGGAGTTGCGAAACATTCTGGAGTTTTTTAGCATATACAGATGCATTTCTTGATAATTCTAAATCATTAGCTGTAATGTGATTATAAAAGTCTGAAGCGTTTATCACATATTTTCTATTATTACGTTTTCTAACCACTTTGTTCACATTTATCAGTTGCCAGTGAAATTCATGACTATTACTTCTTTGTGCAATTTTAAAATTTATTAGCCTCTTTCTCTTTTCTTCTCTTCTGTCTGCTTTTACTTTTTTATTCTGAGCTTTTTTGCTTTACATCAGTCGGTTTAGATTTTCATCAATCGGAAATTCTTTCCAACGTCAAACGTTCCTCTTCTAAAGATTTCTTAGCTTTCTTGTTCCACTAGAAAGAATTATCTTTCCATTTGGTCTGACAGTGCTTGTTGTGCACAGAGAGTTAATTCTACTCAATTCATTGTTTATCCTGCCAATTAATAGATTCTTTTCGAGAATACGTTTGTTTAAGTCTTTAAATTTTCTATTAAACATTTCCAGATTAAAGCTATCGGTTGCATCGTTTGTCCATTTATATGGTCTTGCATGATGACTTTTTTTATAGAATTGCTCTTGTCTTATAAATTCAATAAAATTAAATAAATTAAATCTGAATTCAATTTCAAAACTAATTTGCTTAGGAGGGTGGTCTGTGTAAACAACTGGTTGCATTATTTGAAAAGATCTGAATATCTGTCATTGATTCTAATAAAAGAAGATTCTGATAAAAGAAGTCAGTCACAGATTTTCGAACTTCGTTATTATGAGCACGGTAATATGTACATTTACCTTCAGAATTATTTTCTAATCTGCCATTTGCAATTATCAAAAAATTGTCATTGCAGAAACTGATTAAATGTGGGCCCATTGCATTTATCAATTGATCATCCGATTTTCTACCTGGGAGTCCACAATGATTATAATTTGTTTCATTTCCGATTCGACCATTGAAATCCCCAATCATTATGATATTTTTCATGTTAAACTGAATCATGCACTGCCTAATATTTTCATACAAATCTCTGTTTTTATACTTTGGATCACGATTGTTATGTAACAAACAATCAAAAATATATTCCTTCGCATTTTTCCAGTATTTACAATTTAACTTGAGTATTTGGAGATTTCCATACTCCTTTGCACCTGAAGATGAGTACTGAACGGCAATCGAAAAATTTTGTACATCTTGACAAAAAATAATGGTAAACACATTAGAAATTCCTGGCTCTTTCCAACACAAAAGATATTGTACCAAATTAATTGCAATCTTGATGACCTCTGTGCAGCACCACTAAATTGATTCTGGATTTAGACGGGATGACTGTGATAATGGCTTGGTACCGTACATCCTATAATGCCTTTTCTCGACAATTATCAGTAGTAATCCCGTTGCAAAATCAAGGACAGTGCGGTGCAGCGATGAGTCATCGCTTCTGAGTCATCATGCTGACTCACCCCCCCCTCTGGAGAGGAAGGACATGGGCAAGGATGTGCTGCGAGGAATGGGACCGATAGGAAGAAACCGTTCCCTACCCCCCCCCTCTGGAAGGAAGGAAGGAGTTTTCCAGCAAGGGTAGGATTCTAGGAAGGAAGGCGGCAAGGGTAGGAATGTGGGAAGTATAGAGTGAGAAAAGGTAGGTGTTGGTGGTTTTGGGATGAGAAAGGTGGGAATTCGGCATGAAGGAGGGTTCGGATGGGAAATTGGAGTTCAGATTCGGAGTCTACGTGAGATGTTTGGTGAGGAAGGAAGGAAGGAGGAGTTTTCCTGTGAGGCAAGGGTAGGAATCTCTGAAAACGACAGAGTTAGAAAAAGGCGGGTTTCGGTGGTTTTGAGATGAGAAAGTCCATTTTTCGGCATGAAGGAGGCCAGATTCGGAGTCTACGTGAAATTTTGGGTTAGGAAGGTTGTTTCCAGCGAAATCGGAGAGAAAAAATTTTGAGGACGTTCCCCCCTCTGGACGAGACTTCCAACTTTGGTTCTAGAGATCGTAGAAAGTCGTGCAATAGCTCATTTGAAAGTTAAAAGTGAGAAAAATTCAGTGGAAGACACGGCTTGTTCATATCTGCCTTCGTTTAGATGTGAGACGCCACTGAAAATTTTTGGAGATTGGCAAGTTAGAATTTTTATGAAAATCGCTCTAGCGGGTGAACCAAGCCTCGGACGGGGAAAACAGAGACCAGATTTGGAATCAGCGTGCCATTTTTCATCTAGAGGGTGAGTTTCAAGTAAATCAGAATACTAGAACCGGAGATAGACGTGTTTAAAGGTTTGGATGATGGATATTACGTCATCAGCCGATCCAAACAAACTATATAAGTGGAAACTCTACTTGTAGAAATCAGTTCTCCTCCCTACTGGGTTGGGATAGGTGAACTCCGGAGCTCTGATGATAGCATTGGACATCTCCAAAAACCGGGTTTCCGTACGAAACCGACTTAGAAAATTTCAATGCTAATATCAGCTAAGGCGTCAGACTTAAAGGTTAGCCAGGAGATGGCCTTCGTCTCCAGGCCATGAATGACTCCAAAACTTTAAAGACTTGTAACTTTGCTTCTGCAAGTCCTTTTGACATGATGCAAAAAAAGGTTCGATCGCTATTGATCAGACCTATATTTACAGACTACTTATAAAATTTTATCAGTAGTGCTAAAAAGTTGAAAAATTTAAATTCACTGTTTTTAGAGGTTTTCTGGGGTTTTCGGCCCTGCTGAAGTCAATGAAGGCATGTATAAGTGTGTGCAAGCCACACATGATACAAGCGGCTTTTCACTGAAAGCGAGTATGGCACGGAGTTTTCTTGCTGTAATATTCCACTGACAGGGTGTTCCTTCGGGACGGCGGATGATGCCGTAGTGATAAGTGTGGCAAGGGAGTGTGTCATATTTTAGACCGAAACCGCTGGGGCAACTCATGTTGGGCATTTGACACAGTTCTCAACGTAGCATTTTGAACGCCAATCAGTTGAGTCTTAGCTATCTTGTCATGGATGGCATCTAAACATCTCCATTGCAAAACGCTTGTAAATCACGGCTTGCTATCAAGCTGATCAAAGTCTGCCAATCTCTTGTAAATAACCCCATCAGTTTTCATGTCTGGCTACCAAGTTATTGACAGTGTAAGTTACGGAAATTTTTCGTGTCATACTTCCTGTTGGTGGGCGTTCTTTCGAGACAGCGCTGAAGTCCGTAGCGATGAGTACTGCACGGGACGCTGGTAATTGTAATTCTTGTGAAACCTCTCTGCGTCATGTTTCCAAGTGGTTACCTTTCGTCTCAACGTTGCACTCTGACCGCCAGGGCGACATTTAGCTATCTGCAACAGGTTACCTCATAAAACCTCCATTGCACTTGTCTCCCGATAGTTGGCCATACATGCGAGAATGAACCAGAAGTTCTTTTAAGAACTGTCTCTATCACGGAGACGAAATGATGAATGGAATGAATTGGAAGGGGCATTCATGCGCCACACGCAACTACAAGCTCATTTCTCTCTTCGCTAGTGAACAAGCTCTTGTAAACGTAGTCAGAAAGTGTATCATGGTTTGCAAAAGCAACGTTTAGCGTAGTCAAATAGTTATACCGTGACACACGTTTGTGAAAGTAAAGTTTGATCATTGAAGTTTTACGACTGACTGAACTCACGACGGCATTAGAAAGTTTAGCACAACACAAGTGTCATGAAAATATACTTTATTTGGTCTTTGATTTAACATCATTGAAACCCACTCTACTAATATCAATGACAATATGGTTTATTTTATTCAGAAGCAAATGATCGCCGTAACCATGAAAGTTGTCCATCCGAGAAATAATCTTCCGCAGAAGTCGTGTACAAAACTCAGAAGCATCAGTAACATATTCTTGTCAGTAGGAACGAAATTGAAAGTCAACACATTCCGCTGCTTCACCTTGTATAAAATGAGTGTAATTGACATGCGCAATTACATGAGCCTTGATGAGACTGTCTTTGAAATAAGATAGTAACTCCGTAAATATTTCTCGTGTGTAGTCTAAACATGCTTCCAATTCTGTCTCCTCCCTTTGAAACTCAAGGATGTAATCATGTATTAAGCCTCCGAAGCTCTCTTGATGAAAACGAATCGTGCAATCATCATGTTTCAATGTATTGACTTCAGGTGCCATGGTTGAGTCTATTGCTAAACATCATTTTTGCCTAGGACGATTTCAATAACGCGTTACAAATGTGTGTGCGCACATCGGGAACTCTAGCTCGTCTGTGATTGGACGAGAGGTCTCATCCATTCACCGCTTAGGAAAATCTTATAAAAGGCAGTGCACCAGCTCTGTTCTTCACATTTATCTTTCACAAGATGAGTTTCGGTGAGCTCCTGCTATCAGGTTGTTTTGACTTGCTATCAAGTTGAATAGTCTCTTGCTATCAAGAGATTCACTTCTACTCATAAAACATATCATCGCTGTAATACCTCCTTTGCTTGAGCGTTCCTTCTGACGGCGGGTACTGCCGTAGAGGGATTGCGTTGCACGGGTTGTTCGTCGTTTGTTAGACCGAAACCGCTGAGCCGTTGCTCATGTTGGGCGTTCGACTTCATACTCAACGTGATGCTTTCTCTCGCCAGGTCAAAGTACTTCAGCCATTCGACAAAGGTTAGCCTTCATGACATGGAGTAGAGTGAAATGTAATTCAATAGATGTCACTTCAATGATTGTTCCCATGATAAACGTTGACTAGGCAAATGAAACGATTTTCATCTTTCCTTTTCAGTGATTGAAGTTTATACCTACCATTGATCATCTGCAATCGACTGTCCGTCATGGAATTCGCCAAAATTGAGAATTACCGCATTGCTGCTGAGATGGAGAAGGCCACCATCGAGCAATGTAAGTATTTGTATCAAGGTTGACTCTATTACTAACATCACTAGGGTAGTCATCCTAATTAAAATCAAGAGTCCCTCCCTTATTTTGTTCATGTTTAAACCGAATCCAAAAAAATTCCGAATCTTTGCTGTCATTCTTTTTCAGTGCATGAATGTATTCGTAATGGGGAACCCGTCCCCCAAGGAGCAATCGGGGAAGCCTATGAGCGGCTTGTCAAGTGTAAGTATCCTCGCCTATGAGAACTGAGAGTTGGAGTGTCATGTTTTAGCACTTCTGTATCCGTACAGCTTACTCTGTATCATTATTGTCTCCGCAACCTCTTATCTCTCTTTCCTCTCTACAGATATGGCAAAGGTGAACAAGTGGGAAGAAGCCGCGAGGCGGAGATTCAATGATGAATTTCCGGCCCTACCTTCCCGCCCATCTATCTCAGATCAAAGTGCGACCCCTTTCTCGGGCATCTTCATAGCCCCATCTCCACCACCTGCGCCGCTCTCTGCACCAGTCCCTGCTCCACGCCACCACGTCCCTCCAACACCGAAGCCAAGGACCCTTCCACCTTCGGCTCGTGTCCCACCACTGACTCCTCCGCGTCCATCGGTGTTGTCGGAAATCAATTCCTTGGATTGTAAGTAACCGTGATTGGGAAATAGGGGGATCAGACTTCAAACTTGAAATTATGATCATGTTACTAATCTCTTTTCTCTTTTTCTCAACAGATCTGGCGACGATTCTCTTAGACGGTGACGTTCACTCCCGCCCCAGCGTCATCCCAGAATCGCCACCACCACCTGCAGCAGCGGCCGAATTCCCTCTCCTCTCCGTTCAGTCGGTGGAGAGATTGGTGGAGGAGCAGGAGTTGGAGATAGTGGGAGAGGAGATCGCAATCGAGGAGGAAGGTGTCAGGGAGAGAGAAGGACCTATGGCTCGACAGCTCAGCTGTGCAGACTGTGGGCAGGTCTTCGCGAGGCCATTCTGCCTTCGACGACACCGCCATTCTCGCTGCCCAAAAGCAAAAGGAGATCTGGAGAAGGCGCGCCGACCGATCCCTCAACGACCCAAGTGTGAAGGTTGTGGACGTACGTTCTACAACAACACCAACTTGCGAGTCCACATCGAAGGCGGTTCCTGTGGCAGTGTGAGGCAACCACCGACAACAACAAGTAGGAAGCATCCTTCATCGCACGTCGACTTTTCCTGTTCTTCGTGTCAGAAGACCTTTCCTACAGAGTTTGTTCTCTCTTCGCACACACTCTGTCACACACATTCCACTGAGCTTTACACTGACGACAACGTCACTCTAAGACTGAGCAAGTTTTCCCTTGAGAGGCTCGTTCGCGACTACGAGTTAGAAAGCTCTGATGCTGTGCAAGATATTCATCCTTTCTTGATGAATAATATAGGCTTAATACATCAAATGTTGGCGAGTTTAGATAGATTTTTACTCAAAGGCATGTTCTATCTCACTGCTCGTTTCAATAAGGTAGACAGTAGCACGGCAGAAGTAGAGTCCACTGTGACCATTAGGATAGCCTCTTGTGCTGCTGATCTCATAGGTGATGTAAACGAGTGGATAGGGAGACCTGCGATCTATCTCGTCAGCAACTTAAATAAATTTAATTAAAGAGATAGCGGTCTGGTTTTTGATGGGAAAGAGAAAGTAGACATTAAAATCAATCTTTTAGAAAATTTGCAAGGGAGTGGTTGTTTCAACCTCCCCAAAACACTGGCTAGCAAAAAGGCTGTCATCAATGTAGAGTGTCAGTCCCAGTGTTTCAAGTATGCCGTCCTCTCCATTCTTCACTATAATGATATAAGTGTACATCGTGAACGATCACTCACTATCGTGAATGGGAGGATGAACTTAAGTTTGACGGGTTAGATGTCAACACATTAGATTTTAAAGGCATCGCCCAATTTGAAAACTCAATAACATTAAGATCGTCGTCCATCTCTGGGAAAAGGTCTGAAAGGCGTTAGGTATAATAATCGCCAAAGTAACTTCGACCGGTTTGTCAATCTTCTCCTAGTCTATAGCGACGACCACCCAGAATGGCATTATTGTGGCATTCCTAAAATTTCAAAGTTGTATCGCCACCAATAAAGTTATGATAACAAACATTATTACTGTGATCGCTGCACGCGGCGTTTCACATCCAAAGCATTTTTTGAACAGCATTACGAGTGGTGCTCTCGGGGTAAACTTCAAATGGAAGTCATGCCCAAAGATAAATTTCATAGGTATGAGGAAAACGGCAATGAGCTCAGTCCAATATGTACCATCTTTGCGGACATTGAATGTTATATTGAACAAGAAGACCTAAGTCATGAGCCAGCAGCCATTGCCTGTTATGAAGTTTGGCATCCATATTATAGGAACCAAAATAAAATGCATGTGTGGCAAGGCGAGGAGTGCGTTGAAAACTTCCTCAACTTTTTAGATAGGAAAGCCCGTTTTCATCAACGCTATGAAACGGAGCTGACTAGGAAACCCATGTGCTTCACAGAAGCCGATAAACTGAAATTTGATAGGACAACAGGATGTCCCCGCTGCTGTTCATCCTTTGATGATCAGCAACATAAGAAAGTGAGGGACCGTTGCCATCTCAGTGGTAAATTTAGGTCTGCCTTATGCAGTAAATTAACATGAAACTTCGGCTCATACGGTGAACGCTCCCCGTCATCTTCCATAACATTAAATGTTATGATGCTCACATCATCATTCGCCATGGATTCGGTAAAATGACATCCTGGTCATCAAAGTGACTGCACAAAGTAAGGAGAAATTTATGTGCATCACTGCCAAAGTACAAGTCGACAAGACAAAGGAGGGGAAGCCTGTCTTCTATGACATAAAGTTTCTAGATAGTTTTCAATTTATGTCTTCTTCCTTAGCCGCGTTGGCTAATAATTAAGAAACACTTCCCCTCACTCAACATTTAAAGAAAGACTATCCCAACACAAGTGACAGTCTGATGCGACGGAAAGGGGTGTTTCGTTATAGTTATTTTAATTCAATGGACACATTGAAAGAAACATCCCTTCCGTCCATCGATAAATTTAAAAATGATTTGACGGGTGAGGACTGTTCGCTGGATGATTATAGGCATGCAGAGCAAGCATGGTTAGAATTTAGGTGTCGCACTTTTGGTGACTACATGCTTGCCTACTTAAAAATAGACGTCTATCTGCTAGCTGACGTGTTTGAGACTTTAAGGAAAGTCACATTAGAACAGGACGCCTTAGACCCCGTCCATTTTGTTAGTCTGCCGGGTCTATCCTATCAGTCAGCCTTCAAGATGACGAAAGAGAGCTTACATTTACTGCAAGATGCAGAAATGTACACGTTATTTGAACGTGGTATTAGGGGTGGCTTAACATTTGTCAACAAACATGTTGTCAACAGCACCCAAGACATAGGTTCGACCACGCATTTAATGTACATAGACCACAATAATTTATATGGGAGTGCATTATCCAAGCCTTTGCCACAGTGTGACTTCCAATGGGTAGAGCCCCATGCCATTCAACACTTCTCCAATCCAGCACACATCATGGCACTGGGAGATGAGGCCGACATAGGCTATTTATTTGAAGTCGACCTCATCTATCCAGAATGCATTAAGAATAGAACAGTTGATTTTCCTCTCGCACCCGAATTTGGCATAGTCAGTCCAGATATGTTCTCTCCCTTTTTGGAAGAACACAATAAGCAATATGAGGCGGAAAATGACTTATACTATAAACCCACTAGGAAGTTGTTGCTCACCCAATTGAACAAGCAGCATTATATCGTGTACTATTCCATCCTCAAATTCTATCTAGGTCCTAACCACTCATTACCACATGGCCATCCAGACACTCATCTACCTCCACCCAAGAGACAGAAACTTTCTCTTCCTCCGTCCGGCGATGTCTGATGATGAATGCTTCCTCTCTGTTGTGGTTGATGTTTTGCTTTTTCACTCCATGGCGTTTTTTATGGGGTGTTGTGAGTAAGTCTCTTGTAACATGCGTCCAACTCCTGATCACAGCATATCATCGATGGGGTATCCAGTGCTTTCACTGACTTTGTTTTGTCCCTGTACAGTTTCCGACACATCAGTGACTTTGTTTTCTCCCTGCACATGAGTGACTTTGTTTTTTTCCGTGTATAGTATTAACTATGTGTGACTGTGATGAAATGTCTTTCATTCAATAACATATCATGTACAGACTGTTTCGCTTTTCTTTTGACATAAAGATGTGATTCTCACTCAATAGACAGAAGTAAAAGTTTTGATCATTTTGTAAGATGGGTAGGGTTAGAAATAAAGTTGATGATTGTGAAGTTTGAATTAATGTTAGAATTATTTCAGAGTTCGTAAGATAGGTGAAGAATAAAATAAAGTTAAAATCATTTCACTGTTTCTAAAGTTAGAAATAGAGTAGTTGTTTGTAAAGTTAGAAATAAAGTTGACGTTTGTGAAGTTTGAAATAAAGTTGTTGATTGTAAAGTTTGCAAGATAGGTGAAGTATAAAATAAAGTCATAAGTATTTCACTGTTTGCAAAGTTTGTAAGATAGGTAAAGTATAAAATAAAGTCATAACCATGTCAAAGTTTGTAAGTTAACATCCTCACCAACGAATGTAACATCATGACAATTTCTTCGGCTTAGGAAACATCAACCACTTTGCTGACTCATGTCTATAAATAGCTCTGACTCACGAAGTGGTAAAGCACCAGTCAGTTAGATAAGAATCTAATCAGTCTTGTTCAACCTTTTCACCGACGCGTGTGTGGGCATGTCATTCAACATCGATGGCGCCTCACGTCAGACAGCGTAACCTTTTCACCGACACGTGTGTGGGTGATAGTTCATTGCGATGGCTCATTCAAAACACATCATGTGATTAACACGATTCTATTAACTGTGACTCATACAGATAACGCATTAAAGATTTAACAATGTCAGCTACTTTACTGATATCACGTAAACCAGTCATGATACAATGTCCGTTGTGAAACACTGCAATATGTACAGGATACCACTTCCGAATCAAAGCAGCAGGAAAGAGTTCACTTTCATGAAATATACAATGATTACAGGTTTTAATGTTTGCTAGATTCATTAACATCTTCAATTGAACAGACACTACTATATTCTTCAATGTCAGGGGACTGAGGCGTAGATGAGGCATGAGTGTTTGCATTTTCTTGACGACTTCGTAACACATGGACTGCATCACGAAATGAGAAAGGTTTCCTAGGACTTGGATTTTGTTGCAGCGAAAGATTTGAAGATTTCGACCGTTGCTCATGCGAATGACCAACATTTGCGGACGACCGCGATGATAGACTGAATCGGGAAGATGGGTATGCAAGTGTTCTAAATCGATGTCTCTTCTGAGATTCATTTCGCGCATGGAGTTGATGATGCGGATGGGGAGCATGATTCACAAATGACATGAGGGTTGAGTGAACTTCCCTTTTATACTTTTCCCATGAAAGCTTTGAAATCACAATGTAGCAGTGATCAATATGTAGAATCATCTCTTGAATGCGAATAAATACAATGCCGTCTCCTACGTTAATGACACGGCAAGAGTTGGATAGGATTGCCCGATGTAGCCTTCGTAGTTGAAAGCGTTCTAGAGTTATCTGAAGTTGACGTTTCGTATCATGAAATGTAACACACTGATTTTTCCATGATACATGGAGCCATGCTGATAATTTCCACATGTTTAAAACCTGAGTGAAGAAGGGTATGCCTGAGAAAGAAGGAGAGAGTCATGTTCATGTGTGGCATGGTGAGTGTACATTTTCTTTCTTGATACGGTGTCCGTTAGGCCGTGGTCTCATAAAGACCGATGGTCCGTTCTCAGTGTGTGGAGTGTCACTGTAGTTGATCATCATCAACATGGACATCATTTTTAAAGGTTATGGACACAAGATAGGGATTCAACGTAAACAACCTTCCGTCCCTGCGCGGACCCATGTAGATGGTTTGAATTTTAATTTCGAAGGAGTAGAATCCTTTTCCCAAAATGGGGAGAGGTTTGCAATTGAGTAAGTCGAATTCGCTGCCCTCCTTTTCATGGATGATGAGACAGTGTCTATCCATATGAACATACATGTATCTTCTTTCCATGATGGGAACTTGTGGCCGCTTCCCATTGTGTCGAACAATTTCTTTGGGAATGGTGAGATTTTCTTTCAGGAATGTTTCAAGAGTATTGAAATGTAACCGTGTCCAATAGTCTAACGGTACACACACACAGAAAGTCCATACTTTGTTGACATAACCTTTAGATAAGCCATCCGATGACTTGGAGTTTTTATGGTCACGGCTTCTCCATGATGAGTTATCTTTTGATTGAAAGCATTTTTACCCGATGCTGAAGTAAGGGAGTTCAGTGTACCCAGTGCGAGAGCAGAGAAGTTGATGGCTTCGAGCAATTGCATGGTTAGCGCAAGGACGGAAATGATTTCCATGAGCTCAGTCGTCCGTTTTATAACCAGACCTAGATCCAATCACTTGCGTCTCCCTTTTCACGTTTTCCCTGTCTTTGTTAAGTGATAAAGAGTTATCACACGTGAACTTTTGACTGCGTGGGTGGAAATCTTTCCTATGACTGACTGCCCTCTTACAAAGTCGTTCTAGTCTTCACAAAGACTTGAGTGACACACCCCTTCTAGCGAACAAAGACGCATTCATTTATCTAACAAAGAGCCCGATAGTAATGCACAAAGCGCAATGACTCATGTTATGACACGCCCCTTTTCTCGAACAAAGACGCATTCATTTGTCTAACAAAGCGCAATGACTCATGTTGCTCTATACACCATTACAAAATACTCAGTGAAAAGAAATCTTTATTTCATCTACACAATGTGTCGACCATCAAAGTCGTGGATGTAAACACACTCAGTTGAATCATGATATGTTTAAGAACGTATGCATTTCCTTCCATCGTCTCTACTATTCTCTCTATAATTTCCTCCATATGACGACCATAAAATTGATCACTAAGAGTAGTCCATTCTGAGCAATAGAATTCAAAACGAAGTGGTTTTTGCAAATCTTTCAACTCAATATAAGCAAAGAGTCTACCCTTCACATCTTCAGGTTGTAAACTCTCTATTAATCTTTTGAAGAGAGGAAGACTTTCAGTTGCTGCCACTTTCATATCATTCATCTCTACTTTAAATGTAAGTTTCCAAGCTTGTAAAAATCCATCGAATCCTTTTTTATCAACAGTCAAATGACACACGTGGTTACTTAGTGTACGATGCGCCATCATAAACGTTGTGACTATAGATTTCATATTGCTTCAATGACTTCCACTATGAATAAAACAGAAATAACAATCATGTTCCACTGTAAGCTTATTCAACATCAGACAAAATTTACAAGTGCAGAAAAGAAAGATGAAAAGATCATCACTCATTCACGAGGAGTAAAAACATGTTTTACATAAAACCATTCTGTTGACAATAATATAGATATAGTTCATAAACGTCATAGAGACTACAATGCCAGCGTGAAGAGAGTTTTGCAATGTAGGTGGCTTTATTTCTAGTATTACAATGGGATGGTGGTCTGTAAAGGTGATGTCTCTCACCGAAACATACAGCCATATCAAAAATCATTTCATCTCTAAACTTCTTTTGATCACATTGCATATGATAGTCTTGTCTTACACGATCTACCCAACATGGTAAATATAAATTGTTAATGTGCAACTGAACTGTTCTTGCTTCTCGTTCAGAATCATTTCCTAATATTTTAACAATATGAAAACCTGACAGCCACCGTTTGAAATCACTTATCAAATACGTTTCATTTACAAATCCAATATGAATCAAAATAGAAGGATCAAGTCCAAGCACATGACGTCGTGACCATTCGTCTTTCTGTGGAGGACAGTAGGCAAATCTATGATATATACTAACAACAGTTTGATTGCTTTCTCTCATTGCAATAGCACTCAATTCCTGCATGGGTGTTCCCTCACTGTCTATGAAGATGACAACCTACAATGTCAAAAAGACTTAATTACAAGATAATACATTGAGGAGGAACTTTACAAGGATGTCTGTCCTCTACATAACAATAGATACATGCAACATGATTACAATTTTTAATTGAACATAACGTGCAAGACCGCGTTTTCCACATTCACTACATACTAACTGATTACAATACTTAAGATTTCTCTTTGGTGGTAACACCATCTTTCTTTGATGCGCGACGACGTTTAGGTTTGCTGACAGGTTCTTGACACTGTTTGACACAAAAATCAATGACTTTCTCAATGTGATCAAGTCCTGTTAACTCAGGTTGATGATGAATTTGAGCAATGCGCAAATTGAGAGAAATCAAATTCCCGTCAGATTGATGAGGTCCCACATAAACAGCAGGCACCTCAATATGAAATGAATAAAAGCCAGCACCTAGCGATGACAATTCTGTTTCAACTGACTGTTCAACTGTCACTCCCGAAGTGACTTCACAATACTTGCTTTGCAAAATATAGCAGCGAGTGCCGCGATACAAAGGTTTATAATAAGAAGTTTTCTTTTCTGGCCACAACAGTAATAGTTCAGTGGGAACAAGAGCCTTTTGCCTCACAACGTCTTCTAAAATGTCAAGCTGATGACGCAACCAATTATCAATAGGGATACTCAGGTTTTGACCGCAACGATTTACTTGCTAGGTAAGATCAAGTGATTTCCCGTATCCAGACAACAAGTTAGTAAAAGCAACGAGGATTCTTCGACGGATACCAGACTGTATTAGCAGCACAACGTTTCGCAGTCTCCTGCTTGATCACATGCATAAATGACCAGAAAATCAAGATAGGAAGTACATGAATAACATTCATCACTTAATTGTCAAGAATCAAGACCATTATTGTCATTAAATTTACGAAGCATGTCTCTATACTACTAATGTCTGAAATAAGTAAAACGTGAGAAATCATAAAATTGTACATAGAGTAAAGATACATTCAATCGTCTATCTAAGCTCATCTATAAGACCAAAAAAATTATTTAAGACATTTAGACACGAAATTAGATAATAAAATCAAACATGCACAATTCTTCTACCGATACAACCATTCATCAGAGGCTCCATGCATTCAGATATGTAAATAGCCTCTAAATTGCGTATCCACTTTTGGTAAGTATACCGCCGGCGTTTGAAGATAGAGTCGAACACCGTTGTAGCCCACTTGTTGTTTGTAGGTAGGATAGCCGTGAATTACCTTTTCAATTTTCGGATTCCACAGCTCGAGATGTTGAGGATTCAGTGATGCAGCAGTTGGAGTAGGATTCATGGCCATGGCAGTCTGTAACGACAGAATACCACTAAGTACATTCATGATCATCAGAGAAACGAAAATTGTTAGCTTAGCAGTGACATATGAGGTGGCCCTTAAGAGGACCTTTTGGGGCATTCACATGATTTAAAGCTTATCACCAAAGTCTAAGTATTCGTCATCGTCCAGTAAATTAAATGTCTTGGGCTTAGGACCCGAATTAAGTTTCAATTCCTTAAAAGACTTAAAGGTAAAGCGTCTAGGTGGTGGAGGTGGCGGTGGTGATGGTTCAACAAAATAGGCTTGTACAATCATCAGCCACACACTCTCCTGCGTCTCTCTTCTAAAATGTTGGTAAGGTTTAGGCCACACCGTCATGACACTCACTTTTAAATTTGCAAACAGGATTGAATCAGACAAAATTGAGACGGAGAATGCCTTTCGCAAGTCACACACGCTTTCCAAGTCAAGAGAATGAAATGAAGAGAAACTGGGGAGACGTCTGATTTTATAGTCTCCTGCAAATCCACATTTGACACTATGAGAGCCAATCAGAGATCTCCGTTTCTCCCCTGACTTCGTTGCGGCAGGGAAAAAGGACGCACGCGGACGACTGACTCATGAATGCTTTTCCCAAATCTTGTAGTCAAATCTAGTTCAGCACATTGAGTTGAATATGAATGTGTTTTATGCGACATAAGAGCAAGTTGGATCCATGCTCTTGAAATGAATCTAGTCGAGATGCAATTATCGACATGTGTCGCTGATAGAGATCTTTAGGATCATGTATCGTCTCTGCAGAATAGGATGCAAAATGAAACACTACACGCTCACCTGCATGTTCATCAGTCACTTTCTCAAATTCAATCTCTGCAACTAATCGTCCTTTCACATCTTTATTCATCAAACTGTCCATGAGCTGTTGGAAAACGAAGTAACCTTTAGCGATAGCAAATTCTAAGTCTGCCTTTTCATGATGAAAGGAGATGATGTAGTCCCTAATCACACCACGAAGACTTTGTCGATGAAAACTTAGTGAACAAAATTCATTCGTAAACTCTACTGCTTCTGTAATCTTTCTTCTTATCACTTCGGAGACATAGCATGAATGACATTCAAATGCAAAATGGCACGCTGATTCCAAATCTGGTCTCTGTTTTCCCGTCCGAGGCTTGGTTCACCCGCTAGAGTGATTTTCATAAAAATTCTAACTTGCCAATCTCCAAAAATTTTCAGTGGCGTCTCACATCTAAACGAAGGCAGATATGAACAAGCCGTGCCTTCCACTGAATTTTTCTCACTTTTAACTTTCAAATGAGCTATTGCACGACTTTCTACGATCTCTAGAACCAAAGTTGGAAGTCTCGTCCAGAGGGGGGAACGTCCTCAAAATTTTTTCTCTCCGATTTCGCTGGAAACAACCTTCCTAACCCAAAATTTCACGTAGACTCCGAATCTGGCCTTCGTTTTCCCATCCGGGGCCTCCTTCATGCCGAAAAATGGACTTTCTCATCTCAAAACCACCAAAACCCACCTTTTTCTAACTCTGTCGTTTTCAGAGATTCCCACCCTTGCCTCACAGGAAAACTCCTCCTTCCTTCCTTCCTCACCCAACATCTCACGTAGACTCCGAATCTGAACTCCAATTTCCCATCCGAACCCTCCTTCATGCCGAATTCCCACCTTTCTCATCCCAAAACCACCAACACCTACCTTTTCTCACTCTATACTTCCCACATTCCTACCCTTGCCGCCTTCCTTCCTAGAATCCTACCCTTGCTGGAAAACTCCTTCCTTCCTTCCAGAGGGGGGGGGGGGTAGGGAACGGTTTCTTCCTATCGGTCCCATTCCTCGCAGCACATCCTTGCCCATGTCCTTCCTCTCCAGAGGGGGGGGGTGAGTCAGCATGATGACTCAGCAGCGATGACTCATCGCTGCACCGCACTGTCCTTGATTTTGCAACGGGATTACTACTATTATCTCTTTTGACCACATAATTAGACAGATCGTCTCTTCTTCCGTTTGACTAGAAGGGAAACATTGGAATAGGTAACGTTATTGAAATGGCACAATCTTTTAGAGAGAGAGAGAGAATATATATATTTATCAAATGATAATCAAAAAACACAATTCCCAATTACTTGTACATAAGTCAAAATAAGTCAACAAAGTTATTAGCGACTCTTGTTGTCAAAATAGCAAAGGAATTCTGGCGTCTTGTTGTACGACAATATGCAACTGCAATACGACCATTTCGTTCATGCGTTGTTATTCCATGTAGTGGGTGGGTCGGATAGTGACAACTCTTGTAAAAGTCCAAAAAGAACTTCTTACGTCGCTTCAGAAAATTGTTAAAAGTGTTCTTGCATGGACAATCACTGAAACATATCATTCTTTTGGCACGTTTAAATAATCTCTTTATGATAACATAACAATCATGACTCAAAATACCGAACAACGGAGATGCATACAAGATCAAACATTCAATAATTCCAACAAACACTGCCCATAACTCATTGTGATTCAACTGTCTTTTTAAAACTTTCAGTACGTACAAGCGTCGGGAACAGCGAGATTCAACATCTTGGAAATGAGTTTTCCATTTCAAATCGTCAGACCACCACACTCCTAGGATCTTCAGTTTTCGTACAATATCAAAAGGAAAAATATAGTCAATACTGTTGCGTCTCTTTGAAATCTCCATTCCTTTTGTCTTATTCACATTCAGTGTAAAACCATTCATAGTGCACCACTCATTCAAATGGAAAAATTCTGATTTAACAATCTCTAGCAAATCATCACACATATCATGAAAAATGGGACATACTTCGCATATGTCATCGGCAAACTGGGTTATACACGTATTTTCAGAATGCGTTTTTAAATCGTAACAATACAAGGCGAACAGGTAAGGCCCCAAAAGGGAACCTTGTGGGGCGCCACTTGTCACAGGTAGGAAATCGCTGAAGGTATCACGTATTCGGATACATTGAAATCTATTACGTAAGTAATCGTTCATCAGATGAATAAAGCCTAGTGGAAAATCAAGCTCGAAAAGCTTTTTCAACAAAATATCATGACAAATTGTGTCAAAAGCCTTTCTTAGATCGTAGTTAATCAGCACACACCCAGATGTGTTATTTGAATCCAAAAGTCTCGTAACAGAATCGTGAATAGCAATAAGACAGCTAGTTGTGTTCGATTTAGGCTTGTAGGCATACTGGAATGGAGCAAAACATCTTAAAAAAGAATTACGCATGCAGGTTAGAATTTGATTCTCAAGAATTTTCGCAGGCACAGAGAGAAGTGTTATAGCTCTCAGTTGATCTAAATTCGGATTAGCATTCTAGGGAACAACGGAGACTGTGCAACTCTTGAAATAGGATGGAACTTTTCTGCTTATTATGCAGCTATTAATAATGTTGCACAAAGGTTCACTTATGAACGGAGCCGCCAGTTTGTAAAGTTTATTGCTGATACCATCAGAACCCGTTGCTTTCGATGTATTAAGGTTGTCTAGTTGTTCAAAAATGATGTGGGGTTCAGTTATTGGACACCAATTATCATCTTCATCAGTCATATCGAACTCAACTTTCGGTTTGAAAACATTTGCAAACTTAATATTAATTTCTTCTGCAGCACTTTTGTCATTTTCAAAATCTTTCAATGCTGATTGGAGAGGATCTCTCACAGTTTTTCCATTCACGTCAGATACGATATTCCATACATTTTTGGGCGACAATCTTGGTTTTTCCAACCATTTTTCTTTACAGCGAGAAATTTCCAGTTTACATTTATTTTTCAGTTCTTCATAAGCTTGATGATTGCCCTTTCGATAGGCTGACCAACGCCGATTAATAAGATTCTTAAGATAGGGCGTCATCCATTGCTTATCTGAATGTGACATCGATACGTATTTACAAGGAATGCAAGATATGCAATTCATGAATAACTCATAGAAAATGTGAATTTTGCCATCAAGATCTTCCTCATAATACACTGATCGGAAATCCGCTTGTGATAACTTTTCATAAAATTTCTCCATTGAAGTATGACTGTAATCAAACACGGGATAAGTTCGTTTACCTCTTTCCTGCGATGGACATTGAGTAGGATGAACCAAAACTTGGCAGTGCGAACCACGTCTTGTACTTGATAATGGTGGGCCAACAACAGCTTCACTATACCATTCATTCAATGACCTGCTTACGAAAACTCTGTCTAGAAGACTCTCACCACGAGTTGGTTGTTGTACTTTGTCAACAAGATCAAGACAATTTTCCAGTGTCGACACATCTAATTTATTAAAATCTCCAGCAACAATTATTTGAAGGTTTTGACGAACTATTGTCCTGACTAAATCTCCTGACTAAATACCATAGCAATCTAACAATGAGCAGCCAGTTCAACATTAGACACGCCAAATTGTGTGAAGTTTCAGTGGCTGTTATCAACCGGATCACACAGCAAAGAGACACAGTCGATGTCAAGTTCTACAGAGAAGTTTGTGAGCGTTTTTTCATGCGCCTGCTAACTGTTTTTAAAATGATCGGAGGGCCCAACATTATCGAGAAAACTTTTGCGCAATGATCTGAATTCTTCGAATCTGAAGGAGTCGTGGCGATCGGAGCATTTTGAAGGAATTCAGAGCAATCCGCAAGCGACGCACAACTATTTTTCCTATCTCTGTACGGTATTAAAAATTTCTTTTTGCCCACTTATTAAGTTCCTGCATGTGCCATCTGTTTGAATCACTTTGCACTTCTAGCAAAGTGATACGATTAAACAGTCTAATTCTGTGCTTTTGACATAACAACCAGGGATGTCCCTGACAGCATAAAAGATGTTGCAGTTCTCTGAGTTTCGACAGCAATGAATGCATACCGAAAAGTTCAGAATTAAATTTTTCACTTTCTTTGAGTTCTATCAAAATGCTATTCAGAAGTAAATATAGATTTTTCACGATACGCTTTTGGAGAAAGATTAGACAGTTTAAATTAAAAGCATGTAAGTGAAAATGATGATCATCTCATTTCATGTTGAAGCATACATGTAAAAAGCAGTGGTAATAAAGCGTCATTTAGTACCGTTTCAACACAATCTAGCAAAAGATTCTATTCGTCACGGCTTTGAACTTGATGCTCTGAAGTATTTATTCAAATCTGATCAACATATAGTGCCTGCTCGAATTTAGTTAGTAGAACACCATAATCTCACGTCAGTAGCAACTTAGCCTAGCTTTGCTCTGATAACAACAATGCATGCCGTAAGTACGTGAGTTTGATGATATCTAAATCAATGACATTCGTAAAATTCCTGCTCAAGATTCATACAGGCAAATTCAACAACTGAATGGGAGTAATACTCGCAAAAGTGTTTCAGCAACTTCATTTGATTTTCAATTGTGTCTATTGATGACAAAATTGATTCATTTTATACACATAAGGGTTTAAGATGGGTTCTTGGTCATCGGTGAAGTAATTCTCAGGGTCCTCTGATATGCATGAGTGCTGCATTTTATATTTGGGTAAAAGGAGTGCAGTGGTAAAGATAAAAATATATTGATATACATTTGGAGTGCTTTGGATACTCCAGAGACCGATGACCATCATCAAGAATGTTTCAAGATCAATGCTACTAAATCGACATTTACTGAAGCTATATGTGTTTTTAGGATAAATTCATTTGGGAAACTTTGATGAATAAATTCAAATGAAGGATGAAACATGAACCAATTTGTGGTAACTGTAAAATGTAGTGATAGCAGGCTATCCAGGTGTACATGTATATTGGAAGTTCTCATCAAAATTATATCAGGCAACATTTTACTGTCTACGGCAGACACTGATACATGAATACGAGCGTATGCAAAAAAACAACACTACATTACAATGCTCATAAAAATGGAGGAAATTGCCAAGTTAATCAAGGAAAGTTGTAACATAGTAAAATCAGTTGAACAGCGGTTGCCATGTCCATGGGAGAAAATGCTCACTTCAAAAGTAATGTGAAATTCGTAACACTTTAAGCAGCGCATTTTAAATCAAAAGTTTCAACGTCAATGTTGAAACATTTACGTCTATATCGCAAAGATTTTGTGACAGAATGAAGAAATTGTTTGTCATTGTTTGTCTTTGACACTAAATGGCATCATTTCAGCTGCGTCAACAACACCTTCTACGACTACGACCCCAGAGACGACAACCGCTGGTGAGTTTTTGTAACATAAGAAATAGTGTCATCTCATTAATGTCCAATAATGGATCTGTTATCGAACGAGCATTCAAATGCGTCATGAAGGATTGCAGAGTGCGATTCGGTTGGGAATAGGGATAGAAATATTTCCAGTGATGTCTGAATTCCTTGACAGCCGCAAGGGCTGTGCTGTGCCTTGTAAATATTGATCAGTGCAATTTTCAGTAACACAGGCTATCAGGGGCAGGCCAATGTTACAAAATGTGACAATAGGTGACATTTTTTCATCTCAAAATAAAATGTGACATAATGCGTATTTTTCATTGTTGTTGTGACAAAATGTGACAAACTCACATAACCAGAAAATAATTTCACAGAAGTAATGTTTATTCGTTCGTATGACATAGTATAATGATGTTTGAAGTCACAGAGGAGCATCAACTTCGTGTGAATGAAATGACGACAACTTTATTATTTGATTTTGATTTGTACTCGGAATATGTAAGATAGATACGTTTCTCCGTGCTCCCATTGGCAACTTGTACTTCCGCGAGGTAAATCGTAATGCTACTAGTTCGCTTGTTTAAAGCTGACTTTGAGCTTGATGACCCAATTGCAACATTCATACCATGTGGTCATGCGTTTTTCGATTGTCATTTCCAGATCGCACGGGTCCTTGTGAAGTTGTAGTTCCTATAATGCACGCAATCTAAGGAATACTAGACTGTAAATCGCTGGATACGAAAATTACATACAAACATATACCAAAATCACATACAATTTGAAACTAATATCTGGTACGAGATTCTCGTATGCCTGCAGAGATCTCGTATGTTTTTCATACGAAAGCATACTTACTTTCGTATGTGATTGGCATGTAGCGATACGAACTATTCTATCTGTGATTGGCTGTTTTACACTGAAATACGAGTTGTTGGTATGTTTTATATAAGAGACCCGATGCAAATTCATCGTTATTTGTATGCCTCTGGTATGCATTTGGTATGTGCAGCTGTAAGTCTTATAGCAAAAAATATATATGTATTACATACTACTGTCAAATAACTTTTTTCAGTAATACCAGTCTTAAATATTTATTTTTGATAGAACGATGTTTAAATAGATTAAATTTAATGTGAATTTTATGCTCCACGTGTATGTCGTCGCTGCTACTTGTCTAGCAACATTAACAGGACTTTTACTTAGCTCTGCTCTATGAACCAAGTTGATAAACATCAACTCAATTAAACGGTATCTTTCGTGAAATGATGTTGACTTATATATTTCAAACATAAATACTTTTGCGTTCAAGAATTATAATGTGTTTTTATTTCGGATTGATAATATGCTTAATTTCAAAATTGCATAATCCATAATTGTTGATGGTTGAATACTTATTGATTGTTCATTAAATGCCTTAGACTTACGTGTATTAAAATCGAATTCAGTATTGTAAGTTTGACTCTTGAATGTCGTTATCTCACTACGTACAGAACAGTAGTAACATTAGTGTGATCTTTATTGACAAAAGGCCTTAAATCAACATATATTAGAAATCATTGATGCTTTCTTTTAACAGTGTGCTGGTATGGCTTTAGTATGTAAAGCATACCACATTTGACATAACATGCGAAAGGCATACAAATATATACCAAGAGAATACAGAAATGTACCAAAAAGATATTTTGGTATGCATCCTTCGTATGTGATTGGTATTGAGCGATTTACAGTGTAGTAATAGCAATTGTAACAAACTAAGTGATATTTCTTCACTGAAAACAGAATTACGAGTAAAAGGGCTCTTTTTGTGCGAATTCATATTGTCCGTGAATTCATTCTGTTGAATTTATTCCGAATGCGCACTTAATGTTTACCATCAAAATGAAGTCAAGACAGTAAAAAATAATCATAATTGCAATAAGACTACAACGTTTGAGTGTAATTTTTCACTTAAAACAGAAATAAAGGTCACAGTCTTGCCCATGGTCTATTTCGATGTTGCCACAAATCTCGGGGCAAATGTTATTATCTTCAGTGACAATTTCTATGAAACTCCTTAAATGACAAAAATTAGTAATAATCAATAAATTAAAGGTTTCTCGATCTTGTCCCATTATACCGCCGCTCAATATATCATCGATAGGGCAGCGAAAAAGGCTTTTTCGAATGATGCCAATTTCCTGCACATCATCATGTACATGTGTTTCCATCAGCATGTCACGAAATGTGATATTTATGTCAATGGGCATGTGATAAAATGTGACAAATCTTGAATATCAAAATGTGACAAAATGTGTCACAGATCCAAATGTGGCGGCCCACCCCTGAGCTATACTCGTACGTGGCTCGTCCAGTCAGAATGGATGAAACTGGCTGCTGTGTGCCTGGACGTTCGATGGATCGGCGAAATACCATCATTCCTTATCCGCATTGCTATCATGATCAGTCAATTCCGTGGTGATTTCCTTAAAACTGCAAAAGTTTGCATGTCTAACATTTGGTAACAATACCCAACTGTGTTCACCTCGAGTTCACATAATAATATCGAAACTGTATAGCGCTTGTTAGCCGTTGTCTGATTCCGTGATCTTCGTCCCATCCACTAAATATGACGTCACACAGATTACAATATTCCCGGTCTGACCTTCTCGCTCTCCGTCATGATTCTCCTCTCAACCATCATGATCGCCGTATTTTGTGGTTCCATGGATTCTTGCTGTATCGTAAAAATTCAACTACGAGATTGAAGCCGACATCAGCATCATCTCAATCTTCTACAAAAAAGCGCCCAGCAAAGAATCCTGTGTTTCCCGATCCATCTGTCATGTTCTTCAATGCTCGGGCTTTGTATAACAAACTGGACGACCTTCGGGTAAGAGCAGCAAAATATAAACTGGATCTCATTTGTATAACTGAGACCTAGGGTTCGACGACAGTAATGGGAAGAAGACCGTTCCAAGACACCATAAAATTCAAAAAAATAGTATCTTTAAAAACGACATAAATTCATGAATTTAGTCCCTTTTTCAGGTTTTTAAGACCTAAATACATGAATTTAGTCCATTCAAAAAGTACCATTTTTTTCAAAAATGGTATTTTTAAAAACGACGTAAATTCATGTATTTAGGTCTTAAAAACCTGAAAAAGGGACTAAATTCATGAATTTAGACCATATACAAAAATATCCAATTTTTCAAATTTTTCAAAATCTCAAATTTGAGAATTACAATTTTTACCTTGAAAATCATGACCGTTCTAGGACACTAAAAAATTATAAAAGTTGAGAATCTCAAATTTGAGAATTACAATTTTCACCACTTAAATCATGACCGTTCCAGGACACCGAAAAATCAGAAAAGTTAAGAATCTCAAATTTGAGAATTACAATTTTCACCACTTAAATCATGACCGTTCCAGGACACCGAAAATCATAAAAGTTAAGAATCTCAAATTCATGAATTCTATCCATCTTTTAGGTTTTAAAAATATAACATGTGACTAATAATATTTCTTTAAAAATGGAAGAAACAAAAGTGGAAGGAACTTCAGAAATGGATGAAACAAAAATGGAAGAAACCGCAAGAATATATCCTTCGTTATCTCAATTAAACTTTTACGGAGCAGCGTGACTTCTTTCTTTCTTTCTCTCTCTCTCTCTTGATCCTGTCTGTTACAGGAATATTGTATTCACAATCACATGCATTCTTTAAAACAATTGCTTGTCTTCAATGAGAATAATTCCCATATGCTTTTAATAGAATGACCTTGAACGCTAATGGAAAAATACACCAACTATCGAACCATATCGACAGCCATGTCGACAAACTTTCTGACATCGGCGCGACAGTTGGTGTATTTTTCCATTCAAAATAATGTCGCATGAATGATTGTTATGGAAACCAAAATGAAGAGAAATGCTTATTCATTCATCCTCTCTTTCATATGTCTATTGTGTTTAGATTGTATTTGTTCTTTTGTTCTCATAGTGTGAATGAGATTTCACAACTCGCATTATGCGCTATTGTCTGTGATTTCCTTCACCCGTATCAGCTGTCAAAATTTTAGCAGCTGCTACACGCTAATTCTTTTGAGAAATGTCTGAAATAGATTTTATTCCATTTAAAATGAGAAACATTAGAGACATTCTAAAAATATACGGCAAACAAAATCACATTAAATTTCGATTTAAATGAGATTGCTAAGCAATTGGGAATAAAGAATTTTCACATATTGATGAGTAATGACTTACTATTGATAAAAGATGTACGAAACACTAACTTACTAATAAAATGTAACAATGTAACGTTTTAATTTAATCTAAATTAAATCATTTCAAAATCGAATAAGTAGTAAAGAAAGACATCATTAGAGACCAGTTTTAAATCAATACCCCCCCCAAGTAGTAAGGAAAGTCATCATTATAAAAATGTTTTAAATCAATACCCCCTTCTGACTAAGTAGTAAGGAAAGACATCATTAGAGAACAGTTTTAAATCAATACCCCCCTTCTGACTTCTAGGGGTCCCTTAAGTAATTTTTTTATTATAAAATGAGCAACATAAATGAGTTTTTGAAATTATATGGAACACAAACGACAACGAATTTCGACCTAAAGAAAATCGCTAATCGATTAGGAATAAAGAATTTTCATGTTCTAATGAGAAACGAATTACAATTCCTAAAAAATAGGCCAACAGGAACCTTCAGTTCCCGGAACAAAGTTCCATCAATAACTGTAAATTTCATAACAAATCTTCATACGTCAGATGAAAAAGGTGTACATTGGTCAGCAGGCGTTAAAAATCATCAGCAGAACTATTATTTTGATTCATACGGTTTGCCCCCTACAAATGAAGTAAAAGAATTACTTGGAACGGGAACATACAATACGTTTCAAATTCAAACACCAGGCACTACCTATTGTGGACAATTATGTTTATACGTTTTGTACAAATTACAAAAAGGAGTATCATTTCTAGATATTATGTTAGAGTTAAACAATCTATAACTCAAGCGAAGCTAGCTAAAGCGCCACCTAAAGGTTAAAGCTCTGTTTTCTGTAATTCATTTTGATAAAAACGGCCTCTGATATCCTCATTATCTAAATCTTTAATTTCATAAGTAATCTGATAACTTTGATTTATTTTGCAAACTTCAAATATTTCTTTAGTCCAATAGCCAACAAAGCCTTTTTCAAATTTATTCTTATATTTAAATATTCTAACTCTATCTCCAATTTTAAATTTCGGCTTAAGTTTCTGCAAATTCGGATTACTCTCATTCAAATTATTATTCTCGAATATTTTCTTTCGTACTAGATCAGGGTCGTCAGAAGCATTCTTTGGGGTTTCTTCAATACCAGAATGAACTTTATTATTGTACTCTTCTACAACTCCTGGTAATATCTTCAACCATTTCTGATTTCCTTGCTGAGTAAATTTCTTGAAAATTTTATTTTTTAACGTCCGATTGAATCTTTCTATCACTACGGCCTTCCCTGCATTTTCAGTTGAATAAACAGTTTCAAATAGTGGCTGAACGTTTCGGTTATAAAATTCCGACTCTTTATCAACAAACAATTTTTTTGGCTTTCTATTACTTTCTTTAAAGATTTCTTCAAACGCATATTTAACTGATAGACCACTTTTATTTTTTAAAGGTTTTACCCAAGCGTATCGTGTATATAAATCTATAACGGTCAATGCGTATTTGTAGTCCCTTTCATTCGGCATATGAATAAGATCAGCACTCCAAATATCATCTTTATTAAATACTTTTACTTTCAATAAATATTTAGGCCTTCTATATTCCTTGTGGATTTCGGACGCATAGGTTCGAGCGTTGCTTTCAGGGTTATTAGTTCGAGCGTTGCTCTCAGACAGCTTTGCTGTCGTTTCATTTAAACCCTGACCGAATAATATTTTAGATTGTAAAGCTTTCTTAACAAACATTCTTTCAATTTTTTCTCTAAATGTAGGATTTTGAATACTTTCTAATTCTTGAATCATCTTCTTATCAGCTGCATGTCGAGAACTTAGATCATGATTTCGATAAGCTAAATCATGCCTGTAAGCGGCGGCATCTACTCTATTTATCGGTTCTTCACCTGGTTTCGGATTATTATTCTCATCTAGTCTTATATCTAATCGAGTTCCTGGACCGGTATATGAATGACCAGGAAGATATTTTTCTTTCGAATATTTACTCCAAATAAATCCAGGAAAGTTTTCTAATGTTTTTTGTATGTCACCACCGTAGGTAGTAGCCAAACTTTGTTTGTCGTCGTTACCTTCATAAATTTTACAATTTGAGTTTTTATTTTTGTTTAATAGATAATTCAATAAATCTAAATTAGACATTTTTAATTTAATTAAATTTTTGGAATTTTTAGAATTCATTTTAAAAGATAAAAAAAAATTAAAAGATAAAATAAAATAATTGTTTTACCGAAAAGAACCAAAGGTTCTGAGGTTATTACCTTATCATACTAGGACTTAGATATATTCCAGAACCATCTTTAGTTTCTTTAATTTCAATTAAATCATCAACATTGTGGAGAATATTTTTAAGAACTCGTTTTCCTTCATCAACTAATTTTAATTTACTAATAAAATTATCTACTACTCCTTGACCCCTAGCAACTTTCTCTAACTCCCTATTATGACGTTTTTGTTCTTCTAATGCTGCCTTCTATGATTTATTTTTATTTACTGCTTGGACAATACCAGCTGTCCCACCTGCAACACTTCCTGCAGCTGCTATGCCACCTATTATTAGTGGAATTAATGGGAGAATCCCGCCATTCTTTTCTTCTTGTAATTGAATATTCTCTATCATTGGTTTACTTATGTAATACTTTTTTTTATTAATTGTAATAGTTTTAGGGGTATTTTTGTCAACAATATTACGTAATTTTAATTCAACAGTTTTATTATTATTACTTTTCGCTTGCGACATTTTTAATAAAAAAATTTTAAGTTAGGAAAAATTTTTAATCTATTCTAGTTATGAATAAATTTTAAGTTATCAAAAAATTTTAAGTTACTAAAAAATTTTAAGTTACGAAAAATTTTTAAGATATCAAAATTTTAATCTATTCTAGTTACGAAAAATTTTTATTACTAATTACTAAAAAAATTTTAAGTTAGGAAAAATTTTTAATCTATTCTAGTTATGAATAAATTTTAAGTTATCAAAAAATTTTAAGTTACTAAAAAATTTTAAGTTACGAAAAATTTTTAAGATATCAAAATTTTAATCTATTCTAGTTACGAAAAATTTTTATTACTAATTACTAAAAAAATTTTAAGTTAACAAAAATTTTAATTAACTTATCGGAGCGAAGCTCCTCTGGCTTTAGCCGATCGGACCAAAGGTCCTCAGGTTACTAACCTATCCTAGCCATCTTTCCATTAAGAATTTCAATAGAATATTTTACATCTTCTAACAATAAACCATAAGCCATCAATGAAGTTGTGGAATCTTTTTTTTCAATATTAATTGTTACATCACAACCAGTCTTGATAATATCTTCAGATTGTGCACTTAAATCGAAACAGAAAATTGGATATAAATGTCTCCAATCTCCAGGAGTTAATTGTGGTTCAACTCCAAATTCTATACAAAGATTTCGATAAGAATCATATCCTTCCATAAATTGATTATTGGTATCATCGAATCTTAATGGATCAATTGGATAACGGGTTTGATTTAATGAAACTTGTCAACTTCGAATTGTATTAATATGAAAAAGATTATTGTTCTTATCAAAACTTGGTGAATTATTTCTTTGAAAAGTTAGTAATAAATATCTTGGGGTATTCGCAGTTCTAGTAAAATGCCAGTTAAATCTTTGTTCGGAAAAAGTTACTGAACTAGCAGTACGCTTTAGAAAATTTACTGGAATTGGTTTGTTAGTATTTAATCTTTTTGCAATAGCTGTTTCAATCTCTAAACTAGGAGTAATATGCTTAATCCACCATTCAAGTCTATCAATTTTTAAATATGCTTTTTTTCCAGTCTTGCCAAAAAAGATTAATTCATTATTTGCTGTACGATGAATTATTAATTTAAATTTTAATTGATATGATATTTTATTATAATCTAAATAACCGAATAATGGAGACAATGACCAATTTACTGTCTGTTTACTTTTTTTGTTAAACTCACGTCTTTCTTTATATGCATCATTATTTGTTTTATTTAAATGTTTTGCAATATTTTCTACATCTTTCGCAATTCCTGCTGCATCTGTTCCAGCGTGAGTTAAATCATCAACAATTATACCATCATTAGTATCAGGAAACCAACCTTCGATTTCATGCTTTTTATTATTTTCACCAATTGTTACAAATCAAAGCATTGTATCAATTACACCTGGGGAATCACTTATTGTTTCTATATTTTGAGTTGCAACATCTAAACGCATTTGTGTAAATAATCTTGGAAAAAAATTATTTTCTAGTGTAATATTATCGGTATCTGGTAATGGTGTTGTAAAATTAGCATCACTATATAAAGAATATTCACAGTGTAAAAATGAATCAGGTAAATATAAATAGCTCTGCTGATTATCAACTTCAAAGATTAAATCTCCTCCAGTATTTACTCTACTGGAAGATCCGGGATTCATAGCAATTCTTATATAGTCATTCTTTTTTTGATTGTAACTGACGAACGGAGGATCGTCTAATCTAAATTTATTTTCGATAAGCGAAGACATTTTTATAAAAAATAATTTGACTTTTTGTTTTTCTCACAGATAGAAAAAAATTTTTACTAAAATATAATTTTAGAATTTTGCTAGACCATTACCTCTTATTTCTTCAATTGTTTTTTTATTATTTTTATTTTCATTATGTTTACTATCACCATCAACAGCTATGTTAGCAATTTTGTTTTTTGTTTCATCTGAAAGTTTTTTTAATTTTTTTAGTTCTTCAGAATCATTCTTGAGTTTACGAATAGCTTCTAGTTGTTTTAATTCGTTTTGTGATTTAACAGCATTTGATATTGCACTAGCTGTACTACCTATAGCAGCTGCTCCTTTTGCAGCAGATGTAATCAAATCTTTATTATTTTTAATTAAGTTAACAGTAGTATAGGGTATAGGATTCGGCGCATCGCTTCGCTCAGCACCGAATCCCACACCTAGGTAGTTACAAAAAATGAAAAAATACAAAAAAATAGGGTCCTCCTGAAATTTATAAAAAAACAGACAAAATAGATACAAAAAATGAAAAAAATACAAAAAAATAGGGTCCTCCTGAAATTTATAAAAAAGAGCTAAAATAGATACAAAATAGGAAAGCACCTTAAAGTATGACCCATGAACAAAAATATTCATTTAAAAATGGAAGATGAAAAAACAAAAGAACCATCAGCCCCTTTATATCCCTCATTATCATATGACATAAAACCTTCGGTTCCCAATGAAATGGATATAGCAAAACACAAAGATAGAGTCAGGTACATGAAAGATAAGGAAGCCCAATTATTACTTAAACTAGAACATTATAATAAATTAAGAAAGAGATGGACCATAGCTAAGAATGTGATGTAACACAATTCCGCTGAAAACCCAAAAGTGATGAAAGGCGAAAACCCGTCAGCTACACCATCAGCCCCTTTATAACCGTTATGTAAAATCAACCATTTTTGCACAAAATTGTTTCTTATTCAACAAAATTGACGCGAAATTACATATACAATATTTGCACATTTTCAACAGTAATTTACAAAATGTCAAGAAATGTCTCCTCGATAGGAGAGATTTTACTCTGTAATTAAATTTGAAAAAGTCTCCTATCCAGGAGACATTTGCATTACTATATAATGATATAAGTAGTGTGTATGAATTGACACATTTACAAAATGTCAAGAAATGTCTCCTCGATAGGAGAGATTTTACTCTGTAATTAAATTTGAAAAAGTCTCCTATCCAGGAGACATTTGCATTACTATATAATGATATAAGTAGTGTGTATGAATTGACACATTTACAAAATGTCAAGAAATGTCTCCTCGAAAGGAGACATGGTGAGAATGTTACATTTGAGACTATCAGAACTCCATTGGGCTTTCATTCTTGGGACTTCCATTCTTGGGGTTTCCATTCTTGGGGTTTGCATTATTTCTTCAAATGTTTTTCGGCGTCGTCCATTTTTGATGTGCGATGAAATTATACGAAAATTGATTTTAAAGAATGTTGCGGATTCATGAGAATCGGCGATGAACGGATATTGTAAATAAAAGTTATAAAGTCTTCTTAAAAACGCGACATAACTCCGGGAATATTGAAAATAGTCACTAAATGTATTTCCCGCACGTAGAATTTTGAATGCACGTCCCTTCAAGATAGCTAGTTTCAAACTACTGTTCTCATGATGATTTTCGTAGTTTTCAATTCTTTGTAAGAAACCACGTAGCGTCGGCAGATCACAAGATGCAGTTAAAGATGCTTCAAAAGTTTCTATAATTCTCCATTCTTTGTATAAATAATCTTCCTCTTCTTTTGTCTTAATATTCCTCCTTCTGTACTCTTGGAAAACTTCTTCATTAAAATATCCATCCTCATTGCAGATGAATCGTGAAAGACACAGTCACGTAGAACACTCACAGAGAGAATGAAAATTGATAATACGTGGCAGCATCAGTTCCTAATGGCAACCGCTACTGCTTGTGGCAGACAATGGTGTCATGCATAATGCGCAATCAGGTTGCGTTGAGAGAACAATGAAATGGTCGCCAACGTGACAATAGCAACTTAATTATCGCAAGCCTAGCCCACAGCAAAGTCCACCCGCTAGAGGTAACAAAAGCCCTGAGTCATACAGATTGTGCAATTCTTTTGTGTCATTTCTGAAATAGAATTTATCTCATGTAAAATGACTAACCTGATCGAGTTTTTTAAATTATATGGAACGCAAACTACGACAAATTTCGACCTAAAGAAAATTGCTAATCAATTAGGAATAAAGAACTTTCATGTTTTAATGAGAGACGAATTACAATTGATCAAAAATAAGCCAACTGTAAATTTCATAACGAATCTTCACACTTCAGACCAAAACGGCGTACATTGGTCAGCAGGCGTTAAAAATCATCAGCAGAACTATTATTTTGACTCATACGGACTTCCACCTACGAATGAAGTAAGAGAAATACTTGGAAATGGTATTTATAATACATTTCAAATTCAAAAACCAGGAACTACTTACTGTGGGCAATTATGTTTATACGTTTTGTACAAATTACAAAAAGGAGTACCATTTCTAGATATAATGTTAGAGTTAAACGATAAAGGTTAAAGCTCGGTTTTCTGTAATTCGTTTTCATAGAATCTACCTTTGATATCCTCATTATCTAAATCTATAATTTCATAAGTAATCGGAAGAGTTTGATTTATTTTACAAATTTCAAATATCTCTTTCGTCCAGTATCCGACGAAGCCCTTTTCAAATTTGTTCTTATATTTAAATATTCGTACCCTATCCCCAATTTTAAATTTCGGCTTACGTTTCTGTAAATTCGGATTACTCTCATTCGAATAATTATTTTCGAATATTTTCTTTCGTATTAAATCAGGGTCATCAGAAGCATTCTTTGGTGTTTCTTCAATACCTGAATGAATCTTATTGTTATACTCTTCTACAACTCCTGGTAATATCTTCAACCATTTCTGATTTCCTTGCTCAGTAAATTTCTTAAAGATCTTACTTTTTAGCGTTCTATTAAAGCGCTCTATTACTACAGCCTTTCCTGCATTTTCAGTTGAATAAACAGTTTCAAATAGTGGCTTTACATTTCGGTTATAAAATTCCGACCCTTTATCAACGAATAGCTTTTTTGGCTTTCTAAAACTTTCTTTAAAGATTTCTTCAAACGCATATTTAACTGACAGACCACTTTTGTTTTTTAAAGGCTTTACCCAAGCGTATCGTGTATATAAATCTATAACGGTCAATGCGTACTTAAACCCTCTTTCATTAGGCATATTTATTAGATCAGCACTCCAAATATCATCTTTATTAAATACTTTTACCTTCAATAGATATTTCGGCTTTCTGTATTCCTTGTGAATTTCGGACGCATAGCGGCTTGGGTCATTCGACATTTCGGACGCGTAGGTTCGAGCGTTGCTCTCAGACAGCTTTGCTGCCGTTTCATTCAACGAAGTTGACGGAACTAAAGTTTTATCTATCCCCTGCCCAAAAAGCATTTTTGCTTGTAAAGCTTTCTTAACAAACATTCTTTCAATTTTTTCTCTAAATGTAGGATTTTGAATACTATCTAATTCTTGTATCATTTTCTTATCTGCTTCATGCCGAGAACTTAGGTCATGATTACGATAAGCTAAATCATGTTTATAAGCGGCGGCGTCTACTCTATTTATTGGTTTACTATTTTCTCTAGGTGTGTCATCATCGTTTAATCTTAAATCTAATCTTGTGCCGGGGCCAGTAAAATTATGCCCAGGTAAATGTTTCTCCTTCGAATATTTACTCCAAATAAAGCCAGGAAAGTTTTCTAATGCTTTTTGTATATCACCACCGAAGTGGTGTGGAACTTTGTTCTTATCGCCTCCATTATAGCGGCGGTTTTGGTTTAGGCTAAAATTTAATAAATCCAAATTAGAAAATTTAAGTTTATCCAGAGACATTTTTAAAGATTAAATCTTATCGCACCATACTAGGATTTAGATATATGCCAGATCCGTCTTTTGTTTCTTTTATTTGAATCAAATCATCAATATTGTGTAGGACATTTTTAAGAACTCGTTTCCCTTCATCAACTAAATTTAATTTGCTAATGAAATTATCTACTATTCCGTCACCTCTAGCAGCTTTCTCTAACTCCCTATTATGACGTTTTTGCTCTTCTAATGCTGCCTTCTCTGCTTTATTTTTATTTACTGCCTGGACAATACCAGCTGTCCCGCCTGCAACACTTCCTGCTGCTGCTATACCACCTATGATTAGCGGAATTAATGGGAGAATTCCACCATTCTTTTCTTCTTGTAATTTGATATTCTCTATCATTGGTTTACTTATGTAATACTTCCTTTTGTTAATTGTAATAACTTTAGGAGTATTTTTGTCAATGATGTTACGTAGTTTTAATTCAACCGTTTTATTATTCACTTGCGCCATTTTTTAATAAAAAATTTATAGTCTTGGGTTTTTCTAACCAATCGGAGCGAAGCTCCTCTGGCTTTAGCCTATCGACGAAGTCTTGGGTTTTTCTAACCAATCGGAGCGAAGCTCCTCTGGCTTTAGCCGATCCTAACCATCTTTCCATTAATAATTTCAATAGAATATTCGGTGTCTTCTAGCAATAAACCATAAGCCATCAATGATGTTGTGGAATTTGCCTTTTCAATATTAATTGTCACATCACAACCGGTCTTGATAATATCTTCAGATTGTGCACTTAAATCAAAACAGAAAACAGGATATATATTCTTCCAATCTACAGGATTTAATTGTGCTTCAACTCCAAATTCTCGGCACAAATTTCTATAAGCGTCATATCCTTCCATGAATTGATTATTTGCGTTATCAAATCTCAATGGATCAATAGGATAACGTGTTTGATTTAATGAAATTTGTAAACTTCGAATTGAATTAATATGGAAAAGATTATTGTTCTTATCAAAACTAGGCGTTTCATTCTTTTGAAAAGTGAGTAAAAAATATCTTGGAGTATTTGATGTCCTTGTGAAATGCCAGTTAAATCTTTGTTCAGTAAACGTGACAGAGCTCGCGGTACGCTTCATAAAACTTACTGGAATTGGTTTGCCCGTATTTAATCGTTTCGTAATAGTTGTTTCAACCTCTAAACTAGGAGTAATGTGCTTAATCCACCATTCAAGTCTATCAATTTTTAGGTATGCTTTCTTCCCAGCCTTTCCATAAAATATTGATTCATTATTTACAGTGCGATGAACTATGAGTTTGAATTTCAATTGACATGATATTTTAGTGTAATCTAAATACCCGAATAATGGAGACAATGACCAATTAACAGTTTGTTTACTTTTATTATTAAAATTGCGTCTTTTCTGGTATGAGCTATTTTGTGTACTGTTTAACTGTTTCACTATGTTTTCTACATCTTTCGCAATTCCTGCTGCATCTGTTCCAGTGTGAGTTAAATCATCTTTAAGTATGCCGGTATGGTTATCAGGAAACCATCCTTCGATTTCATGCATTTTAGTATTTTCACCCATTGTTACAAATCGAAGCATTGAATCAATAATGCCAGGTGAATCACTTATGGTTTCTATATTTTGTGTTGCAACATCTAAACGCATTTGTGTGAATAATCTTGGGAAGAAATTGTTTTCTAATGTAATATTATCCGTAGCCGGTAATGGTGTTGTAAAATCAGCATCAGAATAAAGAGAATATTCACAGTGTAAAAATGAATCGGGTAAATATAAATAACTTTGTTGATTGTCAACTTCAAAAATTAAATCGCCTCCTGTATTCACTCTACCTGAAGAACCGGGGTTCATAGCAATTCTTATATAGTCATTCTTTTTTTGATTGTAACTAATGAACGGGCATCATCTAATCTAAATTTGCTTTCAATCAGAGTTGCCATTATATTTTTTTATTAGAAAAAATCAGTTTGATACTCGGCTAAAGCCTCTGAACAAGGTTCTACTAGAATTTTGCTAGACCATTTCCTCTCATTTCTTCAATTGTTTTTTCAGCATGTTTACTTTCCATCTTCGCTAATTTAGCAATTTTGTTTTTTGTTTCCTCTGAGAGCTTTTTGTCTTTTTTGCATTTCTTTTGCGTCATTCCTAAGTTTGCGAATAGCTTCTAGTTGTTTTAATTCGTTTTGTGACTTAACAGCATTCGATATTGCACTAGCTGTACTACCTATAGCAGCTGCTCCTTTAGCAGCAGATGAAATCAAATCTTTATTATTTTTAATCAAGTTAACGATACTTCCGATACCAGAAAAGATGCCAGCTCCTTCTGTTTGGACGGCACCTGCAGTGCCTAGGAACTTTGTTCCAACAGTTTCTACACTATCATAATGGTACACAGGATTCATACGTGGTTCATGAGCAATTTTATTATTTGAAGCAAAATGCTTAAGATTGTGTTTATAAATTATAGGCATTTTTTTTAAGCTTAAATTTGACTTTTGGGCCGATCGGCTAAATTCTATAGGTTAGTAACCTGAGGACCTTTGGTCTGATTAAGATTTACGTTTGTGTATGGACAACAACTTCGCGGTAACTTTATTAATTGCCTGTTGCACTTTATCTATTGCGTCAAGCAGCGTGTGATGTACTTTAATTTCTTTTTCATTTACTTCTATTTTTTTCTCACTTTTCTTTACTTCTGTTTTAAGAGCGGCCAATTGAACTTTAATATTATCGAAATTCGTTTTAAGGGTCTTCAAGTCACTAATCTTTTGTTTAAGTCCTTTAACTTCATTTATCATTCTGTTCATTTGCTTTACTTGTTGTGTGATGCGGCTACTTAATTCATCAACACTTTTTTGGAATGTGGATTGCAGCTGTTGTAAGTGTTGTAATAATTTTCGATTCTTTTCGCTTACTTTTTCTAACTCTTCTTTCAGTTGTTTATTTTGATTTGTATTCTTTGCGATGGCAGACTTTAAATTTAGTGATAACAGGATCACAAGTTTTGAATGTTCTGTTATTTTTTTATGAAGTTTTACTATATCTGCTTCTATATTTCCATGTTTGCTACTTAGGTCTGTTAGCTTTTCTTGCAGTCTTTCATCATTCTGCTTTAGAAGCTTGGTTTCTTTCGTTAGTGGAGACAGCAGTGACACAATTCTATCGAACTGTTTATCAACATATTCTTTATTTGCTAACTCAGTACTTTGTTGTGGAAGAATAGAAAGATGTAACGGACCTGTTAAAATGTCTCCAGTTTTCATGATATAGTTGTCTAGTTCTATTTCTGATTCTTGATTATTCGGTGTGTAAGCACACCCGCCAACATTTGTTAACATCATTTTTTTTATTTAAAAATATGTTACCCAACAATTCATCATTAAATAAACATATGAGAACATGTAGTGATTGTGGAAAAAGTGTAACATCTAAGAACTTTATGCGTCACCAAAAAAACATGTCAATCACCATCACAACCAAAAGTAAAAGATAGACAATGTTCGAATTGTAATAAGTTTTTTACTAGTCAAGGTTTCTTGAATCATTCTAATTCATGTGCTATTAGTACACGAAAATGCACTAATTGTCAAATAGTTAAGCCCAAAACAGAATTTTATGATAGTAAATACCGATGTAAAGAATGTTTAAAAACACAAGTGAGATGTAACAAGTGCAATAAAGTTCTGTTGGAGAGAAACTTCTCACGACATGCAGCAATTTGCATGATTTAATTAATATTTTATCCGTAGTAGTCCGACACTCACCTGAGCTTCCGTAATAGTCCGGTGCTCTTTTGAGTGTTTTTCTTCATTTGAGCCCCGGACTCAATAGTCCGTAGTAGTCCAGAAGTCCTACAGAGGCAAAACACTCAAGTGAGCACCGGACTATTACAGTTGCTCAACTGAGTGTCGGACTAGTTGAGAGAGTTTTAGACAAATTTTCATATAAAAAATTAAAAAAATGAATTATGAAAAATTGTATTCCGAAATTCCCAATCGGCCTCCCACGATCATCAAACAACGTGAACAAAATAATGATTCGCAATCTTTATTTTCAGAAAATTCAGATCTAGGAAGACTCTTTGGGTTTCTGAAATTTCATTGTTTGAAAATTATTGTTATATGTGTTCTTATTTATCTTATTTATTGTTTTATAAATTGGTTAGGGTTCTTACAAACAGCAGAACAAACGAAAGTTGCATTTTATAAAAGTCAAACCAAAACCTTTAAAGGTTGGAGACCAGTTACTCATGACGACGACAAACCTAAAGGACGTGCTGCACAAGAGAACTTGCATTTTATAATATATGGCAAGACAGCGAGTGGAAAGACTACGTTTCTTAGAAAGTATATAAATCAACATTATCCTAATGAAGCTAATGTACATGTGTTTTGTCTACAGAGAGATGAATGGCAAGGATATTCAAATGTTTACGGTGAAAAAGATTTATGTGTGTTAGAAGATATGAGTACTTTTGCTGGGACATACGAGCAAAAGTCTTTACTAGTGTTAGATGATGTAGCTAGTTTAGTGAAGCAAAAGAACATATCAGAAATATTTACAAAAGGTCGTCACCATCATATACAAATTGTAGTATTAGCTCATAAAGCCTGCGACGTGGATAATAAGATTAGAGAAAATGTGGAAACCTTTTATACAACTACTCAAAATAATGTAGCATTCTTTGAGGATATTAAGAGAAATTATAAACTAACTTTACCCTTAGCTAAATATGTACATGTTAAGTACGGTATAATACGGGTTGATACTATTTTGAATCAAATGCAAGTGTATGATAGCGATCTAAATATACTATTGGATACTGAGCATGATTTTTATAGTAATGCAACAGATTTTGACATTAGTCTCTATGCAAGTGCTAAGAACTTGTCGCCGCATAATATAGAAGAAATAACAATTTTTCTAGAAAACGAATCACTTGAACCACTAACAATCATACCAGAGACATTTTATTTCTATTTCGATCATTATTTAAATAATATGTTAAAAATTAAAACCCCTGAACGACTTGAGAATAGAGATGCACTAGACGTTATTAGAACAGGCATTAATGATTTCCGTGATGTACTAAAAAATGTACACCCTCTAGTCAGTGATGCTAAAAGTACATTGAGTGACATAAAACCAATATTAAATGAGTTTAATAATATGTAAATTTTTTTCTTTTTAAAATATGGAGTATAAAATAGAACACGTGCCAGTTTTAAAAGATTATCGTCATCCTACAAACCCTGTAAATTCAAAACAATCAGTTAAAAGTCAATATCATCGAAAATATATGCAATTCGTGCAAGATTATAAAATAAAACATGGTATAAGAAGTTACGCTAAAACAAAAGACTTTCCACTGTGTCTACGAAGTTTCAGAGTATTCTTAGCGTATAATAATTTATGGTGGTTGGTTAATAAAGAGCGATTAACAGTTTACGATTTGGAAACATTACATCAACTAAATATTCCTGTGTATATGTAATTAAAAACATAATTTTTTCTTTTAAAAATATGAATTGTAAAATGAGTAACAAATCAACGCATACGCTTGACGAGTTAATAAAGAAACAAATTGAGGAGTTTGATGCACAAATTGAACGTAGACGTAAACGTAGTAGACGTATTAAAAAACAGAAACGTATTAGGCGTAGTATTAGACGTAATACTAAAAAACAGAAGCGTAGAACAAAGGAAACATCAACCACACCAATTCCCGACATATTCTCTGATGATAGACTTGGAGATGATCTATTGAATCTGTTTAATCCGAACGCTATCACGTATGAAAATGAAATTTTTACTAATGTAGTAAATGATATACGTGAGCTGTTACGCAATGGGAAAGTTTTAAATTTATTGGGTGTAATAAACAAAGAAGATGGAACCACAATAGAAAACTTTTACGCTACGTTTTATAATAAAAATTCATTTGAAACATGGTTTCTTAATCTAGAAGAGAAATCCGATGCTAGTGAATGGATTTTTACAGGTAGTATCAAATACGAAGATTTTGGTATGAAACTCGTACAAAGATCACATAGAGGCGCTGGTATTAATATGAAATATAGAATTAAAGAATACATTGGGCAATATTGTTACATTCCTTCTGAAGATTTCTGCTTTATAAAATGTTACAACGCCTTACGTGGGTTCAATCAAGAACAAACTGAAATTATGTTCGAAAGGTTTAATAACTTTTTATATAAAGAGAAAGCTACATCTAGAACAGGAGTAATGGCAAACTGTAAATTTTCCCAATTCAATAAATACTTTGGAGAATGTGTACAGTATTATAGTGCTACTAATCGGCATTTAAATCCCAGAGGTATTACAACACCTTATAGTTATGTTTATTACAATTATTTTCACGAAGGTTCATCAATAGGTCATTATTGTTTAATCAATAAATTCCATAAAGCAGAAGCTATTAGAGAAATTGAAAATAATTTCAAACCAATATATAAAACTGTCACTGATGAAAATCTAACAACACTTCCGTATAAGACCATAACAAAGAAACCAATTGACTATGGTTCAACATATATATGGGATCTTGAAACTTATCCAGATCCTCGTTGTGCAACAGCTCATCCTATTCCTTATGCTTTAGGTACTATCAATTTCAATAAATTCATGTGTTGCTTACCGAAGCAAAGATTGGAAGAAATAGACGCACGATTGCTACGCGATATGATTAAAATAAAAAGGAGCAAGGATGAACATGAGATTAAAGAACTTAAGAAACAGATAAGTGAATATAATAACTTAACTGAGCAAGAACTTAACAAACTTCAACGTTGTGTGAAAATCTTTATTAGGAAACATGATGAATGCCCGTCCGGGGGAAACCCAGAGGACGTATGTCCGATACATCAATTTTTCAAAAACCTTGGATCTTTTAATCATTCGAAAGTAACTTTAATAGCACATAATTCATCAGGATTCGATGCATATTTTCCACTCAAATCTAATTTTAAATTAACTAAACCACCGCTTAAAACATCAAGAGGAATACTCACTGCTTCTTTACAAAATCCTTATACAACTGAAAGTGTTAGTAAGTATATCCAACGTTCCTCTAGATCTAAGCAACTAGGTGACTCTACAAAACGTAACATAAAACCAAGCAAACCTTTACAAACTATTGTAATGAAATGTAGCTATCAACACGTGAAAACAAGTCTTTCCAAATGGTGTGAGAATTTTAAAACCCCTACCAATATGTGTAAATTAAATTATGAAATTGGTGAAATTACACATGAAAATTATCTAGAAAAAGAACATGAGTGGAAACCGTATTTAATTAACGATGTTCTTTCATTAGCATTTTGTATCTACAAGTATAATAATGTTATGAAAGAATTAGTTGGTGAAGATATGACTACTAATTTAACATCTTCTGCTTTAACATTTAACGGTTGGATGAAGAGTGTACAAGAAGCCAACATAAATATTCATTCGCATACTGATTTATGGACTAGGAACTATGTTAGAAAATCTGTTAAAGGTGGAAGAGTGTCAGCAAATATAAGACATTACGAATCTCCATTTTGTAACATCTTGCTACCAATATTACAACGATATTTTCCTGGCCATAATAATAATTTAATAGATTTAATGAAAGAGTATAATCAGTTGCAAGACAAGAATGCTCTCTGTAAAGAAATTAAACATAAACTACTCGGACAACAAAATGAATTCTTAATGGCTTTTGATGCAACATCTTTATATCCATCAGCTATGTATGACGAACATTCAGAATACCCTAAAGCTGAATCAGCTAGAAAATTTAGACAAGAAGAAGAACAAGCAGTATTATATCAATTTAACACTCAATCATTTCGCCCTAAAACTGGAATATTCACAGTTGTGTTTCATTATCCTGATGAGATGTTTTTTCAACCAGTTCCTGCGAAAGATAAGGTAAAGAATGAAAACAATTGTAACCAAGAAATAATAAGGTTTAGGAATGGAACGTGTTATGATGTATTAACTTCTGTAGACATACAGGAAATTGTTAGATGTGGCGGGAAAATATTATCTATTACAGATGGTATAATTTATGAAGAAAATTATCACATTTCACCATTTCGCAAATACATTGAAAAGCTCTTCAATTTAAGAAAAAAATATAAAATAGAAGGAAACACTGTGGGCGATGAGTTAATTAAATTATTAATGAATTCACTATATGGAAAAACCGTACAAAAAGACATAACCACTAAATATCATTTATGGAATGAAAGTACATTGAGAAAAAATTTCACTCAAGAAGTAAAAGATTTTGAAAAAGTAAATGATGAACAATTCTTAGTGAAAGTAGAAATGGAAGACGATGAATTTCTTAAAGCTAATATTGTAAAAGATGGGAAGACGTCATTCATGCCATCACACTTAGGTTCTTTTATTCTTTCTCACTCTAGAAGAATCATGAACAACTTTATTTTAGAAATTAATGGTTTCAAAGAAAAATACATTCATTATACAGATACTGATTCAATATATATTTCCAATGAGCTCTTCAATAAATTAGATGCTGCTGAATATGTTGGTGGGGAATTGTGTCAAGGGAAAAATGATTATGGAAATGGTGGAATTATTTTTGCAATGTTTATTGCACCTAAAGTAAAATATTGTATTACTGTAGATGAACAAGGGAGACTTAGTGAAAAGAAAACATTTAAGGGTTATACAAAAACTAAAGTAAAAGTAGAAGATTTTCTAAAATTATACCATGGGGAAACATTGACAACAATTGTTAATAAACCATGGAAAAGATCTTTAGAAACTGGTATTAGTATTCCTGATAAAAATAATAACACTGAAGAAAAAAGATTCACTGGTAAAATAAATATTCTTAAACGTCAAGCACCTAATGCAAATGGTATTATGCTCCCCTATAGCGGAGAAGATGTACAAGACGAAATATTTCAACGAATAAAAAAAGAATGTAATATAATTGAATACAATGATAGTGAAGACTGGGAAGAGGAATTATAATACACTAGTCAGTGAACAAATGTTCTATTCAGAGTTTTACTCTGCGAACAAATGTTCTATAGACTTTCAGTCGGGGCAAAGCCCCTCGAGGCGAAGCCTAGTCAGCGAACAAATGTTCTATAACTCTATCATGTACTTTTTTATCAATATTGACTGTGATAAAACCATAGTCGTTTGCCCAAGCATTGTTACACGATTGTTTAAATTCATCTTTATCTCTTATACATAAGTCTCTTAACAAATCACTTAGGTTTCTTTGGTTGATTTCGAAAAGCATAAAAATATTAGCATTCTTTCTAATAACACTTCCATCTAATGAATACATACTTTGTGTCAAATAAAAGACACTACAGTTATTGTGTCTACCTCTTGTAAAATAATTTCTCTGCACTGCCTGATTTCTGTCATTAACACAATCATCAAACACCACACAATGTTTTTTCGTTTTATTTAGTTTACTAGGATCTTGCATATTGCCACTATCATCTATTAATTGTATCGTTATGTGTTTATTTTTATTGGGTTCTACTAGTTGTTTATTTTTCGCTGCTTCTTCACACCAGGAACTTATTTCTTCTTCATACTCCGATTTTTCATATTCTTCAAACAGTGAAGCTATAGTTGATTTTGTAAGATTATTTTCAAAACCATGTTTCAAAAATTGATAAATAGGTTGTTCTGCTGTTGTTGTATAAATGATAAGATTGTTATAATCCAAAAATTTGGGTGTCGTGAGAATTTTAAATAATAGATATGTTTTTCCACAACCTGATCTTCCACAAATAACTGATAAAACTTTATTTGACAAGTTATGATGATGATTGAATTTCACTTTCTTGTTTAGTGGATATTTTTCACAACTGCTTTCACTCATTTTTTAAGTCAATATTTTTTAATCATACCTCCCGAACCAAAAGATCTATCATAATTTCTTCGCCTCCAAAATTTATTTCCTTTCCTTTCTCATCTGTTATTCTAATTGTAATTGAATTAATTGTTTTTCTTGTAACAGGGAAATATATTAATGATTTTGGGATTACATTCAAACTGTAACCAATCGGAACTGTAAATGCTGGATAACTGAAGATATTATTTGACAGCTTTCCATTAACATAACCACCTTCTATAATATCACATTGAACGTTGATTGAATTTATTTCAGTTACTTTAGGTATATTTTCACTTATATGAAAACCTTGTGTATAGAGTTGCTTTTTAAATCCTAAGAGTCTTGATAAAGATTTGTCAATATTAAAATCTACTTGATGATCTTCATCTAAAGTAAGAGAAAATTTATTTACTGCTGGTTCAACTGCGAAATGTAATTGTTTCTTGTCTTTAAATTGAATGCCTAAATGTCTTTTTATTTCATTGGAAATCGATTCAACTTCATAAGATCCAGGAAGAAAAGTTAATTCTTTCCAAGTTTTACCTTGATCATTAGAATATTTAAATCGGTCATTTACATCTTTGATAATATTTTGTATCGTGTTAAATGTTGAAAAACTAGTTAGTGCTACTTCATAATGTTTGTCTTGTTCTAAGTGAATAATAGGATCTAAATGACAGGTATGGGATGAAGTAGTTGTTATAAATTTTAATGTCGTACTAAATTTTGATGAGGTTAAAATCTCGGTTAAATTTTCTAAATGCTTATTAATTTTTTCTAGTTCTGCCGAAGACATTTTTTAACTAAATAATTTAGCTAAGCTTTTGTAGTCTTTTTCACTAATAATTTTCTTTTCCATTAGTCTTTTTAAGATTGCATGTATTTCGTTAAAACTAGAGTTATGTCCTTCTTTTGTTGCAGCTAATAAAATCTCTAATCTGTTTATTAATTCTTGTGGATCATCGGGGAGGAAAACCGTTGTCTCTTTTAGACCTGTTCCTGTTTTTGGGTAACTAGGCGGTGTTGGAACACTGGTTGATGTTGGAACACTGGTTGATGTTGGAACACTGGTTGCTGTTGGAACACTGGTTGATGTTGATAATAAGTGTTCTAATTGTTTATAACGCTTAAGATGTTTCCCACTTCCAACCTTATCTAGCATAGTTTTGTATTTCAGTAGATCATCAGGGTGATAGGTATCTAACTTCGCTCCTCTTAATAAATCCACGAAATTTCTGTCTAAACTGAAAGCTGTTTTGTCTGGTGCAAAAATTAAACTTTCTTTAGGATTTATAGATAAGTCTTTTTCACCTAAGGAAAATCTAAGAGATGGCTTTCCATCTATAAATGAAGTAGAATGTTCAAAGAGCATAGATTTGGGTAATTTCTTGTCTATGTTTGCTTCTAACAAACCATAATCATCTATGATGGTTTTCGGCACTGAATCCGCTATATCAATTTGTTTATCATGAACTACAAGTTCTTTCTTAATATCAGATTTAATTTGGTCAACTAATTGGATTTTGTCTTTCATCTCAGATTGAACACCAGCTTGTAGCATTCGATATTGTCTATATTTTTTCTTCATAATATTTTTCTGTTTTATTAATTCTTCTAGTTGTTTTATTTTTGCCTCATTTGTGTTCATTATTTTATAAGATAATATTTGAATTTTGTGGTAGCATAGAGACACAGCAAAAACACTTTACTGAACAACTTATTTTTGTTCTATGGAACTTTGTTCTAACGTTTTTAATAAAGTTCTTATTTCTTCTAAAAAAGCTTCATTGTTTACTTTGTCTTGAGGTTTAACAGGAATTTTAGTTGCTTCTCTAGCTATTTGATCAAATTTTTCAATCTCATCTAACGTAATAACATTGTCATCACACACTCTCTGGAAGTAGTAATGTAGTTTATCATATACTTCTTTGACATGTGCATGTTTTTTACTTAAGGATTTTCGTTTCTTAGACATTACAGATTTATCTATCACTGTTGCAAGTGACGTTGTGAAGACACCTGTGCCTGTTAAAACAGTAGCGACAACAGGAATTGTAAGAACGCCAGACGAAATGACAATAGTGAGAGCGCCTAAAGAAATTGTTAAACATATACCAACGCCTTGTGTCACATTCTTAGCTATGGTCCATCTCTTTCTTAATTTATTATAATGTTCTAGTTTAAGTAATAATTGGGCTTCCTTATCTTTCATGTACCTGACTCTATCTTTGTGTTTTGCTATATCCATTTCATTGGGAACCGAAGGTTTTATGTCATATGATAATGAGGGATATAAAGGGGCTGATGGTTCTTTTGTTTTTTCATCTTCCATTTTTAAATGAATATTTTTGTTCATGGGTCATACTTTAAGGTGCTTTCCTATTTTGTATCTATTTTAGCTGTTTTTTTATAAATTTCAGGAGGACCCTATTTTTTTGTATTTTTTTCATTTTTTGTATCTATTTTGTCTGTTTTTTTATAAATTTCAGGAGGACCCTATTTTTTTGTATTTTTTCATTTTTTGTAACTACCTAGGTGTGGGATTCGGTGCTGAGCGAAGCGATGCGCCGAATCCTATACCCTATACTACTGTTAACGATACTTCCAATACCAGAAAAGATTCCATCCCCTTCTTTTTGAACGGTTTCTCTATTATCATAATGGTAAACCGGATTCATACGTGGTTCATGAGCAATTTTTTGATTTGAAGCAAATTGTTTAAGATTGTGTTTATAAATTATAGGCATTTTTTAGTAATAAATTTGACTTTTAGGAAAAATATAAATTATAAAAAAATGTTTATTTTTTGTTCTTAACTTTTACAGATTGCGTTTTTGGTTTAACTTGAACAGGAACCAAACCTGCATCAATCATTCTTTTTATTCTATGATTTTCTTTCATAATATTTCTTTCTTTTATTAACTCTTCTAATTGTTTAATTCTTTTAAAATTATTAGCTCTAATTTTATCCATTTTTAAAATTATATACTTTTATATTTTTAAATTTTTTTTAAAAATTATATTTATACTTTTATATTTTTAAAATTATATTTATATTTTTATATTTTTAAAATTATATTTATATTTTTTATGATTTTTATTTTTTGTGGGTAAAAAATATTTAAGTTAATATTTACAATACTCGTTTAAGATTTACGTTTATGAATATCTAACAACTTCGAGATAACTTTATTAATTGCTTGTTGCACTTTATCTATTGCATCAAGAAGCGTGTGATGTACTTTAATTTCTTTTTCAGTCATTTCTAATTTTTTCTCACTTTTCTTTAATTCTGTTTTTAAAGCATTTAATTGAACTTTAAGACCATCTACTTTTCTTTTAACGGAATCTAACTGTTCTTTATTTTCTTTAGAGTTTTCTTGTAAATTTTTCTTTAATTCATTTTCTAAATTGATTTTAAGAGTTTTTTTATTTTATCAACTTTTTCATTAAGTGATTTTACTTCAATTTTCAAATGATTTATTTTTTTAATTTGTTGAGCAATTTTAGAACTCAATTCATTCACACTTTTTTGGAATGTAGTTTGTAACTGTTTTAAATTTTTTTTAATTCTTTCAGGTAGTTTTTCTATTTCATCTTCTAATTGTTCTTTTAACATTTTTATCTGATGTTTATTTTTAATTACAGCAGATTTTAAATTTATAGAAAGTAATATTAAAATTTTTGATTGTTCAGAAATCTTTTTAAAAAGTTTTGCTATATCTGCTTCTAGCTCTCTATCCTTTTTATCAAGTTTTAATAATTTTTCGTTTAATGATTTGTCATTAAGTTTTAGCAACTTTAATTCATTCATCAGTGGAACCATAACATCGTTTATATATTTTTCTTTTAAGTCATTGATTTGTGTATCAACATATTGTTTATTTGTTAACTCTGTATTTTGTTGCGGAAGAATAGAAAGATGTAATGGACCAGATAAAACGTCTCCAGTTTTCATGATATAATTTTCTAGTTCTATTTCTGATTCACGATTATTCGGGATATATTCACCTCCACCAACATTTGGTAACATCATTTTTAAACAATAAAAATAAAATTTTTTCTCATTATAAAAATACATAAATTATAAAAATAAAATTTTTCCTAATAAAAATAAAAAAATGGAAATGACTCAAATTTGTCAAGTTTGCAATATGCGTTTTTTAAATCAAACACTGTTATATTCTCATATGAAAAACACACCATGTGGTATGCATATGAATCAATTTCAACCTAATAATAGTATTCAACCTAATAATAGTATTCAGTATAATAATATTCAATCAGAGCAACCATTACAAAGATTAAAGCATTTATTTATTTCAGATAAAGAACAAAATCTTTATACTGCTAGACAAAATACACCTAGGCAAAATAATAATAATTATTTAGCACAAAATAATAATAATGTAGCACAAAATAATCCTTTTGCTCAAAATAATAATGTAGCTCAAAATAATTATGTTGATAAAAATCAATTTGTTGAATGTAATAACAAAAAAATATGTTCCGGATGTAATAAAAATATAACATCAAAAAATTTTGCACGTCATTTAAAATTATGCGAACAACCAGAAGAGGTTAAAAAAAATAAAAAAGATAAATTAAAAGATCAGTTATGTCGTAATTTAATAAATATTTTACAATTCAAGGAATTACTAATCATTATAATTCTTGTATAAGTTCTACAAGACAATGTACAAGTTGTCAAATTACTAAACCTAAGACAGAGTTTTATGATAGTAAATATTAGTGTAAGGATTGTTTAAAAGAAAAAGTTAAATGTAGAGGTTGTCAAAAAATTATATTAAAGAAAAATTTTCAGCGACATGTAACACTATGTCCAAAACTTAATCAACATAATAATAATTTATATCAAAATAATAATTTATATCAAAACAATAATAATTTATATTAGATAAAATTACTTTTATTATTAAAATAGTCTTATATATTTAAATAGTTGTATTTCAACTAAAATAGTTGTATTTCAACTAAAATAGTTGTATTTCTACTAAAATAGTTGTATTTCTACTAAAATAGTTGTATTTCAACTAAAATAGTTGTATTTCAACTAAAATAGTTGTATTTCAACTAAAATAGTTGTATTTCAACTAAAATAGTTGTATTTCTACTAAAATAGTTGTATTTCAACTAAAATAATCTTATATATATTAAAATATTTGAATTTCTACTAAAATAATCTTATATATATTAAAATATTATTTTTTTATAAAGAATAAAATATTATTTTATTAAAATATTCTTAAGCATTCCGGAAGAGAGGAGAGGTATAAAAATACTTCTTTTGAGTATAGGAACAAAAATTCCGACACATTCCGGAGGTTCTACAGAGGTTAAAAACACTCATAAGAGTGTAAGAATGCGAGTCCGGAATTAAAAAATAATAATTCCTAAATTTTTATTTTAAAAATATTAAATGAATAAAAACGAAAATTTGGAAGATTTATATTCACCGGTTATAATTAAAAGTAATAAAAGTAATAAAAGTAATCTAAGTCGTCATAAATCTCTTAATGTAATAAATGAAATGATAAATAATTATATAAATAACACTGAGTTTCAAGATACACTAACCCCTCAAGATCCGAATCTCAAAGATATTAATAATATTGTAGAAAATCCTATACATAATACTAGATATAATAATATAGATAAAAATATATATAATAAAAAATATTTAGAGACACTACCCCCTAATTCATCTCTTAATAAAAAAATACCACAATCAGATCTTACACGTCTTTGGAATTTTTTAAAATTTCATTGTATAAAAATATTGTTAGCATGTATTTTAATATTTTTTATTTATCATCTTGTTATATGTATTGGAAATCAATGGGGTTACTTTCTAACAGAGGAACAAAAGAGAATAAATTTTTATAAACAAGAAATAAAAACTTTTAAAGGATGGAAGACTGAGGAGGATAAGATTAAGGAAAAAACTAATAATAAAAATATTAAACAAGGTAAAATGTATCAAGAAAATTTACATTTCATTGTTTACGGTAAAAGTGGAAGTGGTAAGACTACGTTTATTAAAAAATATATAAACCAATATTATAAGGACGAAACAAAAGTACATATTTTTTGTATGCATACTTCTGAATGGCCAACTTTTACAAACGTCTATAATGATAAACAATTAGATGAGTTACAAGATATGGAAAGTTTTGCTGGTACACCTGAAAATAAATCTTTATTAATTTTAGATGATGTTGCAAGTTTATCAAAACAAAAAAATATGTCAGAAATATTTACAAAAGGAAGACATCAAAATATTCAAATAGTTGTATTAGCTCATAAAGCTTGTGATGTAGATAATAAGATTAGAGAAAACATTCAAACATTTTTTACAACTACACAAAATAATGCAGCATTCTTTAATGATATCAATAAAAATTATAAAATGAATATGCCTTTATCATATTATACACAACATAAATATGGAATAATACGTGTTGACACCATAAGTGAACATATGCAAGTATATGATAAAGATTTAAATATATTAGTAGATACTGAACATGAAATCTATAATAACTCTCAAGATTTTGATATTAGAATATATGCAAATACAAAACATTTATCAAATCAAGTTATCGAACAAATAATTATCTTTTTAGAGTCTGAAGCAAAAGTACCACTAAAAATTATTCCTGATACATTTTATTTTTATTTTGATCATTATTTAAATGCAAAATTTGGTATACCAATACCTAACAGATTACAAGATAATGAAACATTAAACTATTTAAAAATTGCAATAAATGATGTTAGAAACGGTTTAAGAAAAGCAACACCAATAATATCTGATGTTAAATCTACATTTTCTGATGCCAAATCTACATTTGATGAAGCAAAAAAAACATATAATGATATAAAACCATTAATAAATGGTGTAAGTGAAATACTTAATAATTAAACAAATTTATCATAATCAAACCGAAGGTTCAAGGGCTTCGCCCGATTTTGCAGATATATTAGAATTTTTCCCATTATATATATTTTAGAATTTTTTTCTCTAAAAATTAAAACATAATTTTTTTTTTTTAGAAAAAAATTTCTCAAATTTTCTCTAAAAAAATAAAAAAAATGGATAAGTTTTATTGTGTCTTATGTAAAAAAAATTGCAAACAAAAAGAAGTTATCAATCTCATTTAAATAGTAAATTGCATTTACAAAATGTAGAACGAGTTGATGAAGGAAATATATTAAAATTAAATAGTTATAAAAACTATATAGAAACATTACCTACTGATATAAAAGTTAAAAAAATATTTTATGATTATTCACATTCGGAATATAAAAAAGTTTTTAATAGTGAAGATGAACATGTACCAGATGGAAGATATTTATTTAGCGATACTGATGAATTTAACGAAATAGATGAATTTGATGAAGCTGAACGAACCGATGAAGCCTCAGCAAATATAAAATATTTATTTAATCAGTCTTTTGAACATAATGAAACCGATAAAACTTTTTATAATGTATTAACAAACTTTTATAATATATTTAAGAAATCTTTCAAATGTTATATGAATGTAGAAGTACTTTATACAAAAAATGGACCTGATGGAATTCCTGAAGAAATAATACAAGGACATTTTACAAATTCACAAGAAATTCATAATGTAAATGATATACAACCCATATTTGAACAAATGATACTTAAATTAGAAAATTATATAATTGAAGCCCAGTTACGTGAATCTGGTTGGAGATTTGTTAAAATACTATCTAAGAAAATAGTAATTGATAAATATAAAAATAATACTGGTGGTAGTTATGTTCCTTTACCTTTCAGTTCACCACAATTAATCAACATAAAAAATGAAGATGATTATTGTTTTCTGTGGAGTATTATAGCACATTTACATCCTGCAGAATATCATAAAGAAAGACTAAGTCATTATAATAAAGAAGAATACATAAATGAATTTGATCTTTCTGATGGCTTACATGAATTTCCATATGATTATAATAGGTTAATAAAGTTTCATAAAAAGAATAAAAATTTAATAGAAGTAAATGTTTTTGAATTAAATGTGAATTATGTTTCTATTGGTAAAATTATTCCACTTTACTCAGATTCAAAAAAATTTTATTTGAATAATAAAAATTTATGCCAATCAGAAATAGTATATAATGATAGAGGAAATTACATGCATCATAATATTTTTTACCAAGGAAATATAATATGTACTGAAAAATTTGAACTTGTTAAAACATTATCACCAATAATGATTAATCATAATAATTATAAAGGACGTACTGATGATTATAATTACAAATATTCATCTTTATCTTCAGAATATCAACAAAAATTAGAAAATTTAAATGAAAGTTTACAAAAATGTAAAATAGATTATCAACAACAAACAAAAATGTTACTACAAGAATATCACCATAAATATCAAAATAAGATAGAAACAATTCAAAAATTAAATGAAGAAAATAATAAAGAATTAAATAATGAAGAAAATGAAACCAATCAAAAAATAAATGAATCTTTAAAAAAATGTCTACAACAATATAAAGAACAATATGATAAAGAATATATTCATCAGCTACAAATATTAAATCAAAATTATCATCAAAATACATTTAATATTACAAAAGAAATTAATGAAACACATGAAATTTATAAAGATGAATTTGTAAAATTAGAACAGTCAAAACAACCAGCACAAGCGAATATATTATATTATCAGGGACATTTTATATTGTGTAAAGATGTTTCTATATTTACAAAAACTTCAGATAATAAAAATTTTCCTTGTCTTCAATGTATGACAAGTTTTAGAACTTTAGAAGAAATGAATAGACATTTGGAGAATTGTCAACAAAACGAAGCAGTTCAAAATACTTTTCCTAAAGATGATTATTTAGAATATAATAAATGGTATTTTAAAAATAAAGTACCCTTTACTATTTATTGTGATTTTGAAGCATATAATGTTAATATGACACAAAATCGAACGGAAAGTTCCAGGGCTTCACCCGATTCTGAAAATTATAATTGTGAAAATTATAATTCTGAAAATTATAATTCTGAAAATAATAATTCTGAAAATTATAATTCTGAAAAAAGTGTAGCTGAACAAAGTAAAGAAAAATATTTATTTGAACAAAAACCATTATGTTGGGGAATGTACATTCATTCAAATTATCCTGAATTATTTAAATCAGAATATTTACAATACTATGGTGAAGACAGTTCAGAAATGTTTACAAAGAAAGTAGAAGAATTACAAGGACGTTTTTCACAATTGCGTGAAACAAATAAACCAATGATACCATTAACGGATGAAGAAAGAAAAGAATTTTATGATGAAATAAATTGTTATAACTGTGGAAAAGGTTTTACAAATAAATATAAAACTGGCAGAGGTAGATATATTGATAAAGTAAAAGATCATGATCATCTAAATGGATTATATAGAGGTGCAGCACATAATTCTTGTAATCTTAATGCTAATAAATTTAAATATAACTTTGTTCCTTTATATTTCTACAATGGTTCTAAATATGATTTCCATCTAGTAATGAAAGATTTATTTTCATCTGAAAAATTACAACAACAAAAAATAAATGTACTATGTAAACAAGAAGAAGAATATTTTTCAATGCAATTAGGTTGTATTAGAATTTTAGATGCATTTAGATTTTTTACTCCTTATTCATTAGATGTTATGGGAAAAACTTTGAAATCTGAACAATGTAAAATATTAAATAAATATAATTTAAAACCTTTAAAAGGAATATTTCCGTATGAGTATATAGCCTGCGGGTCACAGTCGAAGACTGATTTTAATTCTGTGAATAAAATTATGGAAGAAGAACAACTTCCTCCAATAAATAAATTTAAATCAACATTAAAACAATCACAATTATCTGAAGAAGACTATGCAGAAGCTGAAAAAAATTGGAGAGAGTTAAATTGTAAAACAATGTATGATTATACAATGAAATATCTACAGATAGATGTATTAATACTAGCTGATCTTTTTGAAAACTTTCGTGATATGTGTTTAGAATATTACGGAATAGATCCATGTTATTGTTATTCTACACCAGGTTTAACATGGTTAGCAGGATTAAAACATACTGGTGTTCAAGCCGATGGCTCTAGGACAAAGTCCGTTAAACTTAAACATTATAAAGAGAATACATATGATAAATTATTATTTTTTGAATCTGGAATTAGAGGTGGTGTTTCATCAGTTTTAGGTAATAGATATGTTAAATGTTATAATAAGAAAGTAAATCCACAAGAATATGGAATAATGAAACCTTTATCTCCAGAAGAAAAAGAAAAGATATTAGAAATTTTTCGAACGAAACAAGAAGGAGTAGAACGTGAAAAAGCAATTGATGAATTCATGAGAGAAAACTATTTGTTATATTATGATTTTAATAGCTTATATTCTTCTTGCATGATACAAGAATTACCAACAGGTGAAATGACATGGTGTAATAATTTAGATTATCAAAGAACATATGATGGTGAAAATAATTTTGGTTATGTATATGAAGTTGATTTAGTATACCCTGATTATATAAAAGACGCAACAAAATATTATCCTTTCTGTCCAGAAAACAAAATTCCCAATATAGAAGATTTTTCAGATTATCAAAAATCTATAATGCCGAAAAAATACAGACCAACAAAAAAGCTTATGTTAACACAAGGTAATAAAGGAAAGTATGTTGTTGAAGGAAGAATGCTAGATTGGTATTTAGATCATGGTATGATTCTCACCAAAATACATCGAAAACTAGAGTATAGAAAATCTAAATGGTTAAAAAATTATATAGAGTTCAATATTGAAAAACGTAAAATAGCTAAAAGAAATAAAGATGATTTTGGAAACGTGTTCTTCAAATTAATGAATAATGCATTTTATGGTAAGACTTTAGAAAATGTGCGTAATAGACAAAATATTGAAATAGTTTATGATAAAGATAGGTTTCAAAATTTAACAAGGAAACCTACATATAAAAGAACTACTAGATTTAGTGATGAACTATGTGCTGTACATTTACGTCGAATCAGCGTAAAACATGATAAGTTTAATTTCATTGGTTTCACTATATTAGAATTAGCTAAACTATTTATGTATAGATTTATATATGATTATTTAGCACCTGCTTATGGCAAAAACTATAAATTACACTTTACAGATACCGATTCTGTTTTCTTAGAATTAACAATACCGTATAATTCTTCACTTGATGAAGAAATTAATAAAATAAAAGATATCATTCATCCTTCTGATTTATGTAAAGTAAAAGATGAATTAGAAGGAAATGAAGATTTCATAACAGAAGCTATATTTTTAAAATCTAAATGTTATTGTTATGATACAACTAATAATATTAAAACACATAAAACATTAAAAGGAATTTCAAAGGCATCAGTGGCTAATCAAATAACATTTCAAGATTATAAAAATGCATTATTTAATAATGAAATAAAAACAGCATGTAATTATAGACTTAATTCAAAGAAACATAAAATGTATTTAAAAGAAGAACATAAATTAGCATTAGATCCATTTGATGATAAAAGAAAAATTTTACCTGATGGAATAACTACTGAACCTTTTTTTTTCTAATTTCTAAGATAGACAAATTTGATATATACATAAAATAAAAAAAATAATATAAAAATATAAAATATTATAAAATAATATAATAACATAACATAAAATAATAATATAAAATTATCATATAAAAAATGGATAAAGTTAGAGCTGATAATTTTAAAAGAATAAAACAATTAGAAGAGTTAATAAAACAAAGAAATATTATGAAAGAAAATCATCTTCAACATAGAATGATAAAAGCTGGTATTCAATCTGATATGTTTGAAAAAATGCAGCAAACCGAGCAAGTAAAAACTGATTTTGAGAAAACTATGAAACCATTTAAAACTCTTGAAAAAGAAAGTACAAATAATGATAAACAAATTGATATAACAGATCCAGAGCACAAAACTATATTAGATGACTATGGATTACTAGAATCAAACATTAATAAGAAATTACCAAAATCTATGCAATTTGAACATTCTATCTCATTTATAGATGGAAAAACAATACCTAGATTTTATCTCGGACAAAAGGAAATATTTCCACAACCTTTTCGAGGTTTAATTTTTTCACCAGATAAATCTCCTTTTAGTTTAGATAGAAATTTTGTTGATCTTTTAAGAGGAGCAGATTTAAATAATTATGCTGTAGAAGATCTCATAAAATATAAAGCTATGTTAGACAGAGTTGGTGCAGTAAAATCTCTTAGACGTTATAAACAATTAGAAAATTTATTATCAACGGGATTTAAAGTAGGGAAAGGTTTATCTGAAAAACAGAAAACTGAAACAACCATATTTTTACCAGATGATCCACAAGAATTACTAAATAGATTAAATATTTTAATATCTGCAATAAAAGAAGGACATAATTCTAGTTTCAATGAAATTCATGCTATATTGAAAAGACTGCTGGAAAAGAAGATTCTAAATGAAGAGGATTATAAAAGTGTAGCTGAAATATGTTGTTTCTAATTTTTTTATAAAAAAATATTTATTTAATTTTTTTAGTTTAAAAATGTGTTCAGCAGATTTAGACAAAATTAATAATCATTTAGAAAATTTGATAGAGATTTTGGGTTCATCAAAATTTAGTACGACGTTAAAAATTATAACAACTACTTCATCACACACTTGTAATTTAGAACCCATTCTACATTTGGAACAAAATAAAAATTATCAAATTGCATTGACTAGTTTCTCTACATTTAACACTATTCAAAACGTTATCAAAGATGTGAATGATCAATTTAGATATTCTACTGATAAAGGCAAAACATGGAAAATACTAACTTTTCTTCCTGGTTCTTACGAAGTTGAAACAATATCAAATGAAATTAAGAGACATTTAGGTATAGCATTTAAAGATAAGAAACAATTACATTTTGCAGTTGAACCGGCAGTTAATAAATTTTCTCTTACTTTAGACGAAAATCATCAAGTTGATTTTAATCATGATAGATCATTGTCAAAGCTTTTAGGATTTAATAAACAAACCTATAGTCAAGGTTATCATTTAGGTGAGAAGATTCCAAAAATAACTGAAATAAATTCAATTGTTGTACATTGTGACATTATTGAAGGAGGATATATAAATGGTAAATTATCAAATTTAATATTCAGTTTTCCAGCTTTTACTGTACCCATTGGTTATAGATTAAATGTAATTCCACAAACATTAATATATTTCCCTATTACAAGAAAAACTATTAACAACATTAACATTAGAATCACTGATGAGAAAGGACAAGAAATAAATTTTGGAGGTGAAGAGATTATGATAGATCTTTTGGTTCGAGAGGTATAAACTCCCACGCGAAGCTAGAGAAGTTTAATTTTTTTATCATTTTCATTATTAATCTTATTAACCTTATTAATCTAATTAATCTTTTTAGAAACAAAAAAATAAAAATAAACTTAAATTAAAATTTTGTTTTTATTTTTTTGTTTCTAAAAACACTAATTCAATAATGGATGAATTTATTACTTTAAAAATGAATGAAATGTCTTTAAATAAAAAAAACTTAAATTTAATCATCATCCAAATTTATCTAATAAAGTTTTAGCAGTTATTTGCGGAAGATCAGGATGTGGAAAAACATATCTATTATTTAAAATTTTAACGTCTCCAAATTTTTTTGATTATAACAATCTTATAATTTATACAACAACAGCAGAACAACCCGTCTATCAATTTTTAAAATATGGATTTGAAAATAATCTTACAAAAACAGCAATTGCTTCTCTATTCGAAGAATACGAAAAATCTGAATATGAAGAAGAAATAAATTTGTGGTGTGAAGAAGCAGCAAAAAATAAACAATTAGTTGAATCCAATAAAAATAAGCATATAAAAATACAATTAATAGATGATAGTGGTAATATGCAAGATCCTAGTAAACTAGATAAAACAATGAAACATTGTGAAATTTTTGATGATTGTGTTAATGATAGAAATCAGTCAGTTCAGAGAAATTATTTCACAAGAGGTAGACATAATAACTGTAGTGTATTTTATTTAACACAAAGTATGTATTCATTAGATGGAAGTGTTATTAGAAAGAATGCAAATATATTTATACTATTTGAAATAAATGCAAGAAACTTAAGTGATTTGTTAAGAGATTTATGTATAAGAGATAAAGATGAATTTAAACAATCGTGTAATAATGCTTGGTCAAAAGATTATGGATTTATCACAATTAATATTGATAAAAAAATTCATGAAAGAGTTATCGAACAATTGTTTACCGAGTAATAAAAATATACAAATATAATGTTTTAATATTTTATTATTTTATTATTATCAGCTTTAATTTTATCTATTTTTTTAAAAAATATAATATTTGAATTTTGTGGTAACATTGGAATACAGCAAAAACATTTTACTGAACAAATTATTTTTTTATTGCTTTGTTGTTTGTAATCTTTTCGTTTAAAGTTTTCTCGTTTAAAGTTTTCTCGTATTAAGTTTTGTTTAATAAAGTTTTGTCTAATAAAGTTTTTAGCTCTTCTAAAAAAATTTTATCATTTTCTTCATTAGAAATTTTATCATCACTAAAAGTTTTACCATCACTAAAAGTTTTACCTTCACTAGAAATTTTGCCACCCTGTTTATTCTTATCATCAACTTTTTCTGACTGTAATTGAAATGATATTTGATTTACTTCATTAGATATTTGATCAAATTTTTCAATCTCATCTAGCGTAATAACATTATCATCACATACTCTTTGAAAGTAATAATGCAGTTTATCATAAACTTCTTTAATATGTAAATGCTTAGTTTTTAATGATTTTCGTTTCTTAGTTATTAAAGATTTTTCTAACATTGTAGCAAGTGAAGTTGCAAAAACACCCGTACCTGTTAAAGCTGTAGCAACTACTGGAATTACTAAAACACCTGAAGATATAACAATTGTTAAAGCACCTAAACTTATTGTTAAGAATATGCCAATTCCTTGTGTTACATTCTTAACTTTAGTCCATCTCTTTCTTAATTTTTTATAATGCTCTAATCTTAATAATAATTGAGATTCCTTATCTTTCATATACCTAACTCTATCTTTGTGTTTTTCAATATTTAATTCACTTATTTTTAATTGAGACAAAGAAGGATATATTCTTGCGGTTTCTTCCATTTTTGTTTCATCCATTTCTGAAGTTCCTTCCACTTTTGTTTCTTCCATTTTTAAAGAAATATTATTAGTCACATGTTATATTTTTAAAACCTAAAAGATGGATAAAATTCATGAATTTGAGATTCTTAACTTTTATGATTTTCGGTGTCCTGGAACAGTCATGATTTAAGTGGTGAAAATTGTAATTCTCAAATTTGAGATTCTTAACTTTTCTGATTTTTCGGTGTCCTGGAACGGTCATGATTTAAGTGGTGAAAATTGTAATTCTCAAATTTGAGATTCTCAACTTTTATAATTTTTTAGTGTCCTAGAACGGTCATGATTTTCAAGGTAAAAATTGTAATTCTCAAATTTGAGATTTTGAAAAATTTGAAAAATTGGATATTTTTTTATATAGTCTAAATTCATGAATTTAGTCCCTTTTTCAGGTTTTTAAGACCTAAATACATGAATTTATGTCGTTTTTAAAAATACCATTTTTGAAAAAAATGGTACTTTTTGAATGGACTAAATTCATGTATTTAGGTCTTAAAAACCTGAAAAAGGGACTAAATTCATGAATTTATGTCGTTTTTAAAGATACTATTTTTTTGAATTTTATGGTGTCTTGGAACGGTCTTCTTCCCATTACTGACGACGCTGTTGACAATAACTCTTGTCATGATCTTCGGCTACCAAATTGTCAGATTGGATCGCAAGTCTCGAGGTGGCGGTGTAGCCCTGTACCACAAATCCGATTTTTGTGTTTCTATTGTAAAGTAATAGTGCTATTGATCAGTTGAAAACCAATTTTCTGCTTTGTCATGTTCATAATTTTGACATGTTTATTAGAGTGATTTATCTTTCTTACTGGGGATGCACTGTAGCTCATGACAAGGTGTTGGACTTCATTCAAAACCTTAGCGATTAACATTCGTATTCTCGTTTTTTGTTATGCATTAATAATATTCTCGTTTCATGAATAATAATTTCGTTAATACATGTGTGCTATTGCGTCTCAAAGGAAAAAGCATTGTCATTCTCTAAATACAAAATGCTCAAATAAATGGAAAGTGATCAACTCGCAAGTTAAGGACAATTCCAAAAGTGTCCAGATTGATGAACTCATGGTCAATGATCTCAATGACGTTTTCAATTCTTTCTTCTTTCTGATTTTCCGATTTCCGTGATTCACGTCCATCATCAGCAAGTAGTTCATCTGCTCCGAACGATACTGAAAAGCGAGTTACCGATTTTATCAACAGTTGCAAATTAAACTCAATTTGTCCGGATGGCATACAAGAATTCTTCTTCAAACTCTTTGTTGACATCCCCTGACGTCTATTTTTAACATGTGCCTCGAATCTGCAACAAAGCTGCCAACATTCTGCCTCTCCCGAAGGGAAATGGTGAACATCGACCTATTTCAATTCTCACCTTTTTAAGCAAGGTTTTGGAGAAGCTTGTTAGGGATATCTACATGTCACATATAGATACAATGTCTTTTGTAAAGCGGTTGAAAATCAATGGCAACAGTGGTGATGTTATTATGACTGCGTATGTTGGCCTAGTAGTTGTACAGATTCGGTTCTGTTGGCCAGTTATTTGTGACAGCAAGCAGAGTGACATCAGGAAGCTTGAACAGCTTGACCGGCCAACCAGACGTTGGGCGATCGCTCATAACAAACTGTCACTGAAAGAAGTGATCGACAGAGGATGTGTCCGTCTGATCAAGAAGATCGCTGATAATGCCGATGCTCATCAGCAATTTGGGAAGTTTTGCGATGCCATGCTGCAGTATCAGAATCCGCAGTTGAAAGCTTTTTCGAGGCTAGGCCTTGCCTATGCAAATTTGCGTTCAGATGCTCTACTGTTCCTATCAATGAACTTTGACGAAATTACACATGCCCAACCTCAGAAACGCAAAGCTACTGCTACTATCAAGTCAGCAAAATTTAATATCTTGATGTCACAACATTCTAAGATCACACGGGATACTAATAATATAAATGATGCAGCGATCGATTACAAAGGATGCGTTTGTAAGATGTCTTTCATCTTTGAAGTGCTGTTCTTGTAATTTTTGGATCCATAAGAAGTGTGGCATTAGTGTTATATGACTTTTTATTGTAGAGCTGAGAAGGCATGAGCAGGCAGACGCACGATTTAATCAAAAGAAAAAGTTTATATGAACAGACCAATCTGTCAAATTACATTTTATTGCAGCACCCGGACGTGTTGCGGAGACCTGCTCCATCTTCAGGCGGACAATAAGTGATGAGACAATTCGGACCAACAGTAGTAAGCACATTGCAAAATCAAGCGCAAAATGTGAAATGCTGAGTCATCAGGCGGCCGCAAGCGCAAAATGTGAAATGCTGAGTCATCAGGCGGCCGCAAGCGCAAAATGTGAAATGCGGACTGAGTCCCCCCTCTGGCAGGCAGTGTGAGGGAGATGGCCAAGGATATGTTGGGAGGAATGGGTCCGTGAGGAGAAAACCGCCCCCCCCCAACGACTCAACTGACTAAATTGGTCGAAAAGACCAAAGTTGTTCAGAATCATGTGAAACAAACTTCTATCAAGGTTTCAGGTTGAAATTCGTCCAAAAATTTTTTTCGAAAATTTTCACTACGGTGGTCTCGACACTTAGGATTTTTTCGTGAAAAAAAATTTCAAAATGTTGGAATGGAGTTCCGAGACCCATCCCATCGTGTTTGTCGTCAAAAGTTGGGTCGGTGAAGTTTCGGTGAAAAAACCGCCCCCCCCCCCCCGACGACTCAACTGACCTAATTGGTCGAAAAGACCAAAGTTGTTCAGAATCATGTGAAACAAACTTCTATCAAGGTTTCAGGTTGAAATTCGTCCAAAAATTTTTTTCGAAAATTTTCACTACGGTGGTCTCGACACTTAGGATTTTTTCGTGAAAAAAAAAATTTCAAAATGTTGGAATGGAGTTCCGAGACCCATCCCATCGTGTTTGTCGTCAAAAGTTGGGTCGGTGAAGTTTCGGTGAAAAAACCGCCCCCCCCCCAACGACTCAACTGACTAAATTGGTCGAAAAGACCAAAGTTGTTCAGAATCATGTGAAACAAACTTCTATCAAGGTTTCAGGTTGAAATTCGTCCAAAAAATTTTTTCGAAAATTTTCACTACGGTGGTCTCGACACTTAGGATTTTTTCGTGAAAAAAAAATTTCAAAATGTTGGAATGGAGTTCCGAGACCCATCCCATCGTGTTTGTCGTCAAAAGTTGGGTCGGTGAAGTTTCGGTGAAAAAACCGCCCCCCCCCCAACGACTCAACTGACCAAATTGGTCGAAAAGACCAAAGTTGTTCAGAATCATGTGAAACAAACTTCTATCAAGGTTTCAGGTTGAAATTCGTCCAAAAAATTTTTTCGAAAATTTTCACTACGCTGGTCTCGACACTTAGGATTTTTTCAAGTCCAAATGTGAAATGTCGCTTTTTTTTGCCAACTTTGACGATGAATTGTGGAGGATTGGAAGTGAATGAAGAGCTCGAGTTTCTTTTAGGGGCAAGACCGCACTTTGTTCTCTAGGATCTCCTCTTTTGAGATGCGTGACAGGCTCCGTTTCCAAATGAGAGCCTGTTAAAAATCGAGTTTTTGTGCATTTTCCAAGATTTTGGAACTTTTTGAAAAAACGACAGAGTTTTTTCATCTCAGCTTCTGGTCATCGTAGAGGGTCGAGGGATGTCTTAAATGAAAGGGGAGAGCGAGAAGACGTGACACTCAAAATTTGGAGTCAATCGGAGCACTAGAACCGGAGATAGACGGGTTTAAAGTTTTTGGATGATGGGTGTTACGTCATCAGCTGATCGCCACACACTATATAAGCTGGGAACCGAGAGAGACTTGTCATTAAGACGAGAGCGATTGTCAGAGGTAGGTCGTCTCTCTGAGCTCCGATGATAGCTTCGGACATTCCAAATCCCGGGTTTCTGTAAGAAACCAACTTAGAAAATTTCATTGCTGAACTCAGCTAAGGCGTCAGACTTAGAGGTTCGCCAGGAGATGGCCTTCGTCTCCAGGCCATAAAAGACTCCAAAACTTTAAAGGCTTGTAACTTTGCTTCTACAAGTCCGTTTGACTTGATTCAAAAAAGGTTCGGTTGCAATTGACCTGCTTTAAGTGATACACTACTTATAAAATGTCGTAAGTAGTGCTAAAAAGTTGAAAATTTAAATTCACTAGTTTTGGAGGTTTTCTGGGGTTTTCGACCCTGCTGAATTCAACTAAGACATTTACAAAGTTGCTAGAGGCGAGCTTCGGCTCGAGACTTGTTTCCTGATGTAAATAACTCCACCGATTTTCATGTCAAAATCGGGGCCCGGATACCAACACAGTGACATGACGCACGCTCTGTCCGCCCGAGGTTGGATTTGTGGGTCGAGGTCTTGGAGTTGGGATAAGATCCCCTCTGAGAAATGCCTGTGACGGATTCATCAGCTTAACTTGTCTTTCCTCTAAGCGAAGTTGTCTTTGTGATAGCACTGGGCGACTATCGATTCTGTCTTTGTATAGCATGGGCCTTCACGACTGATAGCCCAGTAACTAAAAGCGTCGGTTTGGTAAAATCGTCGTTGTCAAGTTAAAAGCACGACTAAATTTAGAAAGACCAAGGCAAGGCTTTGTGTCGGGAGGGTATATAAGTCACTGCTTCTCTCTAGGCTTCACTCCTGTTTCAAGTTGTAAGACGAACGGTGAGTGCTCTGTCGAAGTTTGCTATCAAACTTTGAAATATTTAGAACTTAGGATTATTCTGTCTTAATGCAGATACAGTAGTAGCTTCATATAAACGTTTTTATCAAGCTGTGACTTTAGATGAGATCCTTTAACGATCTCCTCTTATGAGTACTAAAATGTGTCTCAATTTAACACATTATTTTTTCTCTTTTCAGTTTGAAAATGACGAAGGAATGCAATAAAAAATTACAAATTTTTAAGTGCAGTTGCGGCATGCCCTTCCGCGGTGACCGTTTTAGGCGCCACGTCTTGGCGAGAGTGACGAAGGGTGAGATGAAGCATGATGATGTGTTGATGGTGATGTATTGTGTGTGGTGTGATGTTCGTTGTAGTGCGTATGATGTCGACTTTGTGAAGGCTCATGCCAATTGTCCTCTGCGTGTGATTGGGAAGGAAATGATGAGTCAAGTGTTGAGTGGTGAGCGGGGGAGCGCATTTGTTCAAGGCGAACCAGTACGTTCCCCAGTCGTGAATGTGGATTTGGATGATGATGAAGTGGTGAGTAAAGTAAAGAGGAAGTTGATTGTCGAGAGTGATGATGATGATGACGATGAGGCTATGGAGAGCGTTGTAACGAAGAAGGGGTGTGTTGAGAGGTTGAGTGATGATGTTGAGCTTGAGCGAGCTGTCGCGTCGATTGAGCCACTCTCAAAGCCACGGGCTCAATCGTCGCCGAGAGATGAGCGTGTGATGCCTAATTGTGTTGTGAGAGTGAGTCAGTCGAGTGTGCCGAGTAAAGTGGTGTTGACGAAGAATGATGCGCTGGCGTATGGGAATGTGAGGAATGAGTGTGACAGGTTGCAGGGAAAGTTGAATGCTGCAAAGTGTACGTTGAAAGAAGTGACTGTGGAAAGGGATCGTTTGAAGAGAGAGTCGGAGGACTTTGCGAGTGTGAAGAGAGAGTTGTTTGAGGCGAGGCAGAAGTTGGTGAATGAGAGAATGTTGAGGGAGACGCTTGAGTCGAAGTTGGAGAGTTGTGAGAAGTCGGTCTGTCGAGAGCGTGAGTTGAAGGAAGAGGCGATGGAACGAGTGAGAGTGTTGGAGCGTCAGTTGAGTGTGCAGTTGGAAGTGTCGCCTGAAACGGTCACCGCCCTTCACATTCCTGTGGTGGGCTATGTCCCGGAGCGGCCATTAATTTATGGAGATGTGACTCCTGATACATCACAAGAATGTTTTAACTGCACGGATGTCCGATGTCATCACATCAAAATACATCACAAGGAGGACATCCGTGTAGATTATAGGAAGCCGCACAAATTTCGTAAGTATTATGACTGGAACATAACATTGTACCATCTTTCTCATTCTTACTTCTTTCATTGCAGGCCAACTGAAAAAGTCATAAGCCCACCACATCCCACGTCCCGAGAACGACCCATGGGCTCTCTTAAGGGCCAACCTTCTAATGCAGCTAAAGCGGTCCCAAGCCCGCCACATATCTACGGATATGGAATGCAGAGGGGAAGAAAATTGATGAATGGAATGAAATGGGAGGCCACCCTTGCACCACATGCAACACAACAGACTTCTCTCTTCGCTAGTGAACAAGCTCTTGTCAGTGTCATCAGAGACTAACATGTTGTACAAAGGTTTTACTGCAGCACAGGTTGATGTATAGTTAGAAAAGTTTGATCATGATGTTTTATGAAACATACATGTCATGAAATGCAAGTGTTAGTGTAGTCAACTAGTTTTTACTACAACTCATGTTTGTGAAAATAAAGTTTGATCATTCGTAAGTCTAGTCAGAAAGTGTATCATGGTTTGAAAAAGCAAAGTTAGTGTAGTCAGAAACTTTATCATGTTGTATAAAGGTTTTACTGCTACACAGGTTGATGTCTAGTTAGAAAGTTTGATCATTGAAGTTGTATTCGTAAGTCTAATCAGAAACTTTATCATGTTGTATAAAGGTTTTACCGCAACACAGGTTGATGTATAGTTAGAAAATTTGATCATGGCGTTTTATGAAACACAAGTGTTATGAAATGTAAGCGTTAGTGTAGTCAAATAATATTACCGTGACACACGTTTGTGAAAATAATGTTTGATCATTGACGTTGTATGACTGACCGAACTCATCACAGCACTAGAAAGTTTTATTGGAGACAGTTGGCAAATGTTTCCCTATTAGAAAATTCAAACTCCATGACTGTTAGACTCGCTTCATCAGGTTTACTAAAAGCAGTTTTCTACTGCAATGAGAGTTTAGAATGTTATATGAAAACAGTGTTCACCACAGCACTAGAAAGTTTTTATCCTTAGTTGAGATCCGGACTGCAGTGTGTAAAATGTTTTATGTGACAGTCTTTTCACAAACGGTGAAGTGTAAATTCAGAGTGACTACATCTGTTAGGTAGTCATTAACTTTGGATGTGAAGTTAAGCGAATCTGTGTACAGAATGAATTGAATATTAGACAACGCATGCAAGTTTTTGACGACTTGAGTGGTTGAAATCAAATCTAAGTTTAACATGCTGGATATAAAAGTGAGATGGATAGGAATAAGTGTTGAATGTTTTATAAAACCAGATGTTATCACACACGTTGAGTGTGATTCCATGACATTGAATCGCGTGGGTTGTAAAGTCCATCATCCAAGGCTAGGCTCCTCTACGGTTGGATTTAGGGTTTTATATTACATGCGTTAACCATTCGTGTAGAATATGTGAAGCACATGTTCGCTTAAATGCAAATGTTGAAATAAGTTTTGCAAGAAGTCTTTGACAGGTTGTTGTGAAACTTAGCGAACGTTGAAAAAAGTTTTATGAAAATGTTTTTGCAGTCACACTCGTTAGCGTACCAGCTTTACTAAATGTGTTATTTGCCTTTATCAAATTGAATGTATGTGTTTTGTAAATAAAGACAGACAGCGTGTTTGCACTCTGCATCGACAGCATACAAGTATATACATAACAACTTGTTGTTAGTCGAATGCATATGAGATAGGAAACATTATGTGTGAGATAAAAATCAACCTGCTAGATGAAGTGAAACACAAAAGTGTCACAACTAGTTTACGGGAAATAAAGGAGAACTGTGACAACGTTTACACTCATCATAGACAGATGAACATACAAATCTGACATTCAAATGAAAGTCGTAAACATGAACTGCGGTGTAAGAAACTTTATGTCAACAACTTTATGTTGGTAAAACTTTCATAGATTGCAGGCATGTTGAAAGCTGATATAAAGACCTGTAGAAACGCATAAGTCTTAGTTCAACGACTCGACCCTTGAACTCACACAATGAATACGTCTGTGTAGAAAACTCATTGGTAGGAAACAGTATTTTCTGTGCGAATGCAGACGATGTAAACATGACATTTAACATGGCTTGCAATAGTCAACATGCTGCCATTCAAAATGTTTATCATAAAACCTATCAGTGAAAAAACCCCTCCTGTGCCCACAAAGAATCATAAGTGCTCTCTGACGCCTGTCTGTCTCACTAGCCCCTCAGCAGATGGAGTAGAACACAAAGATGTATGCTCTCTCTCTGATACCCGTCTGTCGCATGAAACAGAGAGCTATCGCATCTGTCCCAGGATGCAGTAACGTGTCGTAGCACCTAGCTGATTCTCACACAGCTCATTGCTATCGCACCGGAAGGGAGATTCACGCGATAAATGCATCTAAGTTTGTTGAGTGGTTGAGGGTAGCAGTCAATGAAAATATGACTTCCCTTTTCGTCCACCAACCATAAGCTTAGAGCGATTTGATTGCGCGAACCAGACATTTGAAAGGCTGTATCATTCTCATATAAAGTAGAGTCTCGTGCATTTTACTATCATAATCATGTCCGAGAAGCCAACTGCTCAAGTTACCCCATATAGGATTACTTATATGGGTGAAACGTTTCTCTCCGATGAGAGTGAGGATATAGTATTTCATTTTATGAAATACTATTCCTTGTTCGATGAATCGAACGTCATACCTCCACCCGAATCCCCGATGATGGATCTGCAGGAATCTCCGAGTGAGAGCGAGACGGTGGGGAGCGAGGCCGAGATGGCAACCAGTGAGAGCGAGACGGTCGAAAGTGATAACATGGAAAGAGAGGAGATGATGTGGAGTGAGGACTCGGAAAGTGATAACATAGAAAGTGAGGAAGTGGAAGCGAGTGAAGATGTCATTGTGATATCGGATGATGAAGTAAGAGTTTTACACATGCATACGAATGGCTGTCATCAGTAATGGGAAGAAGACCGTTCCAGGACACCTATAATTCAAAAAAATAGTATCTTTAAAAACGACATAAATTCATGAATTTGAACCCTTTTTCAGGTTTTTAAGACCTAAATACATGAATTTAGTCCATTCAAAAAGTACCATTTTTCAAAAATGGTACTTTTTAAAAACGACATAAATTCATGAATTTGAACCCTTTTTCAGGTTATGAAGACCTAAATTCACAAATTTGGGGCGTTTTTAAAAATACCCAATTTTTCAAATTTTTCAAAATCTCAAAATTTGAGAATTACAATTTTCTCGCTTAAATCATGACCGTTGCAGGACACCGAAAATCATAAAAGTTAAGAATCTCAAAATTTGAGAATTACAATTTTCACCGCTTAAATCATGACCGTTTCAGGACACCAAAAATCATAAAAGTTGAGAATTTCAAATTTGTGATTATGATCATTTTCATTGCTCAAATCATGACCGCTCCTGGCGTTCTTACAATTTATCTACTGCATTGCACTCAGATAAACACTCAATTGTAGAGAACATCTGCTTCTCGCATTTATGAATAAAAGGCATTTCAGTGTAAAGAGCTGTGTCCCCCAACTCAAACAATGTATGAAAGAACAAACAGCTGCTACTACTCTGTGAAACAATGACATTTTAATTGTACGTTAGGCGAGTTGTTTTAATTCTTGTTAGTGCGTCAGCACATCCGTATGACGTTAAGATATCTGCCAGCTGTACTGTTTTCATTTATCTCTCTCGTCTGTCATTGTATCGTGTGCTCAGATTGTTGTGTTATTATTTCAATCAACACTTATCATCTGCTTGCTCTCATCGTTCCGCTATCTTTAATTACGTTATTCTTATATTTTGAACATAGTGATTTGTACTAATTTATCCGTCAATCATGAGACAAGCAGTCGTTGAACAACAAGCCAACATAGCAACGGTACTTCCAGAGTTCTTCAAAAATATTGCGGATTTGTTCATTCCATCGGAGAAACATTCTGAATACTTTTCGTATATAGACCAGCAAGTGAAGAAAGCGCCTCTACTCTTCAATCCTGACACTATACGTTCTGCTCGAAAAGCATACAAAGAGCAACAGAAAATCGCAGCCAAAGCAAAGAAGGAAGCAGCACTTCCCTTCAGAATCGAAACATTTACAAAACAGTTGAAGGAAAGTGTTGTTGAACGTCATACATTCATCGAATCAGTGGAATATTTTACAGAACCGGCGGGGGACATTTCAACGACAGTGAATTCTTTGAAACAACACTTGAAATACGAAAAACAAAGCCATCTTTTGAGTGTCACATGTAAAATTTTTATTGGAAAACACGCAAATCATATATTATCCTTGTGTGAGAATAATAAAGCAGATTTCACATATCTCTTAAAACATCACAATATTAACTTTTCACGAACTGAATTGAGTTTCGCAATGAAGTTGGCAAAACTGGCAGATAAATATCAGACTCTTTGTAGAGTCTCGCTTCCTATACGACTGTTAAAAACTAATCTTTCAATCTTGGAGCAGTTTCTTTCACAAGATGAGGGTTTTTGGAATAATTGATTATTCAACCCTTCTGTTTTCAATCATTTTCATTATGTTGTTATATGACGTCATTTTTCTCTCATCCAATGAAACCTTGTCCTCGCGTGGACAGAAATCCTATTGTTTAGAAAAATTGTATCTTATATGCAATGTTATTTCCTGTTTTAAATGCAATGTTATTTCCTCTTGCACATGTAAATACAATAGAGTGTTTCAACCAATGAAACCTTGTCCTCGCGTGGACAGAAATCCTATTGTTTAGAAAAATTGTATCTTATATGCAATGTTATTTCCTGTTTTAAATGCAATGTTATTTCCTGTTTTCAATCATTTTCATTATGTTGTTATATGCAATGTTATTTCCTGTTTTAAATGCAATGTTATTTCCTGTTTTAAATGCAATGTTATTTCCTGTTTTAAATGCAATGTTATTTCCTGTTTTAAATGCAATGTTATTTCCTGTTTTCAATCATTTTCATTATGTTGTTATATGACGTCATTTTTCTCTCATCCAATGAAACCTTGTCCTCGCGTGGACAAATTTACATGTATTTCAATGTATCCAAATTGAATGTATGCAAAGTGAATGTAACCAAATTGAAATATCCATGTGTTGTTTTTAATTTCTCATTTACGGGAATATAATAGAAACATTGTATCTTCTATAAAAATGAGAAACATCAGAGACTTCCAAAAAATATACAGCAAACAAAACCACATTAAATTTCGATTTAAATGAGATTGCTAAGCAATTGGGAATAAAGAATTTTCACATATTGATGAGTAATGAATTACTATTGATAAAAGATGAGCGAAACACCAACTCTATGTAGTTAAACACTAACACAATGCAACAATGTAACGTTTAAATTTAGATTAAATTAAATCATTTCAAAATTGAATAAGTAGTAAGGTAAGACATCATTAGAGACCAGTTTTAAATCAATACCCCCCCCAAGTAGTAAGGAAAGTCATCATTATAAAGATGTTTTAAATCAATACCCCCTTCTGACTAAGTAGTAAGGAAAGACATCATTAGAGAACAGTTTTAAATCAATACCCCCCCCGTCTTCTAGGGGTCCCTTAAGAAATTTTTTTATTATAAAATGAGCAACATAAATGAGTTTTTGAAATTATATGGAACACAAACGACAACGAATTTCGATTTAAATAAGATTGCTAATCGATTAGGAATAAAGAATTTTCACATATTGATGAGGGATGAATTACAATTCCTAAAAAATAGGCCAACAGGAACCTTCAGTTCCCGGAACAAAGTTCCATCAATAACTGTAAATTTCATAACAAATCTTCATACGTCAGATGAAAAAGGTGTACATTGGTCAGCAGGCGTTAAAAATCATCAGCAGAACTATTATTTTGACCACCCGGAGGCTGAGAACTATTATTTTGATTCATACGGTTTGCCCCCTACAAATGAAGTAAAAGAATTACTTGGAACGGGAACATACAATACGTTTCAAATTCAAACACCAGGCACTACCTATTGTGGACAATTATGTTTATACGTTTTGTACAAATTACAAAAAGGAGTACCATTTCTAGATATTATGTTAGAGTTAAACAATCTATAACTCAAGCGAAGCTAGCTAAAGCGCCACCTAAAGGTTAAAGCTCTGTTTTCTGTAATTCATTTTGATAAAAACGGCCTCTGATATCCTCATTATCTAAATCTTTAATTTCATAAGTAATCGGATAACTTTGATTTATTTTGCAAACTTCAAATATTTCTTTAGTCCAATAACCAACAAAGCCTTTTTCAAATTTATTCTTATATTTAAATATTCTAACTCTATCTCCAATTTTAAATTTCGGCTTAAGTTTCTGCAAATTCGGATTACTCTTATTCGAATAATTATTCTCGAATATTTTTTTTCTTATCAAATCAGGGTCGTCAGAAGCATTCTTTGGAGTTTCTTCAATACCAGAATGAACTTTATTATTGTACTCTTCCACAATTCCTGGTAATATCTTCAACCATTTCTGATTTCTTTGTCCAGTAAATTTCTTGAATAATTTATTTTTTAACGACCGATTGAATCTTTCTATCACTACGGCCTTCCCTGCATTTTCAGTTGAATAAACAGTTTCAAATAGTGGCTGAACGTTTCTGTTATAAAATTCCGACCCTTTATCAACAAACAATTTTTTTGGCTTTCTATTACTTTCTTTAAAGATTTCTTCAAACGCATATTTAACTGATAGACCACTTTTATTTTTTAAAGGCTTTACCCAAGCGTATCGTGTATATAAATCTATAACGGTCAATGCGTATTTATAATCTTTTTCATTCGGCATATGAATAAGATCAGCACTCCAAATATCATCTTTATTAAATACTTTTACTTTCAATAAATATTTAGGTCTTCTATATTCCTTGTGGATTTCAGACGCGTAGGTTCGAGCGTTGCTCTCAGAGTTATTAGTTCGAGCGTTGCTCTCAGAGTTATTAGTTCGAGCGTTGCTCTCAGACAGCTTAGCTGTCGTTTCATTTGCTGACGGATCAATACCCTGACCGAATAATATTTTAGCTTGTAAAGCTTTCTTAACAAACATTCTTTCAATTTTTTCTCTAAAGGAAGGATTTTGAATACTATCTAATTCTTGAATCATTTTCTTATCAGCTGCATGTCGAGAACTTAGATCATGATTTCGATAAGCTAAATCATGCCTGTAAGCTGCGGCATCTACTCTATTTATCGGTTCTTCACCTGGTTTCGGATTATTATTCTCATCTAGTCTTATATCTAATCGAGTTCCTGGACCGGTATATGAATGACCAGGAAGATGTTTTTCTTTCGAATATTTACTCCAAATAAAACCAGGAAAGTTTTCTAATGTTTTTTGTATGTCACCACCGAAGTGGTATGGAACTTTGTTCTTGTCACCTCCAATATGCTGACAATTTGAGTTTTTATTTTTGTTTAATAGATAATTCAATAAATCTAAATTAGAAATTTTTAATTAATTAAATTTTCGGAATTTTTAGAATTCATTTTAAAAGATAAAAAAAATTTAAAAGATAAAACAAAAAAAAATTGTTTTACCGAATCATACTAGGACTTAGATATATTCCAGAACCATCTTTAGTTTCTTTAATTTCAATTAAATCATCAACATTGTGGAGAATATTTTTAAGAACTCGTTTTTCCTTCATCAACTAATTTTAATTTACTAATAAAATTATCTACTACTCCTTCACCCCTAGCAACTTTCTCTAACTCTCTGTTATGACGTTTTTGTTCTTCTAATGCTGCCTTCTCTGATTTATTTCTATTTACTGCTTGGACAATACCAGCTGTCCCACCTGCAACACTTCCTGCAGCTGCTATGCCACCTATTATTAGTGGAATTAATGGGAGAATCCCGCCATTCTTTTCTTCTTGTAATTGAATATTCTCTATCATTGGTTTACTTATGTAATACTTTTTTTTATTAATTGTAATAGTTTTAGGGGTATTTTTGTCAACAATATTACGTAATTTTAATTCAACAGTTTTATTATTAATATTACTTTTCGCTTGCGACATTTTTAATAAAAAAATTTTAAGTTAAGAATTTTTAATCTATTCTAGTTATGAAAAAATTTTAAGATATCAAAATTTTTAAGTTATCAAAAAAATTAAATTAATTAAACGACGAAGTCTTGGGCTTTAGCCTATCGGACCAAAGGTCCTCTGGCTTTAGCCTATCCTAGCCCTCTTCCCATTAAGAACTTCAATAGAATATTTTACATCTTCTAGCAATAAACCATAAGCCATCAATGAAGTTGTGGAATCTTTTTTTTCAATATTAATTGTTACATCACAACCATTTTTAATAATATCTTCTGATTGTGCACTTAAATCGAAGCAGAAAATTGGATATAAATGTCTCCAATCTCCAGGAGTTAATTGTGGTTCAACTCCAAATTCTATACAAAGATTTCTATAAGAATCATATCCTTCCATAAATTGATTATTGGTATCATCGAATCTTAATGGATCAATTGGATATCGAGTTTGATTTAATGAAACTTGTAAACTTCGAATTGTATTAATATGAAAAATATTATTGTTCTTATCAAAACTTGGAGAATTATTTCTTTGAAATGTTAGTAATAAATATCTTGGAGTATTCGCAGTTCTAGTAAAATGCCAGTTAAATCTTTGTTCGGAAAAAGTTACTGAACTAGCAGTACGCTTTAGAAAATTAACTGGAATTGGTTTGTTAGTATTTAATCTTTTTGCAATAGCTGTTTCAATCTCTAAACTAGGTGTAATATGTTTAATCCACCATTCA
>CAJQUW010013089.1:0-88762 GCA_907163375.1 Prostheceraeus crozeri
GTTTTGAAATGTAGGACCAGCACATACAGCTAGGCTTTTCAAATTGGATACAGTTCTTTAATATATTGGCATAGTTATGCCCGCATAACTTGATCACCTCAGAATGTCCTTGAGCTTGTCCCACATTGATGCTTTACTGATGGGCGGTTTCCATGCTGAACAAGTCCAGTTTGCACCACTTCTCACCCCTTCTCAACTCTATAGTAGCTGGAGGTGATAATGTTCATGGAGACATGTGTTGTGTTTCCGTTGGATACTGCTGTTACCAAACAGCCGAGAAGTATTCTAGGTATACAATCTCCGTTTTGAAGATAGTGGGCGATAATACTTCGTTGGAGGCATGAATCTTTGACTAACCGTGTGTTAAGAGCGATGTGTTCAACGACTCTCATCAAACATTTCTCGCTGTCTCACTCACAACGTCCTCTACGCCAGCGGAAATACTTCACTATTTCCTCCATAAGATCCACCCAAATCCGCACTTTATAGCCAGTTATATTCACGGCAGAATAAAATATATTTGCCCGTGAGAAGAGTTGACTTTCGGTAAATTATTGATTATGGGAATGGTTGGTATAGTGAACGGACATGTCTGAATTGACATTGTATTAGGCTTCAAAATTATGCTTGAAATAGTAACGGTGATACTAATGTACCTCCTTATCATAGAATAAGGACACACAAAGACAACAAAAGTGACCAATCACAGACCTTGCACATGATGACTCATCATGTAACGACTATACAAGTGGACTTGGTTGCAAGATATTTCTTCAGTCGACAAAGGGGACAAGATGAAGTTTTCAAAGGGCTACATAACATGTAGGAACAGCATTAACGCTATGGACAAAACATGGCAAAAAGTAGAAGGGATCCGTTCCTGTTTTAAAACATTTAACGCAGTTTTCCGTTCACATACAGTAAATTTAAATGTCTCTTGTTCTAAATGTTCTCTTAATGAAGTCACTTTTATTGGCGAAGAACTTTTTATTAAAACACTGGTACAGATGTTCCTCCTTTCCATATCGTTCCAATTTAATCCTCCTCATTTTCACTCTTCATTTGCAGTTGTTGTAGCAATGGAGAAATCCTCTATCCACCTTTCACGATCCAAATTGCTTGATTCATAGCTATGCTCATCTAGATCCAATTAGTCGATTCAACTTGAATATCACCAGCGTATGATGATATTTTTCACTGAGATTTGTTACAGTTTCTCATGGACTTTGTACGAATTATCCATGGTCTCTATGCAGTTCAACCCACGACGTTGGGATTACTTAGTCACTTTCATTATGCTATTGCCCATCGCTAAAAATCTATCTTGTATTTGCTTATTAGATATTAGTTTGTCTACGTAAAAGGAAAATCCAATGTGTTCATCTTTGATTACAATGGTTGCAATAGTCACAATTAGTCGCAATTGTAGCAAAACCATTGTAAAATCAAACAACGGACGTCTATCCGGTACGTACCAAGTGAAACTCAGGAGACCAAACAACAACATGTTCGCTTACATAGACGTTTCCCGAAACACAGTGTATGCAAACACATGTTACCTAATCACAGTAAAACACGCTCTCTCATACAAGTTCTTTTATTCATTATTCACTGAATCTAGTACATTGTACCGCTATCCATGTGCCCTATCTGATAAAATTAAAGTTAATACATGTACCTGCCCATGTAACCTATCCATGTTCCTATTGACAACACTAAACTTTACAGGTACCTATCCATGTACCTATTGATAACACTAAACTTTACATGTACCTATCCATGTACCTATCCCTGGCAAGTAGGGCACAGTTTTCACTACTTAGATGCAAATACATACATGACAGTTACATAAATTACGTTACAATAATCAAATCTTAGAAGACAAGACTCTTTGTCAAAAGTTGAATTAGATTGAACTCTACATGTAAGATTGTGGTCTAAATATTAGTTGCATTATTCGATGCATACATAAAACTCTGTGCACTTGGTTCTCCTTACCCTTCAAGGTGAAATTATATTGTCTGGAGGCCAATATGTTGAACTTCGTTACTACTTTCACCACCTTTATGAACTGGAAATTGCTAAACTAATGCAAAGTAGATAATTTTTAAAATGTATGCCATGACTTGACTTGTAGCTTGCAAATTTTGCATGCTGCAAACAAAGTTACTAATTCAAGGGTATGCAAACCTTCCTAGTAGGGAACCACATTAAAAATCCTAAGTTTGTGGGCAGGTAGTTCTGCAGGATGATAGAAATCAGAATCGTTGAAATTGATCTATGCTATGAGGTGTAACTTTAAATAAAACACAAGGTCTGAATACGAAAGCAAAATTTTGTATATGTACATTTACTATCGAAAACTTAACATCTTACAATTTCTAAAATAGACTGTTTTCATGGATTACCAAGGTTTTCCAGTGTGGTAGACATAGAGAAATCACCCATGCAGAGAAATCGTACCCAAAAAATCCGTATAGGGCAAAATTTCAGAAAGTTCCAACACATTTTTTTATAAATTCGCAGAAAATAATGCAAAAATCCCGCGGTATAGTCTATAAACAAGAGATATTTTAATGTATTGCAAAATTTATATTTAAAATATTAAACAAAGTCTAAGTGAATATACAGCAGATAGGAAATGCATTGTTGGAAAATTCTGTAAAATCTAAGATTCAATTGAAAAAAGCGTCAAAGTAAGAAAATTAGTTCAACACATTAAAACTGAAAATTTCATCGTCTTAAACAAACTTTTCTCGCGCGGTTATACCTCATTCTCATAGCATATTTCTGCTCCCATTTGGCATTCTATTTATAGAAATGAGATGTGGCTGATATTCCTAGTCTATCTTAGTATCTCTAAGATAGGACCTATCAGACGTGCCGTATGTTTTTAAATGTTCAAGCGATTTCAGTGAAAGGATTGTGATTTTCCATGGAAATCAATAGCATGTAGATAACATGTATATAATAACATGTAGATCAAATTATTTATTGTAGATTATTGAGCATTTATTGTAGATTCACTTCATTTCAAATATTCTGTAGTGGGCTGTAGTGTAGTTTGAAAAGAAAATTAAAGGCCAACTGCAGCGAAGTCATTTATTGAAGTTAAAGTCAAAGTCAAAGTAAAACAAGCAGAGTTAACTTTCACCTGGGTCCTATTTCAAAAAAAACAATGATAGCTGATAAAATCAACTGATAAATCAGTACCCTACTTCATAAAACGAGTGAGAAGATTCAATATGTATGAATTGATAAAATCAACTGATAATGTTCTGATCAAACTGAACTGATAGATTTCTATTTCATAAACAATCTAGAACGCTGAATTGGAGTCCTTCCGAAAGTAGTTCAGATCAAGAAACGCCACTGATAAATCATGTGACTGCTGTGTTAGATTTCTATCAATTGATTAAAAAGTCAATATCACAAACATTGAGGCGACTGATAACTGCTAAATTTCACTTATAAAACAGCTAAAGTTTTATCATTGAACGAAGGATGATAAAATGGATTTGCTGAACATATTTGGCGGGTTTGAAATCCGAAATTCGACAGGATTTTCAGATAGTGTGCATTTTGACACTGACTCAGACTTCCAAAAGCGGTTTAAAATGAGAAGAGTCACGTCTGTCGTCAACGAAAATATGTTTAAGGAATATGTCTGTTACCAAAAAACTTTATGAAAGGTTAGCATATGATATGTCAAGAGTCGTCACACAGAAAATGTAATGCAGGTGTCGACTTGCAGCGCATATATTTTAACAAAAGTCTACTGCTTTTTGAAGCAAATTCGTTTTTCGAGCAAGTGCTCAGTAGACTGTTCTTCCATCCTCTGCACATGATCCACACATGATTCAGTGTTCCGCTTGATACATAGGTATTAGTAGCTATAGGGGACAATTTCAATGATGCAATGATTAAAACATGGAGAACTGCAATGAATCATGTGTTCCATTGTGAGCGAAGTCCGCGGAAAAGCGTATTCAATGCAATTAGGCGATATTTTATTTGCATGCCTGCATTAAATGTTCATCTTTTTCCGCTGGTTTTCGTTACAATGGAACAAAGCCATCAGACCCCGTTATTTCGAAACAAGATTATCAATTTATCTTTTAAAAATTTTAAGTTCACACTGCAATTTTTATACATCTATTTTTAAGAAGCAGTTTTTTGAATGCTGCACATCAGAAAAAAGGCTAATTGAGGACAAATATTTCAATCAGTTACATGCGAAAAAAGAAAATAAATAGAGCCACTTTCACTGTCTGAAACTTGTTTCTTTAAAAGCTTTGTTTTAAGCCGCAATTAATTGTTGTTTTAGCAGCAAGTGCCGCAGTCAGCAAAGTCGTTGATACGCGTAACTGCCATACAAGACGCTCCTGCGATTCAAAACTTCACTGATAAATGGCAATTTCTGACCGTTGGATAATGTTGTGTGCCAAGGTTACCGAAGCTATAGATTGATGATCGTGTCAAGTGATGCATTGCAAATTAATCGTAAGGAAATGAAGATTACCATAAACTACATAATTTTGCGAAAACTAATCATTTGATATTTTACATTTGCAAAGAATAGGGTTTTTATGGACACATATCATTTGCACATTTTCATTCATAGGGTGACAACAAGGCACAGGTGACAGATCATGAAATAGAATTAACGCACGGATTGACATTGCTCACAAAACGACCTTTATTAACTTACATCGTCTATTCTATAATAATCGGAGTATCACTCTATTGACGATTATCAGATAGATTGAGAACAATAACACCTTTCTCATCTTCGTTTCCTATACTCGTTTTGCAGTAAATAAAATACCATTCATCTCCAAATGTATTCATGAATTCGATTTCATGGTTGACAAAGTATGAAAGTGCACTGATAAGAGATTTTGATGTTCATTTGCTCAAATTGTCCTTACAGAAGGTCAGAATTGTCGGATAGCTATGTCGAAAGTCAGTCATTTCTCTGCACGAACATCTGGCAACCTGTGGTGTCAGGTTTCAGTGCGTAGGGGGGGGGGGGGTAGAGAAAGCCGCAAGGCGTCTTGGCGCAGGATGGATTATCCTATCTCGTAAGCAAACCACGCGTCATTACAGAAACAGAACTTTTTTCTGAAATTACTTCGACGCGTGGTCCCGCTCGTCTGGTGTGAACAGCCCCATAGGTTTGTTGAGGTTCCGGACGCGTGAGAAGCGCCGCGTCCGGTGGGAATGGACCTTTATATTGGACAGGTAACTTTAAGTTTGTAAAGACACAAGCTTTAGTTTTTCTGTAAACTTTTATCTTCACAATAAGCTCACTTGAACGCATCACAGAAACATCAAGAAAAGAAATTGAGTCATTGCTTTCGAACTGAATTGTGAATGGCAAGTTTGAATGAAATGAGTTAAAACGAGAGAAAAGTAGCTCAACATCTGCAGCACTTTTCATAAGAGCAAAAACAAAAGTCTGCAAGCAAACATATCGAACTGTGAAAGAGTCAAGTTCTTGTTTCAAACAATGCTCAAGATGCTGCATGAATATATTAGCAATAAGTGGACCAAGACTGATAAAGGACCACAGTTCTTTAAGATCCGCCACTGGAATACGTCACAACGATGGGTTCTCCTTTACTTTGGAAATAATTATCTCAATAGTTTCAGTAAGAGGTATACTAGTGAGCAAAGAATTCACATCATCCTTATTCAGTAATATATTCCGGAGCATCTCCAACTGTCACTACGTAAGGCTGTAAATTGAAACAGTAATAAGTTTTTGAATCACACAAAGTCTGCACAAAACTACTGTACAGCGACATGGCTTTGAAGGGATGAACATTTTGAAATTTTGAAATGACAGTGCTGTCTGAAACTGACCGGCTGTTCATCTGCACTCAATTCAGATCCAGCTGAAAAGTTAACTCGAAATTTAGTCACAAATACGCGCAAAGGTGCTTTCGTCAGCAGGTTAAGGAATTTCCGAGACGTTGATTGAGATTTAATTCAATTGAAGCAAAAACTTGCAAATTGGTAAAATTTTGGCAAAAAAGTTGTAAATTTATTGGTATCAATAATTATCTGTTAACTATCAATGTATAATTGCACTGTGAATCATGAAGTTCAATTTAAGCATGAATCTACGTGAGTACACGTAAGTTCTAAACTGAAAAGCATTAAAATTGCCGAACTTAAATTCACAGAGATATCAATATCCATGGATGACGCCAGTTCAGTGAGTCATTATGCAGCTGGTAGAGACGGCGCACACGATCTGAATAAGTCTTTGTTCCTAGCTAACGGCGTCAATCATAGTCAACATAGTTGTTCATAGTTCCTCCACCGAAATTGTCACTTGGGTCGCTCCTGTCTCAGGTAGCGAGTGCTAACAGAAATGACGGTTTGGTGTGTTTCTGCATATCGAAGTCGGTCCACTAAAGCAATAATGATCCTGCAAATCATCATGCAAACCAGTAAAACAATAATGATCCTGCAAACCAACCTTTGACATTTTATCGATGTCCTCTCAATGAAGTAAGACATCAATTCGGATCAAAGGCATCCTCATCGATAGTGCTTTGAGCCCTGCCAACATCTATCATTTTCTCTGACTGCACTTTGAGTCCTGCCGACGTTTCCATCCTCTTCAACTCTGATTTGGTCCTGTCAACGTTTCCAACCTGTGCGACAGTGCTTTGCGACTTGCCAACGTTTACCCACTTCATCGACTGCGCTTGATTCTTGTGCATATTTTATTGATCCAAATTCGTCTGTGCTTTTGTGATATAGCGGGTTAGATATGCCGTATGGCATCTTTCGATATTGTGGAGGTGCTATAGCTACACCAGTGCTATCAATTCTAATTTTACTTCAATCACTGAAGCGAAGAACATGTGACATAAATGATTTCATAGCCCATAGTAACCTTTCTAGGTACAGTACTCCCATACTGCGCTCAGGTTTCAAAATCGCGCCAGTAAAAATTGTTTCAATTTTAAGTATCAAAGTCTTATGCTGATCCATAAGTTTAATCTTTAATACATGTTGCTCTAGTGGCTTTGAGGAAATTTATTAACTTCATTTCTCGTTTTAGATGTTCGACGAAAAATGGCTTCATCAATCAATTTCTCAATAAAAGTCATAATTTGGATCCTGCTATGCACTTCAATTCATCTCTGTCATTCAAAGATGTGTAAGCCGATGCATAAAATTGTTTATTTATGTGAGGATACAAGCTTGACTTCTATTCCCAAATTTGACAATGTGTCTTATGGAATTCATAGTATCGCTATTCGAGGTTCAAATTACATATCAGTTCTGAAAAACAATGCATTCCAGAGCTGGGGGAAATCAGTAAATCTGATTTTTTTGCAATTAATCAATGCCTCGATCACTAAAATAGAAGCAGGTGCTTTTAATTTCCTGTCGAAGCTTCAGACACTGATTATTAATCAAAATCCATTAAATTTTGTCACCGGGCTGACACCAGAAGTATTTCGACCACTGAAGTCATTAAAGAATTTATTTGTACGACATTGTCCAGTAAAAGTGATTCCGAGTAGGTTACTCCGCTTCTTGCCAGGTCTTGAAAGGCTTGCAATAAGAGACTCAACACTGAAGACACTCACAATTGAAGCTAATGCTTTCAAAGGGTTAAATAATCTAAATCTTCTTGATCTAAGTGCCAATAATTTATCTACACTTCATAAAAATGCTGGCATAAATCTTAACACCTTAAATAAGCTTTATATTGATGGAAATAAACTGAATTGCGATTGTCATCTGAGATGGTTATCGAAATGGAAGAGGAAAGGGGAGCAGACGAAAGCACTTTGTTCATATCCATCAACGCTGGCTTCACAGGATCTGTTTGATTTAGAAACGGATGACTTCATGTGTTATGTACCAATGCCAAAACCTATAATTATCAACAGAGTTTCAGAAAAGACGGTTGAATCAGGGGATGACTTTACTTTAGTCTGTGGGGTTGTGTCTAGTCAAGCTGTTAATATCACGTGGTTTAGACGAGGCAAAAAAGTTTCGAATAGAACCAACGCACTGATGATTCATGAATCAAATGTGACTGAGTTTGCATCATATTTGACTATCTTTAACGTATTTTTTATTGATGAGGGTGAGTGGACTTGTCAGGCGGAGAATAGAGATGGACACGCTAATTTTACATTCAACCTCAACGTTGTATATACGCCATTTAGGTCATCCGGTGATATCGTCGTTTTAGTTTTTATAGTCTTCAAGCCTATAATCGCTCTTATTTTAGTGATCTTTTTTTGCTACAAAGTGTTTGGACCTCAGACTAAGATGCCTGCATAGACATGTTTGGCACAACTTCAACTGTCCATCTATCAGCACGAATACGTCAACAAAAACAACAACTTAGAGAAATCATACAAGACGATAGTCATCAAGCAATCTATAATTAAACTATTTCGTTATTGTCAAGCCTTGTCTGAAAAATGTCTACATTTGATGGGTGTTTATCTGTTTTGAACTGAAGAAGTTACGAATATATTGTTACATAAGCATTAGTGTTGTTTTTTCTAATCAATAAGCATCAGCGTTTCCATTGGCGTCTTTCAGCTACAGTAGTCCTAGCTGTGCCATGTAAGTGATTGCTAACTTGTCTTTAATATATCCTTCGTTGATAAATTTTAAAAATGACTGCTCAATTGAAAATGTCAATGCAGTTATTATACTGGAACCTAATGCGTTGAGAAAGCTTACTAAAGCTCGTCTAATAGACGTTTGTCCGTAAGCATCTCGAAATTTAAGAGACTTCAGAGATTTAAGAGAAATTAAATTTAAGAGAAATTCAGTGAGAAAGGGAGAGATAGTTGACTCATTACTAAGTCATTTCAATATTAAAGATAATTCTGAAGATAGTAGTAGTAGTGGGACTATTATGGTGATGTGGACAAACTGAAACTAGAAATCGAGAAAATTAGCATTGAACAAGAGCACCAGTTCAAACTAGAAGAAGTGAAACTAACGCAGCAATGGACGTTGAAAAAAATGAGACTTGAGCAAGCATCTTAAGTTTTTGACGTAGATATGACCATTTAAATTCATCTAGTTCCAAAATTCAACTTATCAGAAGTGGAAATATTTTTCCAAAATTTTGAGCGAGTCGCCCTTGTATCTGAAAGAACGAAAGAAAAATGGCCTTTGCTAAAACAGCTCATTCTGGAAGGGCTCAAATCTGGAAGTTTTATCAGATTCGAATGCTAAGGACAATGACATAAGGCCGGTTGACATTGAAAATCGCTGAAGTTTGACGCTGACGCGTTGCTTTGACGATAGACGCAGCGTCAATCGTTGGCGTTTGGGAAAAGTTAGCAGATGACTGATCCCTTGCGCCAGAGTTGTTGTGTTCACATTGATATTATCGACGCGCTTCAGATTAGAGCGCTATAATCATCATATCTGGTTTTAACGTTCGACCTGCGCTTTTGCTAACTTTGAGACGCAAAGTTGCGCAGAGAGGAAAAAGAGGATTCTGGATCAGAAGAATCTTCCTGATGCACGAAGAATTACGAGAATTTAGACTAGTCATGCAGAAGCAACAAATTGTGATAAGGCCACTTTTCTACCTTCTGTGTTGCACCGTTTCCACTTTCCATCCTCTTCTCCTTGACTTTTCTTCAAACTTTTCCATTTTTTCTTTGCATCAGTTTTTCATTTGCATCTTAGCCCTGTTAATTGTCGTCTCTATTGTATGAAAGCTATATATAGGCCTCTATGTTAATCACATTCGTTTATCAAATTAATGAAGCTTCCTTTTCACACTTTGTTTTAACTTATAGCATCTCAGATTATGAATATTTACTTCGTACAATTAAATCAAAGCTTGCATTTGATCATGCAATTTTAGATAAATTTTGTATGATGGAGCAGTCGTTATACCAGCAACACTACGTTACAAAACTAGGTAGCGGCACGTACCAATGTCCAAGTGAGCTAATATATCAAGGATATCAATGTATCTACATTAATGCCTGTAAGCAATTAAAATCAAAGAAAATATACAAAAACTACATATATAGTCTGGTGGGCGGTATACATGGATTGATCTGCCGGGCTGATGAGGGTTAATACTTTTATCAAAGTAATCTACAAAAATTATTGGACATAGGATCAGATTTTGCAGATGAATGGCAATTATCTTTTATTAACCCCAAAGACGAAAAGTCATGGCATAATTTTTGGTAAATCATATCTAAGAACATTATCTACGTGGTCGTTATGTGATCAGGTGTTAGCACTGCAGGATTCTTCTATACAACCTGGTATTACTTTGTCGTCTGAATTTGGTGGTTACTCACGGAGCTTTCTTTGGGCTATCTCCTGTAGGTATGTTCAATCCTAAGTTGGACATTCCAGAGAAAGTGTGTATGTGGAAAGCCAGGGATCTGCCAACTTTGGTTTTCGGATGTGACATCGCTCCACAGAGAGCTTTTGATGCTGAAGTGCTGGACAACTTCCAGACAAGCTGCTTGAAGGCAGCTGTTAATTTGTCTAAAAGATCGCATCACACTGCTCTACTACAAACATTAAACGTTTTGCCCGCGTCAGAATATCTGCGTCTAAGATTATTGCGCGAATTCAAAAACATCATGAACTGCATGCATCAGATGGCACCACCCAGCAGTCAGCCAGATGTTGGCTAATTCACGAATTCTTGGAAATCATGATCACACGTGCGCATGAACTCGGTCTGTGATTTGACGAGGAACGTTACCATTCCTGTAGAAGTTGAGTCAAGCTGATATCAATGATTGTTTTTTCCATCCATGGGACCTACAATTGAAAAAATTATCGAAATATAGGGCGAGAAAATTTAAAACAAGTGTCGCTGCCCAGAAACTAAAGGGAATCTGAAGCTTTTAGGAAATTTTTCCTGACAATTTCCTTCAGACATGGTTGAATGTCGCAAGTGTTCATCTGAACATAAAATTTTTCTTAGGATATCCGTACGCATATAGAATTTTATATACATATTGAGGAAAAAGCATATAAATAAGAATTCCTTCTTTCCTTTTTGTTTGGTTTAGATTCCTTTTTGTTGTTATATTTTTGGATTGAAAAAGACTTTTCACTATATAGTGGAAAAAAGCTTTCCACTATATGTTTTTATTGAACTCGTCTTCTTTTTCCTCAAAATAATTCAGGTCAATGGTGAACTGTATTCATATAATATAGAAATTGCGACACCCTGATGTTAGAAGAAAAACTAGCTCGTCAGAAACCGTCGAGCTTTCTGATAAGCTAGTTTTCTTCTAACATCTCGGTGTCGTAATTTTTATATTATTTCGTGCCATTTTTGGATTTGATAATTTTTCTTTTTAATATATATATATATATATATACAGGGTGAGTCAGAAAATTGAGTCACTTTTTGAAGCAATATTTTTAGCAAAAGACAGATCGTATTATCAATTGTATTATTAATCAAAAGGATTAATCAACAGACTGTAATCAACATTTCGAAGGTTTTTATCAGAAGCGATCTATACATGTAAAATACACAATAAACTTTCAAATAAGCCACCATCTTTATCAATACACTGCTAAATCCCGTCTATAGAAATCACGGAATACACGGCTATACATATCAACAGGAATTGCGTCCAGATCATCCAATGTCTGAATTAATTCAGCAGGAATGTACACTTTTGCTCTGTGTCCACAGCCAATAACCACATGTGCTCATGTCCAGAGATCTGGCAGACCATTCAATCGGCCCTCTTCTGCCAACGGAATGTTGGACATTTCATTGTTCAAGATTCCGTGCGCTTGCAGACAATAGTGGGGCGATGCTCCGCCCTGCTGAAACAGCAAACCAGGTCTTCTTTTAAAATATGGGCCGACTTTGTTTCGTAGAGTGTCAGGATACCGATGGGACGGAGCCAGGCTTGTGATCGATAAAGTTACCTGTTTCAAGCAACTTTTCTTTCTTTCCATCCTTGCAGGTGCTGCTTTATTAAATTTGTACTGAAACATCCAGCGGCATTCCTCGAGATTATCGATAGAAATTGCTCATACTTTGATTGACACTCTTTCAAACGTCGTCCATTTTAGAATTGGATAATAAAAAGAAATTTCCAGTCATAAAATTGACTAATTAAAGCAAAATTCAATTAAAATGTTGATACATATAAACAAAATTTGATAACTACAATACATGCGATGTAAGAGAAATTCATATTATTTGATAAATAAAACCTAAGCACGTTATTGAGCTAGTGCATCCAGTGAGTAAACAATGGCGCAATTTTCTGACTCACCCTGTGCATACATGAATATTAGCGTGAATTCATTGAACCTGGGATGAACCATTCATTGAACCAGGCAATAACTCTATAAATCGCCATATAGAAATCGACAGCATCTACCATTCCCTAAAAGATCACTGGAATAACTAAAATTTCAAATATTAATGATCATTAAATTTTCCAATGACAGCTTTCTTCGAAATTCGTGTGCACCTGATGACTAGTCGGAGTTCAGACTACGAAAATTTCCATTAAATTTTGCATAACAATCATAACATCTATTGAAGCTTAATCCTTAAAAATTCTCATATGTTCAAATACATGTATATATACATATGTTTTTCCTGTTAGTGTGAGTTTCTCCAATGCAATTTTCTCTGAAGTAGTCTCTCCAAAAAAACCTGACAGCATTTATACCTACTAGAAGAGGCGTGAATGTCAAAATGTCGAATAATGGTAGATTTTGATAATGGGGTGAAAATGAGCAACTCACCAAAATTGACTTGTGACTGCATTGGGGTCAGTTAAGTTGAGTGCACAACGCTAGCCAAAGTTATACATGGAAATCACCCGGTACTAAAGCGAGATAGATTGATATTTAACGAAATGTTTGGCTGCTGAGATATCTTCCATTTCAAATGAGCAGCTTGAAGGGTAGTCCACCTCTGTAGAAATCCAATTGTCCAACAGTTGATTCAGTGACCATAGTATTTCATCTCATCTTCCGGTACCATTCATGCATGCTGGAACCGCCCAAATTGTGTACTTGTTTGTATCTCCTCGTGATATCTGAAAAAGAAACAAAACTGAATCATGCAGATAAGTAGAATGAAGCGCCGGAAGAAATGCGCGCCACCAAGAGGCCAATGACCTTATTCGACGACCCTTGGTATCAAATGGAGTTCCTGCCATCTTGGAACCTTCAGGAATTTCCAGTCAAGATGGCAAGCGTCCCGAAGGACTTACCATGATACCATGGAAAGGCAGACGATCGGCCGTCTGGGACTTCACTTGCCGAGATACCACGTCACCGAGCTACATCGCTTCATCGTCGCATGTTGCAGGCAAAACTGCATCTGAAGCAGAAGACCGCAAATTGTGTAAGTATGCAGACTTAGACAAAGACATAGAAACAATGGGAGCATGGGGTCCATCTGCAATCAAATTTGCGAGACAAATCGGCGCTCGTGTAGAGGAGAAGACCGAGGAAGAGCGATCAAAAACTTTCCTCTTCCAGAGACTGAGCATCGCCGTTTAAAGGGGGAATGCCATATCCATTCTTGGCACATTGCCGAAGACTTCAGGGCTAGATGAAGTTTTTAACTTGCGATTTTTTCTCTCTTTTGTATCTTGCTGTAATTTATACGTTTTTGACTTCAATAAATTTTTTTCTTTTCATGTAAAAAGTAAAAATAGTAGGATGAAGTGGGGTAAGTGCATCAATTATATTTTCTACGGCACGACATCTTCAATGGAAGTCAACTTACGCATAGCCATATGTCTCGGTAGGCAGATTACTACCGAAATCCAAGCGAATGTTATGAGGCCCCTAGCCTGCATTTTTGCTAAGATAGCTGCAGCCGAAAAATTGTATACCTATTCGTAGAAGTTTTCAGATATGAAGATGCATGAGATCCGCAACATATGTTCAAACAGCTTGTTGTCGATGTGCTTTAAGTGACAGAAGATATGCGGATTTGACTTTGACAAAGATTCAGGGATATGTAGGACGATGCAAACCAGTCTAATTAGCAAACCTGAAGCTATGATAAATGCTCCGTAGAAGAGAGATTATTTTATGGAAAACTCTTGATATTTAAAGTCATCTTTCAGCTCACAGGCCTAATGCATATCCAAAATCAGAAATAAATGCAATCGAAAAATCATGTTGGCCCCCTACATACACGTAAACGTCTTTTGATTCAGTGTACAATCTGCCATGCCAAACCGATTTGCTTTCGCCCCCACATAGATGAAGCTTGGACCACTTCTACTATATGCTGGTTTACTATCTTTGATGCCTGGGGAAAGGATTCACCTATCATATAGAACATGAGGCATCACACGCACACGGGATGAAAGACGTTGGACAAGATGTCCTCGAACATCTAGGAATCTCCATCGGCCGAGCGAAAGAGCTAATCTTGGATCGACCCTTTTGGCGACGACTGGAAAAAATTGCTGCATCAACGCCCCATTTATAGGCAAGAAATATTGGCAGGCATGAAATGTGGTAAATGATGCAAATAAAACGATTCTACATGTATAGCGAATATTTACTGAATCCTAACTTTGTGCTTTCTTATCTCTCTTATTTTGTCTGATACGTAATGCTGCTACGGTTAAATAGGTCGAGCGAATTTTGGACCTTGTAATGCAGGGTTTGCCTGTTTTCTGAGCAGATTGAGACAGTCACGTCGTCGGCATAGAAGTCAAAAGAGTTGCAAGGCCAAAGATTAGAAATATATGCAAGCCGGAGCCATGGCCCCAAGACTGATCCTTGGGGGCGCCGCCGGATACTTTCACTTGGCTAGATGAAGTACCTTTGAAATAAACAGTCTGTGAAGGATCTTCCAAAAAACTCTGGGTAAGAGATATTAGACCAGGATCAATGTCATTGGCCAGTTGCCTAGTGAAAAGTAGGTCTAAACGCATCTTGTCAAAAGCTTTCGACATGTCCACCATTAATGCCCTAACATACGGCACACCATCGTTCAGTGCCTTTGTCCATTTATCATAAATAGATATCAGGGCATTCGTAGTACCACCATTTGTGATGTAGGTATGTTGGTTGCTCAAGAAAAGCTCGGACTTATATCACTTGCAGATAGTTTGTGCTTGTATTGATGTATGTTTGACGATATTTTTTTGTTCCCTAACTTTTTATTGTCTCTTAATGTACATAAATGTGCTTGACATGCATTGTGCTGGCAAAGTTTGATAATGCTTAATGACAGTCTATTTGCAAGGTAGCCTACTTTATTTAGAATTGATGGCCGGATCATTAAATAAGCCTATGTAAGAAGTCTATGCTTGACCAAAGGAGATCTACGTTATACACGCAGATATCTACATGTGCATATTGAAACCATAGACTTCTTTTAGAAAAAAATTAGTAGTCTGTGGTTGAAACATCATTGAACCCTGGACAGCGACATCTAAGCAACATAGTCATCCAAGGCTTCCTTGCTATATTTACATGTGAAATTTGAATTACGATATTATGTGCAGTAGCTCAGAGGAAATGTACCTGTGCCATTTGAAGTTCATCGGCCATCAAACGAACGGATTTGAGAAGAATAGAAAACGTTTTCAGACTTGGGTTTCACTGAAAGAAGTGGTAAGTGATGCTAAAGCAATACGTCAGCAAAGTTTAATAATGTTGCTATAATAATTCCAAATTACTGTAGCCTACATCGGTGTCTTTAGAAAAATACTACACATTTTCAATTTGATTGTAGTTGGAAAGAGCCAATGTAGAATGATTGTGGTTTTATTTTCTTTTTCTTACAATTAATTTCAGTTAACATCCGTTAACTATCTTCAGGCAAAAAGGAAGGAAATATGGTCCAGTATAAAATTTAAAATTCACCGACGTCTATGTCATAATAACATAATATTGAATACAAAAGGGGGAAGGAATCAAAAAGAACAACTTTATCCTTGCAGCTTCGATGTAATAAGCATGTACACTTCCATTCCAATTCCTGATGCCATTCAAGGCCTGGTTTACAAAATGGAAGACTGCAACATCACCAACATGAAAGGATTGACAATCGACCAAATTGAACAGATATTGCATGTAATCTTAAGAAACACATATTTCCAATTTGATAATGACATCTTGCAAGTTAAAAGTTTACCCATGGGTTCGTCTCTTTCTGGTGTGCTTGTAATTATATTCATGGACAGCATCGAAACAGTAGCCCTCCGACAAATGAGAGTGTATAATGTCCCACTTTTTATGAGATATGTAGATGACTGCTTCGCAATAATTGAAAGCAAAGAACAAGCCTTGAAACTTCTCCAATATCTCAATGCACAACATTCCAGCATCAATTTCGAAATTGAATTACCAGACGACAACAAAACATTAAGCCTACTTGATTTCCGAGTAACACAGAACGCGCCAAATGAACCACAATTTTAATTTTACCGCAAATCTGCTAGAAAAGATCTGCTAGAAAAGATCTGTTTGTGAATTATCACTCACATGTACCATACACTAACAAAATTAACTTCATTAGAAACGAAAAAACAAGAATCGCAGAACGATGTTCCAATAATCGAACTCAAAACAGACACAAGGACAAATTCAATGATATTCTACGACTAAACATGTATCCCGAAAATATCATTCGCAACACCAACAATTATCGTAAAACACATAAACCAAATAACAGAAAGGAGAAAGAAAGACACTACTTTTACTTCAATTTTCCATTTATTTCTGAGAAAGTGGATAAACAACTACAAAATGTTTTTCGTCGAGAAAACTCAAACGTAAGATTAACAAGAAGACCAAGAACTCTTAGAAGTGTATTGAAACAGCCTAAATCAAACCAAGATTGTCATTTAAGAAATCTCCCAATTAACAACAACAACATCTGTAATCAGAAATGTGTAATTTATCAGCTAAAGTGTGATAAGTGTGATAACTTCTACATTGGAAGCACCATAAGACCATTACATATCCGTTGCCGTGAGCATAAAACAAACAGCAAGTCTTCCATGTATAGCCATCTTCAGAAATGTCACAGTTACAACTTTCCACAACCATTCTTTCCCAGAATAGTGATTCATCAAACCTAAGACTTCGTGAAGCATATTATACATATTAGAAAAACGAAACCAACAATTAACAGCAAAATCGAGCTCAACAATTATGCAGATTTCCTTTTTGATTAAAAATATTTTCTATTATATAAAAATAATAAAACATGACAATGTATTACATTATAACAGTATCAAATTTCTAATTCACACCTCTCACTTTATTCCAATCGTTTTATAGCTTAATATTTTTTATACTTGTACAGTATGATATGTGCATGTACTTATAACTCAAGTCTTTGTATTGCTAGTCCATTTCTATGTCCTTTGTTTTCATATCTAGTCAGGTCATCATTAAGATGCTATTGGTACTATGTAACCCAATACTACCTGTTCCATAGCCCTTCCGCCTTTTGTATTCAATATTATGTTATTATGACATAGACGTCGGTGCGAATTTTAAATTTTATACTAGACCATATTTCCTTAGTTAACGGATGTTAACTGAAATTAATTGTAAGAAATATGAAAAAGAAAATAAAACCACCATCATTCTATATTGGCTCTTTCCAACTACAATCAAATAATGAAAAATAGCAGTAGTATATAGTGTGACATCCGGCGCGACGCTTCGCTTCGCTTTGCTTCGCTTCGCTTGCGCCGGATGTCACACTTTTGCGGGGTTTTTTTCAAAAAATCAAAATTTCAAAAATTTAGGTAGACTTCAAATTTCACGTGGCCGAAGGCCCAAGGGGGGAAAATTTAGGTAGTGACAAATTTTCAAAAAAACAAAATTTCAAAAATTTAGCCGGTCCCGAAATATCACGTAATCACAAATTTGAGATTAAGATCATTTTTTTACTTTGAAAATCATGACCGTTCAAGGACACCGAAAAAATCATAAAAGTTAAGAATCTCAAAATTTGAGAATTACAATCGGGCGAAGCCCTAGAACCTTCGGTTCGATTTTCATTGCTTAAATCATGACCGTTCAAGGACACCAAAAATCATAAAAGTTGAGAATTTCAAATTCATGAATTTTATCCATCTTTCAGGTTTTTAAAATATATCATGTGACTAATAATATTTCTTTAAAAGTGGAAGAAACAAAAGTGGAAGAAACCGCAAGAATATATCCTTCAATATCATATGAACGTAGTTCTACTACCCCCTCCCTTCTAACTTCTAGGGGTCCCTTCTGACTTCAAGGGGTCCCTTAAGAAATTTTTTTATTATAAAATGAACAACATAAATGAGTTTTTAAAATTATATGGAACGCAAACTACGACAAATTTCGACCTAAAGAAAATCGCAAATGAATTAGGAATAAAGAATTTTCATGTTCTAATGAGAGACGAATTACAATTCCTAAAAAATAAGCCAACAGGAACCTTCAGTTCCCGGAACAAAGTTCCATCATTAACTGTAAATTTCGTAACCAATCTTCACACTTCAGACCAAAAAGGCGTACATTGGTCAGCAGGCGTTAAAAATCATCAGCAGAACTATTATTTTGATCGCCCGGAGGCTGAGAACTATTGGTTCGATTCATACGGTTTGCCCCCTACAAATGAAGTAAAAGAATTACTTGGAACGGGAACATACAATACGTTTCAAATTCAAACACCAGGCACTACCTATTGTGGACAATTATGTTTATACGTTTTGTACAAATTACAAAAGGGAGTACCATTTCTAGATATAATGTTAGAATTGAACAAACCGTAGGTTCTATGGCTACGCGCCACGCGCTACGCGCTATGCCTAACAAGGGAATTTCATTCCCGAAACGTTAGTTCCAATAATAATAATAATGATAATTAAAAATCAGTTCGTTGTAATTCATTTTGATAAAATCGGCCTCTGATATCCTCATTATCTAAATCTTTAATTTCATAAGTAATCGGATAACTTTGATTTATTTTAGAAATTTCAAATATTTCTTTAGTCCAATAACCAACAAAGCTTTTTTCAAATTTATTCTTATATTTAAATATTCTAACTCTATCTCCAATTTTAAATTTCGGCTTAAGTTTCTGCAAATTCGGATTACTCTCATTCAAATTATTATTCTCGAATATTTTTTTTCGTATCAAATCAGGGTCGTCAGAAGCATTCTTTGGGGTTTCTTCAATACCAGAATGAACTTTATTATTGTACTCTTCTACAACTCCTGGTAATATCTTCAACCATTTCTGATTTCCTTGCTGAGTAAATTTTTTGAAAATTATATTTTTCAACGTCCGATTGAATCTTTCTATCACTACGGCCTTCCCTGCATTTTCAGTTGAATAAACAATTTCAAATAGTGGCTGAACGTTTCGGTTATAAAATTCCGATCCTTTATCAACAAACAATTTCCTTGGCTTTCTATTACTTTCTTTAAAGATTCCTTCAAACGCATATTTAACTGATAGACCACTTTTATTTTTTAAAGGCTTTACCCAAGCGTATCGTGTATATAAATCTATAACGGTCAATGCGTATTTGTAGTCCCTTTCATTCGGCATATGAATAAGATCAGCACTCCAAATATCATCTTTATTAAATACTTTTACTTTCAATAAATATTTAGGCCTTCTGTATTCTTTATGAATTTCAGACGCGTAGGTTCGAGCGTTGCTCTCAGAGTTATTAGTTCGAGCGTTGCTCTCAGACAGCTTTGCTGTCGTTTCATTTAAACCCTGACCGAATAATATTTTAGCTTGTAAAGCTTTCTTAACAAACATTCTTTCAATTTTTTCTCTAAATGTAGGATTTTGAATACTATCTAATTCTTGAATCATCTTCTTATCAGCTGCATGACGAGAACTTAGATCATGATTTCGATAAGCTAAATCATGCCTGTAAGCGGCGGCATCTACTCTATTTATTGGTTATTCACCTGGTTTCGGATTATTATTCTCATCTAGTCTTATATCTAATCGAGTTCCTGGCCCAGTATATGAATGACCAGGAAGATGTTTTTCTTTCGAATATTTACTCCAAATAAATCCAGGAAAGTTTTCTAATGTTTTTTGTATATCACCACCGAAGTGGTATGGAACTTTGTTCTTGTCACCTCCAATATGCTGACAGTTTGAGTTTTTATTTTTGTTTAATAGATAATTCAATAAATCTAAATTAGAAATTTTTAATTTAGTTAAATTTTCGGAATTTGTAGAATTCATTTTAAAAGATAAAATAAATGTTTTACCTTATGTACCAAAGGTCCTGAGGTTATTACCGAATCATACTAGGACTTAGATATATTCCAGAACCATCCTTAGTTTCTTTAATTTCAATTAAATCATCAACATTGTGGAGAATATTTTTAAGAACTCGTTTTCCTTCATCAACTAATTTTAATTTACTAATAAAATTATCTACTACTCCTTCGTCCCTAGCAACTTTCTCTAACTCTCTATTATGTCGTTTTTGTTCTTCTAATGCTGCTTTCTCTGATTTATTTTTATTTACTGCTTGGACAATACCAGCTGTCCCACCTGCAACACTTCCTGCTGCAGCTATGCCTCCTATTATTAGTGGAATTAATGGGAGAATCCCGCCATTCTTTTCTTCTTGTAATTGAATATTCTCTATCATTGGTTTACTTATGTAATACTTTTTTTTGTTAATCGTAATAGTTTTAGGTGTATTTTTGTCAACAATATTACGTAATTTTAATTCAACAGTTTTATTATTATTATTACTTTTCGCTTGCGACATTTTTAATAAAAAATTTTAAGTTATCAAAAATTTAAATCTATTCTAGTTATGAAAAAATTTTAATCTATTCTAGTTATGAAAAAATTTTAAGTTAAGAATTTTTAATCTATTCTAGTTATTAAAAAATTTTAAGTTGCCAAAAAATTTTAATCTATTCTAGTTATGAAAAATTTTAAGTTAAGAATTTTTAATCTATTCTAGTTATGAAAAAAATTTTAATTAACTTATCGGAGCGAAGCTCCTTGAGGCTTTAACCGATCCTAGTCATCTTTCCATTAAGAATTTCAATAGAATATTTTACATCTTCTAGCAATAAACCATAAGCTATCAATGAAGTTGTGGAATCTTTCTTTTCAATATTAATTGTTACATCACAACCATTTTTAATAATATCTTCAGATTGTGCACTTAAATCGAAACAGAAAATTGGATATAAATGTCTCCAATCTCCAGGAGTTAATTGTGGTTCAACTCCAAATTCTATACAAAGATTTCGATAAGAATCATATCCTTCCATAAATTGATTATTGGTATCATCGAATCTTAATGGATCAATTGGATATCGGGTTTGATTTAATGAAACTTGTAAACTTCGAATTGTATTAATATGGAAGAGATTATTGTTCTTATCAAAACTTGGAGAATTATTTCTTTGAAAAGTTAGTAATAAATATCTTGGTGTATTCGCAGTTCTAGTAAAATGCCAGTTAAATCTTTGTTCGGAAAAAGTTACTGAACTAGCAGTACGCTTTAGAAAATTTACTGGAATTGGTTTGTTAGTATTTAATCTTTTTGCAATAGCTGTTTCAATCTCTAAACTAGGAGTAATATGCTTAATCCACCATTCAAGTCTATCAATTTTTAAATATGCTTTTTTTCCAGTCTCACCAAAAAAGATTAATTCATTATTTGCTGTACGATGAATTATTAATTTAAATTTTAATTGATATGATATTTTGTCATAATCTAAATATCCGAATAATGGAGACAATGACCAATTAACTGTCTGTTTACTTTTTTTGTTAAATTCACGTCTTTCTTTATATGCATCATTATTTGTTTTATTTAAATGTTTTGCAATATTTTCTACATCTTTCGCAATTCCTGCTGCATCTGTTCCAGCGTGAGTTAAATCATCAACAATTATACCATCATTAGTATCAGGAAACCAACCTTCGATTTCATGCTTTTTATTATTTTCACCAATTGTTATAAATCTAAGCATTGTATCAATTACACCTGGAGAATCACTTATTGTTTCTATATTTTGAGTTGCAACATCTAAACGCATTTGTGTAAATAATCTTGGAAAAAAATTATTCTCTAGTGCAATATTATCGGTTTCTGGTAATGGTGTTGTAAAATTAGCATCATTATATAAAGAATATTCACAATGTAAAAACGAATCAGGTAAATATATATAACTCTGCTGATTATCAACTTCAAAAATTAAATCACCTACAGTATTTACTCTACTGGAAGATCCGGGATTCATAGCAATTCTTATATAGTCATTCTTTTTTTGATTATTACTGACGAACGGAGGATCGTCTAATCTAAATTTATTTTCGATAAGCGAAGACATTTTTATAAAAAATAATTTGACTTTTTGTTTTTCTCACAGACAGAAAAAAATTTTACTAAAAAAATTACTAAAAAATTTTACTAAAATATAATTTTAGAATTTTGCTAGCCCATTACCTCTTATTTCTTCAATTGTTTTTTCATTATGTTTACTATCAGACGGAGCTCCGCTCCTCAAGGGTTCCCCAACAGCAATGTTAGCAATTTTATTTTTTGTTTCCTCTGAAAGTTTTTTTAAATTTTTTAGTTCTTCGGAATCATTCCTAAGTTTACGAATAGCTTCTAGTTGTTTTAATTCGTTTTGAGACTTGACAGCATTTGATATTGCACTAGCTGTACTACCTATAGCAGCTGCTCCTTTTGCGGCAGATGTAATCAAATCTTTATTATTTTTAATTAAGTTAACGATACTACCAATACCAGAGAAGATCCCAGCTCCTTCTTTTTGAAACGTCTTTTCTAGGAACTTTTGTGTTCCGACTGTTTCTCTATTATCACAATGATAAACAGGATTCATACGTGGTTCATGAGCAATTTTTTGATTTGAAGCAAAATGTTTAAGATTGTGTTTATAAATTATAGGCATTTTTTAGGATTAAATTTGACTTTTGAGAAAAAATATTTACGTGTTAAGATTTCCGTTTGTGAATGGACAACAACTTCGAGATAACTTTATTAATTGACTGTTGCACTTTATCTATTGCGTCAAGCAGCGTGTGATGTACTTTAATTTCTTTTCTATTAACTTGCATTTTCTGCTGATTAATCTTCAATGCCGTTTTAAGAGCATTTAACTTAATTTTAAGAACATCTAATTGTCTTTTAACAGAATCTAACTGTTCTTTATTTTCTTTAGAGTTTTCTTGTAAATTTTTCTTTAATTCCTTTTCTAAATTGATTTTAAGAGTTTTCATTTTATCAACTTTTTCATTAAGTGAGTTTACTTCATTTATTATTCTATTCATCTTTTTCATTTGTTGAGTAATTTTAGAACTCAATTCATCAACACTTTTTTGGAATGTAGTTTGTAACTGCTTTAAATTTTTTTTAATTCTTTCAGGTAGTTTTTCTATTTCATCTTCTAATTGTTCTTTTAACATTTTTATCTGATGTTTATTTTTAATTACGGCAGATTTTAAATCTAAAGAAAGTAATATTAAAATTTTTGATTGTTCAGAAATCTTTTTAAAAAGTTTTGCTATATCTGCTTCTAGCTCTCTATCCTTTTTATCAAGTTTTAATAATTTTTCGTTTAATGATTTGTCATTAAGTTTAAGCAACTTTAATTCGTTCATCAGTGGAACCAAAACATCGTTTATATATTTTTCCTTTAAGTCATTGATTTGTGTATCAACATATTGTTTATTTGTCAACTCTGTATTTTGTTGCGGAAGAATAGAAAGATGCAATGGACCAGATAAAACGTCTCCAGTTTTCATGATATAATTTTCTATCTCTATTTCTAATTCACGATTATTCGGGATATATGCACCTCCACCAACATTTGGTAAAATCATTTTTAAAATAATAAAAAAGTAAAATTTTTTCTAATAAAAATAAAAAAATAAAATTTTTTCTAATAAAAATAAAAAAATAAAATGTTTTCTAATAAAAATAAAAAAATGGAAACCCCAAATTTAAAAAAATTATATTCGTCCGCATCATCCTGTTCTTCTTATTCGACGAGATCAACGGGATTTGAAAATAAATGTTTTGTTAATAATAATAATAATAATCCATGTATAGATGTTAATCTTTTGTTTGAATTACAAGCCGAAATATTTAGAGAACAGACTAAAGGTTTACCTTCTATAGAAACTAATTATTGTTTATTTCCGGGGGATCCATTTATTAAATTTATGGAGATTGTAAGTAAATATAATGATGTAGCTTATGTTGAATTAAATAAAGAAAATATGGTTATAATAGGTCATAATAATGTATATGGGTTTATCAGAGCAGTTTTGCCGATTAGTAATACTGATTGGATAGAAAATAAAATTATTAATTATATCAATATTAAAGAATTAGTTAAAAAATTAAAATCTTTTTCCAAAGAAAAAATAAGATTATTTGTTGATGAACAAAATCAATATAACATTCACATAGAGAGTAAAAAACATAATGAAGAATTACTATGTCAAGTTTATTATAGAGACACAATTTATAAACAAGAAACATTAGAAATGCCCCAAAGATATGATGATGATACGTATATAGGATTATATTCCAACTTAAATATTAATTTATTAAAATCCTATATAAATGGTTTAGCTCAACAAGAGAAAATTTATATGTGGACTACACCTTATACTATTAACAATGACCATAATCATAATAAACGAACCGAAGGTTCTAGGGCTTTGCCCGATCTTAAAGAATCTTATGATAATAATGATAATAATATAGATGATAATAATATGGATGATGATAATATAGATGATGATTCAGAAACATCTGAAAATGGTGTAAATGGTAAAAAAGATTATAAAAATATTAGTAATTATAAAAATTTATCTAAATTTCATTTTCTTACAATTGAAAATAATAATGATGGTATAGTTGAAGATACTGTTAGACAACTATGCGTCGGGTCTACAAAATTTAAATTAGGATTTACATCTAATCAATTTAAAATTTTATCATCTTTAATAAAAACTAAAAGTGATTCAGATTATAGTGGTGTTATTAAATTTTCCAAAAGAGAACAAAGACCAATATTTTTCTCTATTATATTATTATCAGATAAGAAATGTAATTTAGAATTAGATATTCCTATCAGGGAATGGTATCCAATCCCAAAAAGTGTAATTTATGATGATGATGAAGAATCAATTTATGATGATGAAGAATCAATAGTTAGTGAAAATAAATTTAAATTATCTTTTGATAAAACGTTATATGATAAAACTTAATATGATAAAACTTAATATTATAGAACATTATATGCGCTAAAACTTAATAGAAAATACCAAAGTATACGATAAATATATTTTCATATGTAATAAAATTTTTAGATTTAATAAGTTTTTAGATGTTATAAAATTTTTAGATGTAATAAGTTTTTAGATGTTATAAAATTTTTAGATGTAATAAGTTTTTAGATGTTATAAAATTTTTCGATGTAATAAAAAAATTATTATTCCCACGTGTCATCATCATCACTTAAATTACTCTCACAGATTATTGTTTGAAATATTTCAGCTTGAATATCTTCTCCGTTATAAGGTAACATAATTTCATTTTCATCAGGTGCTTGACGTTTAAGAATATTTATTTGACCAGAAAATTTTTTTTCTTCAGTATTATTATTTTTATCAGGAATACTAATTCCAGTTTCTAAAGATCGTTTCCATGGTTTATTAACTGTAGTGGATAATGTTTTCCCCGAATATAATTTTAGAAAATCTTCTACTTTTACTTTATCTTGTGAATATCCTTTGAATGTTTTCTTTTCACTAAGTCTCCCTTGTTCATCTACAGTAATACAATATTTTATTTTAGGAGCAATAAACATTGCAAAAATAATTCCACCATTTCCATAATCATTTTTCCCTTGACACAATTCTCCTCCAACATATCCAGCAGCGTCTAATTTATTAAAGAGCTCATTGGAAATATATATTGAATCAGTATCTGTATAATGAATGTATTTTTCTTTGAAACCATTAATTTCTAAAATAAAGTTATTCATGATTCTTCTAGAGTGAGAAAGAATGAAAGAACCTAAGTGTGATGGCATGAATGACGTCTTCCCATCTTTTACAATATTAGTTTTGAGAAATTCATCAACTTCCATTTCTACTTTCGCTAAATATTGTTCATCATTTAATTTTTCATAATCTTTTACTTCTTGAGTGAAATTTTTTCTCAATGTATTCTCATTCCATAAATGATATTTAGTGGTTATATCTTTTTGCACAGTTTTGCCATATAGCGAATTCATCAATAATTTAATTAACTCATCACCTACAGTATTTCCTTCTGTTTTATATCTTTTTCTCAAATTAAAAAGTTTTTCAATATAATTTCGAAATGGTGAAACTTGATAATTTTTTTCATAAATTATACCATCAGTAATATGTAAGATTTTTCCCCCACATCTAACAATTTCTTGTATGTCTACAGAAGTTAATACATCATAACATATACCATTTCTAAACCTGATTACTTTTACATGAGAATTATTATTTTGATTTTTAACTTTATCTTTAATAGGAACTGGTTGGAAAAACATATCATTCGGATATTGAAACACAACAGAGAATATTCCAGTTTTAGGTCTAAATGTTTGTGTATTAAATTTATATACTATTTCCCGCTCTTCTTCTTGACGAAATTTTCTAGCTGATTCAGCTTTAGGGTATTCTGAATTTTCATCATACATAGCTGATGGATATAAAGATGTTGCATCAAAAGCCATTAGAAATTCATTTTTTTGTTCAAGTAGTTGATTTGAAATTTTCTTACAAATTTCAGTTTTATCTCCTAAATCTCGATACTGTTTCATTAAATCTATTAAATTACTTCCAGGGGACAAAGCCCCACCAGCGTAGCGACCAAGGGACAAAGTCCCCCCAGCGCAGCGACCAAGGGACAAAGTCCCCCCAGCGCAGCGACCAGGTAAATACTGTTTTAATATTGGTAACAAGATGCTACAAAATGGCGATATGTATTTTCTTATATTTGCTGAAACTCTTCCACCTTTAACAGATTTTCTAATATAATTTCTAGCCCATAAATCTATATGAGAATGAATATTTATATTGTCATTTTGTACGCTTTTCATCCAACCGTTAAATGTTAAAGCAGAGGATGTTAAATTAGTAGTTATATCTTCACCAACTAAATCTCGCATAACATTATTATATTTGTAGATACAAAAAGCTAAAGAAAGAATATCGTTAACTAAATATGGTCTCCATTCAATTTCTTTTTCTTTATAATTCTCATGTGTTATGTCTCCAATTTCATAATTTAATTTACACACATTCGTAGGAATTTTAAAATTCTCACACCATTTAGAAAGACTTGTTTTTACATGTTGATAACTACATTTCATTATAATAGTTTGAAGTGCTAATTTACCTGAAGGTGAATCCTTTTTCATATTGTTTTTAAATCTAAAAGATTTTTGAATGTATCTACTAACACATTCAGTTGTATAAGGATTTTGTAATGAAGCAGTCAATATTCCTCTTGAAGTTTTAAGAGGCGGTTTAGATAATTTAAAATTAGCTTTTATCGGAAAATAGGAATCAAAACCTGATGAATTGTGAGCTATTAAAGTTACTCTAGAATAATTAAATTTTCCAAGAGTTTTAAAAAATTGATGGATCGGACATACGTCCTCTGGGTTTCCCCCGATCGAACATTCATCATCCTCAGTTCTCGTAAATATTTTCACACAATTTTGAAGTTTATTAAATTCTAATTCAGTTAAATTATTATACTCATTAATCTGTTTTTTAAGTTTTTTAATTTCATCTTCATCTTTTGATCGTTTAATTTTAATCATATCACTTAGCAAACGTGTTTCTAATTCTTTCAATCTTTGTTTCGGTAAACAACATATAAATTTATTAAAATTAATAGCTCCTACAGCGTAAGGAATAGGATGAGCTGTTGAACAGTTAGGATCGGGAAAAGTTTCGAGATCCCAAATATATGTTGAACCATAGTCAATTTTTTTCTTTGTTATGATTTTATATGGACGCGTTGTTAGATTTTCATCAGTAACTGTTTTATATATGGGTTTGAAATTATTTTCAATTTCTCTAATAGCTTTTAATTTATGAGATTTATTAATTAAACAATAGTGACCAATTGTTGAACCTGCGTGAAAATAATTGTAATAAACATAATTATGAAACGTTTCAATTCCTCTAGGATTTAAATGACGATTGGCAGGACTATAATATTGAACAAATTCTCCAAAATATTTATTGAATTGAGAAAATTTACAGTTTGACATTACTCCTGTTCTGGATGTGGCTTTCTCTTTATATAAAAAATTATTAAACATTTCTTTCATCATTTCTCCTTGTTGTTCATTAAAACCTCGTAAAACATTATAACATTTAATAAAACAAAAATCTTCAGAAGGAATATAACAATATTCACCGAAATATTCTTTGATTCTATATTTCATATTAATCCCTGCCCCTCTATGCGATCTTTGTACTAACTTCATTCCAAAATCTTCATATTTAATATTACCTGTAAAAATCCATTCGTTAGCATCGGATTTCTCATCCAGATTCGAAAACCATATTTCAAATGATTTTTTATTATAGAAGGTTACGTAAAAATTTTGAATTATATTTTCCTGATCTTTAATAACTTTTCCAGTAAATTAATAATTTTACCATTTGCTAAAAGTTTCCGCATATCATTTACTACATTAATAAAAGATACATTTTCATATTTAATTTCATTTGGATTAAATAAATTACATAAATCATCACCAAGCTCATCCTTAATTCTATCATCAAAAAAGATATCAGTAATAGGGGTTTCTAATATTTCTTTTGTTCCACGTTTCCGTTTTTTAGTATTACGTCTAATACTACGCCTAGTACGTTTCTGTTTTTTAATACGTTTACTACGTTTACTTTGTTTAATTTGCGCATCAAACTCAGCAGTTTGTTTCTTGATTAATTCATCAATCCTAGACGTTTGTCCGAGAGACATTTCACGATTCATATTTTTTAAAAGAAAAAATGAATTTTTACATAGAACCTCGGTTCCGTTTTTGCATATACACAGGAATATGTAATTGATATAATGTTTCTAATTCATGTGCTGTTAAAGGTTCTTTCTTAACCAACCACCATAAATTATTATACGCCAAAAATACTCGGAAACTTCTTAAACAAAGTGGAAAGTCTTTTGTTTTAACACACGGTTGAATACCATGTTTTGTTTTATAATCTGTAACGAGCGCTACGTATTTATGATGATAATAAAATCTAGCTTCTTTCTTCGAATTTACAGGATTTGTAGGATGACGATAATCTTTTAAAACTGGTACATGCTCTATCTTATAATCATTCAACATATTTTTTTTTATTTTTATTAACAAAAAATTTATAAGAAAAAATTATTCGGTCACTCCGTTCGGTCACTCCGTTCGATCACTCCTCGAAAATATTTTCTATAACTCTTTCATGAATTTTTTTATCAATATTAATTGTGATAAATCCATAATCTTTTGACCAAGCATTATTACACGATTGTTTAAATTCATCTTTATTTCTTACGCATAAATCTCTTAACAAATCACTTAAGTTTCTTGCATTTATTTCAAATAGTATAAATATATTTGCATTCTTTCTAATAACACTTCCGTCTAATGAATACATACTTTGTGTTAAATAAAAAACACTACAGTTATTATGTCTACCTCTTGTGAAATAATTTCTCTGAACTGACTGATTTCTATCATTAACACAATCATCAAAAATTACACAATGTTTCATTGTTTTATCTAGTTTACTAGGATCTTGCATATTACCACTATCATCTATTAATTGTATCTTTATATGGTTATTTTTGTTAGATTCTACTAACTGACTATTTTTTGTTGCTTCTTCACACCACGAACTTATTTCTTCTTCATCTTCAGATTTTTCATATTCTTTGAATAATGAAGCAATTGCTGTTTTTTTAAGATTATTTTCAAATCCATATTTTAAAAATTGATAGACGGGTTGTTCTGCCGTTGTTGTATAAATTATAAGATTGTTATAATCCAAAAAATTTGGAGTCGTTAAAATTTTAAACAATAGATACGTTTTTCCACAACCTGATCTTCCACAAATAACTGACAAAACTTTATTAGATAAATTTGGATGATGATTAAATTTAAGTTTTTTTTTATTAAATGGAGGTAGTTCACTCATTTTTTAATAAAAAATTTTTATTTTTATTTTTTTATTTTTTGTTTCTAAAGAAGAAGAAAATTAAACTTCTCTAGCTTCGCGTGGGAGTTTATACCTCTCGAACGGGAGTTTATACCTCCCGAACGGGAGTTTATACCTCCCGAACCAAAAGATCTATCATAATCTCTTCACCTCCAAAATTTATTTCTTGTCCTTTTTCATCAGTGATTCTAATGTTAATGTTGTTAATAGTTTTTCTTGTAATAGGAAAATATATTAATGTTTGTGGAAATACATTTAATCTATAACCAATGGGTACAGTAAAAGCTGGAAAACTGAATATTAAATTTGATAATTTACCATTTATATATCCTCCTTCAATAATGTCACAATGTACAACAATTGAATTTATTTCAGTTATTTTTGGAATCTTCTCACCTAAATGATAACCTTGACTATAGGTTTGTTTATTAAATCCTAATAGCTTTGACAATGATCTATCATGATTAAAATCAACTTGATGATTTTCGTCTAAAGTAAGAGAAAATTTATTAACTGCCGGTTCAACTGCAAAATGTAATTGTTTCTTATCTTTAAATGGTATACCTAAATGTCTCTTAATTTCATTTGATATTGATTCAACTTCGTAAGAACCAGGAAGAAAAGTTAATATTTTCCACGTTTTGCCTTTATCAGTAGAATATCTAAATTGATCATTCACATCTTTGATAACGTTTTAAATAGTGTTAAATGTAGAGAAACTAGTCAATGCAATTTGATAATTTTTATTTTGTTCCAAATGTAGAATGGGTTCTAAATTACAAGTGTGTGATGAAGTAGTTGTTATAATTTTTAACGTCGTACTAAATTTTGATGAACCCAAAATCTCTGTCAAATTTTCTAAATGATTATTAATTTTGTCTAAATCTGCTGAACACATTTTTTAGTTAAAATTTTAAATAAATATTTTTTTTAAAAAAAATTAGAAACAACATATTTCAGCTACGGGCGAAGCCCTGGAGGACATCAGAGATGTCCGGTTCGGGCGAAGCCCTAGAACATTCGGTTCGTTATACTTTTATAATCCTCTTCATTTAGAATCTTCTTTTCTAACAGTCTTTTCAATATAGCATGAATTTCATTGAAACTAGAATTATGTCCTTCTTTTATTGCAGATATTAAAATATTTAATCTATTTAGTAATTCTTGTGGATCATCTGGTAAAAATATGGTTGTTTCTGTTTTCTGTTTTTCAGATAAACCTTTCCCTACTTTAACTCCCGTTGATAATAAATTTTCTAATTGTTTATAACGTCTAAGAGAATTTACTGCACCAACTCTGTCTAACATAGCTTTATATTTTATGAGATCTTCTACAGCATAATTATTTAAATCTGCTCCTCTTAAAAGATCAACAAAATTTCTATCTAAATTAAAAGGAGATTTATCTGGTGAAAAAATTATACCTCGAAAAGGTTGTGGAAATATTTCTTTTTGACCGAGATAAAATCTAGGTATTGTTTTTCCATCTATAAATGAAATAGAATGTTCAAATTGCATAGATTTTGGTAATTTCTTATTAATGTTTGATTCTAGTAATCCATAGTCATCTAATATAGTTTTGTGCTCTGGATCTGTTATATCAATTTGTTTATCATTATTTGTACTTTCTTTTTCAAGAGTTTTAAATGGTTCCATAGTTTTTTCAAAATCAGTTTTTACTTGCTCGGTTTGCTGCATTTTTTCAAACATATCAGATTGAATACCAGCTTTTATCATTCTATGTTGAAGATGATTTTCTTTCATAATATTTCTTTGTTTTATTAACTCTTCTAATTGTTTTATTCTTTTAAAATTATCAGCTCTAATTTTATCCATTTTTAAAATATAATATTTGAATTTTGTGGTAACATTGGAATACAGCAAAAACATTTTACTGAACAAATTATTTTTTTATTGCTTTGTTGTTTGACATCTTTTCGTTTAAAGTTTTCTCGTTTTAAGTTTTGTTTAATAAAGTTTTGCTTAAATTTTCGCTTAAAGTTTTTAGCTCTTCTAAAAAAATTTTGTAATTTTCTTCATTAGAAATTTTGCCATCACTAGAAATTTTGCCATCCTGTTTATTCTTATCATCAACTTTTTCGGACTTTAAATGAAATGGCGTTTTATTAGCTTTATTAGCTATTTGATCAAATTTTTCAATCTCATCTAACGTAATAACATTATCATCACATACTCTTTGAAAGTAGTAATGTAGTTTATCATAGACTTCTTTAATATGTAAATGCTTAGTTTTTAATGATTTTCGTTTCTTAGTTATTAAAGATTTATCTAACATTGTAACAAGTGAAGTTGCAAAAACGCCCGTACCTGTTAAAGCTGTAGCAACTACTGGAATTACTAAAACACCAGAAGATATAACAATTGTTAAAGCACCTAAACTTATTGTTAAGAATATGCCAATTCCTTGTGTTACATTCTTAACTTTAGTCCATCTCTTTCTTAATTTTTTATAATGCTCTAATCTTAATAATAATTGAGATTCCTTATCTTTCATATAGCGTACTCTATCTTTGTGTTTTTCAATGTTCATTTTTTCAATGTTAATCTTTTCAATGTCCATTAAAGTAGAACTACGTTCATATGATATTGAAGGATATATTCTTGCGGTTTCTTCCAGTTTGTTTCTTCCATTTTTGTTTCTTCCATTTTTTAAAGAAATATTTTGAATAAATATTTTGAATACAATCTTCTGAAATGCTATTTAAATCGAAATACGTAGTTGTTTGTTTGTCGTATATTTCTAAGAACTCAGTCATGTTATTAACCTGAGGTAATATATCACCTATATTACTCAGTATAACTGTCGGATTTTCATCATTCATTTTAAATGAAATAAATTCCAATAACTGTAATAATGTCTACTTCTTGTACAGGAAAATGAAAACAACGGCAGTGTATTTTGCATCAAATATAATAATACAACAATCAATCTTATCATACAATTGTACAATGTCAGTCTACTACCATTAGACTGGAGAACAAAAGAAAATTTAATTACATTTCAAAATAATCCAAAATGCAATACTACTAAGTTCCATGAATCATTCTTAAATATCAAATATAATAATACAACAATCAATCTTATCATACAATTGTACAATGTCAGTCTACTACCATTAGACTGGAGAACAAAAGAAAATTTAATTACATTTCAAAATAATCCAAAATGCAATACTACTAAGTTCCATGAATCATTCTTAAATATCAAATATAATAATACAACAATCAATCTTATCATACAATTGTACAATGTCAGTCTACTACCATTAGACTGGAGAACAAAAGAAAATTTAATTACATTTCAAAATAATCCAAAATGCAATACTACTAAGTTCCATGAATCATTCTTAAATATCAAATATAATAATACAACAATCAATCTTATCATACAATTGTACAATGTCAGTCTACTACCATTAGACTGGAGAACAAAAGAAAATTTAATTACATTTCAAAATAATCCAAAATGCAATACTACTAAGTTCCATGAATCATTCTTAAATATCAAATATAATAATACAACAATCAATCTTATCATACAATTGTACAATGTCAGTCTACTACCATTAGACTGGAGAACAAAAGAAAATTTAATTACATTTCAAAATAATCCAAAATGCAATACTACTAAGTTCCATGAATCATTCTTAAATATCAAATATAATAATACAACAATCAATCTTATCATACAATTGTACAATGTCAGTCTACTACCATTAGACTGGAGAACAAAAGAAAATTTAATTACATTTCAAAATAATCCAAAATGCAATACTACTAAGTTCCATGAATCATTCTTAAATATCAAATATAATAATACAACAATCAATCTTATCATACAATTGTACAATGTCAGTCTACTACCATTAGACTGGAGAACAAAAGAAAATTTAATTACATTTCAAAATAATCCAAAATGCGTTACTACTTATAAAGAAGTCTTCATAAATATGTATACATCAAATATGTATGTACATTGCACATATCTTAAAAAGTGAAACAACACAGTTAATGTTCATTCATCTTGGGAACCAAACCTCATTTCTTCTATAGTTGTCGGTTGATTCAATTTTTCTATATAAATTTTGATTTCTTTAAAATGTTTTCTAACAAAACTAATGGGCATTGATGAATTTAAAAATAATACGTGTGGTAGAATTAGATCTGATAAGTTCATCAAGAAATAACAATAACTTACGTTATAGAAAATTCTAAATAGTTCCAAGTTTGCCACAAATCTGTTTTTTTATTGTCACTCAATTCCAGAATTCTTTTAAATCCATAACCTTGATAAGCAGCACTTCTCAGCAACGACCCATGGTGCACTTTATCACTTGCAATCAGTTTTGAAATCATAGTAGCACTATCTTCGATGGTAATGAAATGTTCTTTTGTAACATTGAACTGAGGAATTGTAGTAGTGTTAAGATACTGTTCTATTTTTACTGTAATATCCTCCACTTGTTTTTGAGAGTCCAATTTGTTCTTCTTTCTCGATTGAATTTCTAACTTCCACTCTTCAAAGTATTTATTCGCAGTTTCCTTGTGCTCTTCTTTAATTAAGTTTAGTAAAATCGGCATGTAAAACGAAAAAGCTTCTGCGGCAGTACGTTTTGGCATTTTGCAATAAGGAAAGAAAACAGTCACTAGTTATGATTAATGGAATTGTAAATGAAGTCTTACTTCCTACATGCTGCAATTATATGCCACGTCTTTACAAATGAATAAGTGGGTGTAGCAGCTGTTTGTTCTTTCATACATTGTTTCCTTTCAAATGTTTGAGTTGGAGGACACAGCTCCTTACACTGAAATGCATTTTATTCATAAATGCGGGAAGCAGATGTTCTCTACCCTTGAATGACAATTGTAAAAGTACCTAAACTTATTGTCAAGAATATGTCAATTCCTTCAAATATTTTTAGTCACATGATATATTTTAAAAACCTGAAAGATGGATAAAATTCATGAATTTGAAATTCTCAACTTTTATGATTTTTGGTGTCCTTGAACGGTCATGATTTAAGCAATGAAAATCGAACCGAAGGTTCTAGGGCTTCGCCCGATTGTAATTCTCAAATTTTGAGATTCTTAACTTTTATGATTTTTTCGGTGTCCTTGAACGGTCATGATTTTCAAAGTAAAAAAATGATCTTAATCTCAAATTTGTGATTACGTGATATTTCGGGACCGGCTAAATTTTTGAAATTTTGTTTTTTTGAAAATTTGTCACTACCTAAATTTTCCCCCCTTGGGCCTTCGGCCACGTGAAATTTGAAGTCTACCTAAATTTTTGAAATTTTGATTTTTTGAAAAAAACCCCGCAAAAGTGTGACATCCGGCGCAAGCGAAGCGAAGCAAAGCGAAGCGAAGCGTCGCGCCGGATGTCACACTATATACTACTAATAGCCAAGACAATATATTCAAAATATTTTCAATTATTTAATCTACACTAACATCAAGTGATAGTGTCTATTGCAAACCAACTTAACCTGAAATTGATTAATTTGAATCAGACGTGAATTATCATATCCCATACAGTTTCAGTACCATGCATTTCTTGTTTTATAAAAGCTTGAAAGTTCAAGTTTCACCATGAATTCCTTTGCCTTCCAGCAGTAAATTTGATTTGAGCTCAATTTTGAAACATGATGACCAAAAATGCATCGAGGTTGTTGCAATTATGGCGTGTATTACTCAAATTTTCTTTTACCCAAGCCGATTCATGGGTTAAAGGGGGATACCTTAAATCTGTGTTGATATTTCTTTGTTTTCATATACGTGTATGTTTGTTTATGGACTGATCTCAACAAGAAACTCATGTGACATGTAAGACTATCCGAAGGTAGAACACCGCATTTCGAGAAACGTTGACATCACGATGAAAATGTTGTGTGAAATTGCTGAAGCGTGTAGTAGAACCACGGCGTAATGAATAGCTTATAATACTGTTTAAACAATTGATTTTTATACACAATGCTTTTCAAGAGATGCAGCATAGAAGTAAATAATATTGTGGTACATACAAAGAGCTTTTGAAATTAAATGTAGTGCATAGAAATAGAAAATACAGATCACATATGAGTAAAATATCTAGAATATGTAATACTGAATATGTAATGATGACGATACAAATACACACTTTAAAGTACTTCCAAATAAGTTGATTTTCTGATTAATGAACATGAAAAATTCAATACTCTTTGAATTTTACGGAAAACAAACTAAGGTCCCAACCTACCTTGATTTTAAGCGCTTTGTCATAAAAAACAAATAATCGTGTTCAGTAAAGAATGAAATATGGTTTTGAGAACCATTGCATTCTATTTAGATATTTACCGCAGACAAATTGTATACACAATTCCATAGATCTCATGAAGAAAGACTTTGATATCATTTTTTTAAAGTTTATGAAATAATTTTATTTTTCAGTTTTTCTACGCACAAAGATCAATTAATGAATTGTATCAAAACATGAAAATATGTTTCGCCTATCTGGCATCTCAATTGGTAAGGCCAGATCGGCGAAGTATATTTTGATGCAACTTATTGATTAATTTTTGAGCGCAGAGAGACTAAAAAATATTATTTCACATATTTCAACAAAAAATAAATAAATAAAAGAAAATTGTCAAAACAACCCAAAAATCCTTCTTATCTTCCCTTCACAATAAAATTAATTCACTTTGATGCATACATTTCAATGTGAGATCAGAGGTTATAGTTTAATATCAAAACAATGAAAAATCATGCATTTTGATTCCTTTTTATTAATCCAATACTTTTACTTCTTAGCAACAGTCATCGCAAACATAACCAACATATTGACTATGTTTGCCGCACACTGGGTGATCACATAGCTGACACTGGATGAATACCTTCAACTCTGATAGCCTGAATGTCACGTCCATTCTAAGATTATTAGAAGTTTCTTGAGCATAATCCAGTATCTTTTGTAACAGAGAATCATGATAAAACAATTATCACGTAAAGGCATTGTGGCTTTGAAGGCAGAATGCGTAGGACCAACCCGACCTCGAAATATATTTTCAGACCAGCTTGTACTCCATATTTTACCATACTTGTCGGTTAATCTGTCTTCTCTACAATATTTGGTTCTTCTTCGCTTTTGTCTTCACTCTGCTCATCTTGGAGAGGATCTATAAGTACTGGAGGTTCATTCTCATCTGACATGCCTTCCTCACTACCATCGTCTTCTTTGCTCTCCCTCCCCCCCCCAATTCTTGAAAGTGCAGCAATGCCTGGAGGCATCTTTGGAGGCATCGTGTAACATAAGAATTCAAACAAAATGAACGCATAGCAGCTAGTGTCATGATGTCTGATATAACGTCAGAATTAAAGTCAGTGAACGCTATTTATAAAGCAGTCTTGCAGACAAATCTGGACAAAAAAACAAACTTTGATTTTTAAAATCACACGTTGGTGCGCCAACGTTCTGCACACACACTAAAACGACCAACGTGTGATCAATTGATCACCATTTGAATTCTTCAATAAAAAAAGAACCAATGTATGCGAAACTGACTTCCTTGTATAATGAAAGTAATCTCAATAAAGATGTGTTATTGTCCACTGCATTTTCAGCACTGTAAGCTGGAATGCACACCACAAACAGGCTCGTGAGAATCATTACAATAGATCTTTGTAAGGCTGCAGTTGCTCGTCGACTTTCCCCTTTCCTTGCAAAGAGCGCGCTGAACTCGAGAAGATAGTTGAGTTCAGCCATCTATGTATGTTGATGAAGCTGCTCTAAGTTGTTTGTGACCAGTGAACTCGTCCATCAGTTGGTTTCCTCGATTGGTTTGAGCCAATATATGTGTGTCAAAATCCATTACGAGTTCATTTGAAAAAGACTTAAGGAAGTTCTTGTGGTGGTTTTGCTGTGATAAGTTAATCCGGTACGGATGGTGAAACGATCGAATCTTCAGACTCTCTGGTTCTGTGCACGCGCGTGCGGCGTGTGTGCGTGCGTGAAATAGTCTGATAGCGAATTTATGTTGGAAGTCGGTGCGAATCCATCTGTGGGCCCCTGATCATGACTTGTCAGTCCGTACAACGCGACATTAATGTTTCATCATTCACTAAAAGTAGTCAAGTATTCCTACGCTACGTTAAAAGGGTAAAATACTATAAATTAAGAGGTCCTTGTACAAAGTCACAGTATTGATACAAAGGAAACTGAGTCATGATTCGATAGAGTACATCAAAAAAGTAAAACTCACTTAATGAGATGTCTCAAACACTTGTACTTCTAACTAAATTTGAGTTCGTTTTCAAAGGTGATCAATTGATCACACGTTGGCTGTTCTAGGCTTAACACAAATTTTGTAGATAGCGCAGAATATTGTGAACTTTATACAAAACATGGATGTATGTAGGCCTGCATGTACATGTATATTCTTGTCGAAGTCGTGTAGATATGTCAGGACATGTTTTTCTGCTTATTTAAAGCCAATAGGCATGATGGCATGATTGACTTTGAATGATTTCACTATCTCTCTTGAAAATTGTGCAAGCATCACAGCAACTGCAACTTCTATCATCTTGATCACATGCAAAGTGAGCTGAATTTTGTTGCAATCCAAAATATTAATGGCTTCCTTCACTATTACATTAAAGGTGGAATGTGAAAGAGAAATCATTTCTCCAAATAGATTGCTTCTGTTGCGCTTTGGTGCCTACAGCGTGGTGCAGGAGATCAAAATAACGTTGTTGTCATAAAAAGATAGGCAACTGCTGACTGAGTTACCGGTACTCGTCGACTTCAGTTCAATAGGTTTTACTTCGATTGGATATCATGGCTCCTATCAATGTGATTCCCAATCAACAGCTGCAGCATTCGATATAAAATAGCGATCTATGAAGAGGTCTTCTCCCACAGGCCTGCATGTATATTTCAACAAGATTATGCCTACTTCATCATTAGCCAGAGTATTGCAATGTGTTGATAGCAGGGTTGGTACCGGCCAGTTTATTTAGTTAGACCCATGTCGACCGTTGACGACATTCAGTTTAGAATAAATTGCTAAATCAATCATCACAATTAAGAATATGTAATATAATTTGAGAGTATCTACACGTATCTTTTGTGACATGAATATTGCGAACTGTATATAACTTTGAGCAGTTAAACATGATTGCTGGCAACCTATACTGCATGTACATGGAGTTCAAACCCTACTCTCTCAGTGACGTAGCTTCCAGAATCCTGTATTCTAAACTGTATGAGTTTTGGCTACAGCCAATCTCAAGGCCTATCTATTGTAAATTATTCCAGATCTTGAATAATTTCACTACATGGGATGTTTTATATCACGAGTTTTGAGCTGTAATGATTTCAGTGCAACCTGGGGCCTACTACCAGAACATTTGACAGTGGATCGTGGATAATAAGATAAGCTAACAGCACGCGACAAATTTTGATTGACGTTGTAGGGGGACACTCACTGAAATGAAAAATTAATGAAAAGTTTGGCGAGCTCATTGTTCCAGACTCATGCACGCCAGCTCGCGGTCATCGATATAGGCTCAAGAGATCTGAGATTGAACTCTAGTGGAGAGAGCTTGCAATTGGCGTCGCAAATCACAGGAATTCCCTCACAAGTGAAGAAGCAAATCTCACTTAAATGTACTACTTCAAATCAAGTTTATATGTCGTAGACAAAACATTTCGCAATATCATCAGTCAGTCAGTCAATGATCAAATTCTTCATCTCGGAGCTTTGTCGTTAGAAAAACTTGTTATATTGGAACTTAGAATTTTTTGACCGCCTAAACACTCTCTTGGAGCCGAGATATAGATATAAATATATATTATTATTGAATCAATGTCATTATTATATCTGTGCCAGTTTGGGTCATTAATGGATTATCTGTTTTCAATTTTCTTGTGCTTGATTGACTTTGAAAATGTAGTTAACATTATCATAAATTATAAAGTAGGCCGACAACTGGTTATACGAGTAAATAAACGTATTACTGCTCATCGCACAAAACATTATCAAAGTGCGAATAATTGCATCGTATAATATTATATTGCAATATGTAATTCTTGCTTATCCGGAGTACCGGTAGGCTTGACAATCATGCATTTCACGTTATGTGGAAATTCAATAATGTCTAATGCAGTGACTCTCAACCTTTGTGTACGTCAATTATTCCATGGATAATTGCCAGATTAGGCCACTCCCCGTTAGAGAAACGGATGGGACAAAAAATATAAATCAGATAAGGATGTTAATAACTCGTATATGATTATTTGCTTCAACTCCAGTTTGTTCAGTATATCGGTCCTGTGCTTAATTTATAATCACACAAGTAAATCTATGTAATCGCAGGGGTCGAAGAAATTTGGGAAAAGTAGCAAAAAAGAGGATGAATGGGTAATGAATTGCTATCAGACATTATACAAGGGGCCACGGAAAGTGGAATAGCTGAGAAGGGTACAGGGGCACAGACCATGAAAGGTTGAGAGCCACTGCACTGTAAATCGCTCAATACCAATCACATACGAAGGATATGCATACCAAAGCATTTTTTGGTACATTTCTGTATCTATTTTCATGCATTTCGCATGTTATTTCAACTGTGGTATGTATGCTTTACATACTAAAAAGCCATACTAGCACAATGTTAAAAGAAAGCATGAATGATGTCTAAAATATAATGACTTAGGGCCTCTTGTAAATAGAGATCACACTAATGTTGCATGGTACTTACATGTACTATTGCTTTCCAAGTAGTGAGATAATGACATTCAAAAATCAAACTTGCAAAACTGAATTCGATTTTGATACATGTAAGTGGAAGGCATTTGATAAATAATCAATAAGTATTCAGCCATCAACAATTATGTATTATGTAATTTTGGAATTAGACTCATTATCAATCCGAAAAAAACACATAATTCATGAACGCAAAAATGGTTATATTTGAGATATATAAGTCAACATGGTTGCACGTAAAACATCGCTTGAATGAATTGATGTAAATCAACTTGGTTCATAAAGTAGAGATAACCAAGCGTCCTGTTAATGTTCACAACAAATATAATCTAGTTAGCTACCACCCTATCAAGAAGAAATACTCACGTCTGGTATTACTGAAAAAAAGTTATTTGACAGTAGTATGTAATACACATATTTTTGCTACGGGACTTAAAGCTCTACATACGAAAGACATACCAATGAGGACAAATTTGCATCGGGCCTCGTAAATAAAACATACCAGCCACTCGCATTTCATTGTAAAGCAGCCAATCACAGATAGAATAGTTCGAATCGCTACATACCAATCGCATACGAAAGTAAGTGAGATGTGGTATGAAAAACATACCAGATCTCTGTAAACATGCGAGGATCTCGTATCAAATGCTAATTTTAAATTGCATGTGAATTTGGTATATTTTTGTATGTAATTTAAGTACCCAACGATTTACAGTGTAGTGCCGATTGACACGTAAGATCAAAATATTCTGCGAAAGCATAACAGATGAATATGAACATACAAATTGCAGACAAAACATGCGCTCTTGGTTGATTTATTATTTTGGCTTAGAAACTGGCTGCATGAGTCAAATTTTGACATAATTTGTATTTTCCTATCTTCTTCTTAGCAATGCTACAACAAATATCATGTGAATTTCATTATTTCACTATGAAAATTTGCACTATGAAAAAAAGACGCAGGCATCCAAAACTCGGCCAAATAATTTGCGATGCAATTTCACTACAAAATGATTAGTAATTGCGTGTGAGAGGATACCTTCTAATCAAAAAACAAAAGTATAGCAGCTTTTTCGCAAATTTTTTCTAACCAACCAAAGGATGATCAGATTTTTAAAAATGAAATTGCAGTTAACAAAAATAGCCTGTCTTGTCTATTAGTGTATTTAAAGTCACCACAACAGTTACTTGGTCTCGAACTTAAGAAGAATACAAACCGAGACACTAGAAACAACTGACGCACTTACCCGTGGCGATGTATTCAGATCTGCGCATGCGCAGATTGACTTAATTTCGGGGAGATTGAATTTGAGTACTAACTCACAAGATAATTAACACCGCTAGATGGTTTTTATACCGTTGTAAAGAGCAGAATATGGCGATCACTTTGAAACAAATCATGATGATGAATCGTTGAATGATAATCTATCATCAAACCGAGATTAACAGTGGCGTTAACATACACGAGCATAATGATAATAATATGGATGTGAATATTAACAATACTTCATGCTAGAAGCCATCTCCATGCGATAACTGATCAAAACGCTTCGTTTATTAAAATAGTTTATAGATACTCAGAACATCAATGTTTTGAATAAAGGGATTCAAATGTTGCATTGTGATTCATGATAGCAAGATGACCTCGAGTTGGTGAAAACTGATCCCATCACTGGGAACGAGCATGCACCGATTGTGCTGTGGAATAATCCTAAGAGCGATTGATTCATCGGATCATCAAAATCAGTGGTCCAGGAGCCCCATCTGGCAGTATTCTCAGGGTTCAAAATCACATTGGTAAAATAGGGTTAAATTTGAAGTGTTTAAGTTTGATTCTGATTCAGAAGTTTAATCTTTAATTACAACTTGCTCTAGTGGCTTTGAGGAAATTCATAAACTTCCTTTCTCGTTTTAGATGCTCGAAGCAGAATGGTTGGCTCAATCAATTTCACATTAAAAATGATGATTTGGATCCTGCTATGTAAATCCTGCAATGGTAGGGTCCCTCGATCAGAGTGTGCGCGATATGGTAGATTTCTTTATCTGTGTGACGATACAAACTTGACATCTATTCCCGAATATAACCCTGCTCATGTTTGGGCTTTTCTATTGACTTTTCGAGGTTCAAATAATCTATCTATTCTGAAAAATGGTGCATTCAAGAGTTGGCAAATATCAACATTGCAATATGTGAAATTTATGCGTGCTGGAGTCACTAAAATAGAGACAGGTGCATTTTCAGGACTGTCGCGGCTTCTTGGACTGGCTTTTTCTGGTTGTCCATTATATTTTGACAGCGGGCTGACTGCAGAAGTATTTCGACCACTGAAGTCCTTATTGGTTTTAACCTTTGAACATTGTCCAGTAAAAGTGATTCCGAGTGAATTCTTCCGTTTCTTGCCACGCCTTAAATCGCTCGAAATATCATTTTCAACACTGAAGACACTCGCAATTGAAGCTAATGCTTTCAAAGGGTTAAATAAACTAGACCATCTTGATCTAAGTTCCAATAATTTATCTACACTAAATAAAAATGCAAGCGTTAATCTCACTGCCCTAAGAAACCTTCATCTTGATAGAAATAATCTGAATTGCGATTGTCATTTGAGATGGTTATCGAAATGGAAGTGGAAAGGGGTGCAGTACAGTAAATCACTATGTTCATATCCATCAACGCTGGCTTCACAGAATCTGTTTGATTTAGAAACGGATGACTTCATGTGTTATGTACCAATGGCAAAACCTATAATTATCAACAGAGTTTCAGAAAAGACGGTTGAATCAGGGGATGACTTTACTTTAGTCTGTGGGGTTGTGTCTAGTCAGGGTGTTGATATCACGTGGTTTAGACGAGGCAAAAAAGTTTCGAATAGAACCAACGCACTGATGATTCATGAATCAAATGTGACTGAGTTTGCATCATATTTGACTATCTTTAACGTATTTTTTATTGATGAGGGTGAGTGGACTTGTCAGGCGGAGAATAGAGATGGACACTCTAATTTTACATTCAACCTCAACGTTGTATATACACCGTTTAGGTCATCCGGTGATATCGTCGTTTTAGTTTTTATAGTCTTCAAGCCTATAATTGTTCTTATTTTAGTGATCTTTTTTTGCTACAAAGTGTTTGGACCTCAGACTAAGATGCCTGCATAGACATGTTTGGCACAACTTCAACTGTCCATCAAGCAGCACCGAGTACGTCATCAAGAACAACAGCTGAGAGAAATGATACAGGACAAAAGTCATCAAACAATCTATATTTAAACTGTTTCGTTATTGTCAAGCCTTGTCTGCATTTGATGGGTGTTTATCTGTTTTGAACTGGAGAAGTTACGAATATAGTGTTACATAAACATTGATGTTGTTTTTCTATTCAATAGGTGTCAGCGTTTCCAGTAAGGCCAAATAATTTTCTTCAGTTAGTCATTACTACTCTATGTAAGGATTACTACTTGCCTTCAATAAGAATATTGAAAGACAATTCTGAAGATAGTAATTTTAATAGTTTTATAAAATTAGCAAATTTATAAAAATTATTACATAGTAATCTTTTAAGTTAAAAAAAATAACTGAACAAAATTGTACACTTGAAAACTGTCTCATCAAAAACAATAGTCTGTGTTTCCGAAAATGCGTCGTGTATCATCTTTTATGTCAAAAATGAAAAAGCAGCTACATCGGCAGCACAGTAAGATGTTTACATGTACGCTGTCGAGTACATCTCACTAACAGCAACTCATCGGTATATAAACACCTAAATGTCGTGATGATTCCTCACAAACAATAACAACAACGATTCTCTCCCCTGATAAAGATCCTACCAATCTCCGATTGCGTGAGGCATTTTATATAATTAAACTATTTCGTTATTGTCAAGCCTTGTCTGAAAAATGTCTGCATTTGAAGGATGTTTATCTGTTTTGAACTGGAGAAGTTACGAATATAGTGTTACATAAACATTGATGTTGTTTTTCTATTCAATAGGTGCCAGCGTTTCCAGTAAGGCCAAATAATTTTCTTCAGTAGTCCTAACTACTCCATGTAAGTGATTACTAACTTGTCTTTAATAAATATTTCGTTGACAAATTTAAAAAATGACTCACTCAATTGAAAATGTGATTGCAGTTATCACTCAGGAACCCAATTAATGAGCTCTTCCAATAGGCGTGTGCGAGTGTGTGTAAGCATCTCGAAATTGAAGAGACTACTGCAATGAGAAAGGGAGAGATAGCTATCTCATTACTGAGTCACTTCAATGCTGGAGATAATTCTGAAGATATTAGTAGTATAGTCAGCAAACTCCTATAAAGATGGAGAGACACACCCAGCGATCAAATACAGCTCATAGAATCAGGATTTCGGAGCCGGAGAAGCTCTGACTTGAGGCTTTGTATGTATTTGAATTCACTCACCGAGTGATCAGTGATATTTGACAGTGTAGCTGTGACGAATGCAAGTGGGTCATCATTGTAAGTGATTGTTGTGGACCTCCCAAAGTTTGCTGGCATTGATCTCCTATAAATACATAACCTAGTGGGAATCTTTCAGCCGAATTTTAAAGGACATCGCGGATTTCTTTGAGATTTTGCCTCAGCCGAAAACGATAGCTCTTGGCGAACAATATATCAATCATGCCTAGATTTTGAAATCATCAATGAGTCGTACAGCCGAGGCCGAATAGCTAGGCATGATCACTATTTAGTGAATACGTGTTATGATTCATGCACATGTAGAAGTCTGTGTAAGTTTCTGGCTACATGCATGCACAGTTGTCTTTAATTCAGAAAAACGACGATTGTTACCGGCTCTGGGATGGCATCAGTGAAATAGTGTCATATAGCATTCACTACAATACGTAGTTATTTTATAAGTACCTCATTTTCAATAGATACTTGGAAGAAGTACTGACATATTTCTAAAGAAGTGCTTCTGATACAAAAAGAATTTTTGTTCAGTTTGGAAATATCCAATTGTTTCACTTGCTTGATGAATATTAGAGGCTTAACCCCCGCCCCATTGAAAAGGGTGTGCCCTTTTCGCCCCCCCACTCGTGGCGAATTTTTTGAAAATCTTTTAAACAAAGCAAGCTATGGCCACCAGATTTCTAGTAGCTTGCTTTCAAAGTATTATGCAACTTTCGACTGAAGGAAGATAAATTTGGTATCATACTTTTGGCGTGAGATCTATGTTAGTATTTGAATGTTTGGAAAAGTTTATTTGACTTCGGTATATTCACTTCCAATGAATATTGCGATATCAATTCTTGATGAAATTAATTGAGGTTGTACATAAAGGATTCTTCCTATTAATTTAGAGATATTCACAATTGCCACAAATTTCAAATATGTTTTTTTATTGTTTTGAACTTTTCATATATTTTTAGAATTATTGAAAATATTCAGAATAAAAAGTTCACCGAACTGGGTTGTATCTTCACCGGCAGAAGCTAGATAATAAAATGTGTTCGATTTTTAATACTATTTGAGTTGAACTAAAAGTTTCAAACAGTTTCAAGACCTTTGACTTCATCTAATACAATGATGTAATCTCATAGCAATTATTAATCATCATTTTATTAACCACCTTGACCACACGTTTCGATTAGTGTATGGTTTATTGGTTTTTGTCATTTTCCATTTCAAACAGTGATATAATGGAAATTTGATAAAAATTGTCGTTTTTTTGACATTTGACCTTCACCTCAGCCCAGGGATGACTTTTGAAATAATGCTGCTTTTCTGAATCCCTTTCCAATGCCTTTTCAATTCACTCGCAGTTTGACTAAATTGCATTATAGTTTGGGAGATCAGCACGGGGTGAAATTCGTTAGGAAAAGTACCCCAGCGGGGCGAGGGTTAACAGTTAGGTGGCTGAATCATCTCGTCCGACCGGCAGCACGAGCCAGGCTGAAGATTGGACTTTCCGAGAATGCAGCATATCCTATCCATGGCTATGCCGCGAATCTGCGGGTCTGACGAGGTCTACACGGTTCCTGTTCTGATTAGACAGGATCAAAATAATGCATAAATCCAAGTGGTTGCGGATTGAAGTTTTGGAGAATCCTTTCACTATGGCTGATGTATCCGACGAAGGTACTTCTTTTTGAATATACCTTGGAAAATTGGGCTCATTTCTCACGAATAATTTATTTGTCTTGGCCACGCTGCGTCTCAAAGAGATTCTACTTCAGATTTGACAACAGTAGAAACTTGATTTGGAACCTGACAGTTAAACATTCATCACCAGATTGCTGAAGAGCGACCTGACTTGCGGACGAATGGTGACGTCACACTATAGTGGATTGGCAGAAAATGTTAATGTGCAAGACATCGATGAAATTAAAAGATAATCGATTGAAAATGAAAGTAGACATAAGTTAAAGACAATCTGTTTTAAAACGATGTTTCAAAACACGTCGCCTCTCCAGTGATGGGCGCAATGATCCTCTGTCCACTGTCAATCCGTCTAATGTGGTGTACAAATTCAACTGTGTCTGCGGAGCGGACTATATTGGCAGAACAGCACGACCCTCACATCGAATTGGAGAACAAACCCAAAATGACCGCCTGAGAATAGTAGGACAAGAAGAACAGTATCATCTTCCATCATTGAGTGTGATGTTGGAAATCACCGATTCTCAGTCATTAGACGATGCTCTGGCAAGCTTGACCTTGCAACGACTGAGGCGACTGCCGTCCATCTCTTTGTTTGCAGAAAGAGTTTCTCTTAAACTTATCTCTACTTCAATTTTATATCTTTGATTTTTGTGAGTTCCTCATGTATTTTAAACATAGCATAATAATAAAGCTATGTTCTCCACAGACTCTCCCAATGTATGAAACATTGCATAATCAGCCTACAATGTTTTGTTCGATCAAAATTTGAAATTGATTTTCTGTATAATGTACATAAAATGATTCAGAACCTGATAATGGCCTTAGATACGTGTATATAGTCGTAATATATAGTTGATGAAAGCACATATTTTTACTTACCATCACCGAAATTGGCTTTCCCAGAACTTTTAATTAAATATATTTAAATACAATAAGTTTCAGCAACAATTTCAGTAAGTACTGAAAAGTAGGAATTTAATTAGTATACTTTTGAAGCTGAATGTGGCCCGGTTCGACTTCTGCATTGATAATCAGGCTCGCGGCTCAAAAAAGGCTGCTCACCTCTGCATTGAAGAATGAAATATCTGCACTCACAACCTACTAAGCGTCAAGAGCGGTCGTGGAAGGGACAAAATCAGAGACTTTTAATAGTCCCCGAAAAACAAAGAAGATTTCTATGGCTCCCTCTGTGACTCATGCCTCATAAAACAAGTCTTTAGTAAGGAGCACCCGATGAGTCATTAACAATAGTTTTTAGCATGGAATATCTTGTGGTGATTTCCTATCCTGTCATTATGCCTCCGATCGGTGATGTATGCGAAAATATATTTAATGACTGCAAGTTTCAGCTCAAATTTGATCAAGATGTTGTGTTTGACGACAAAGAACGATTTGATAAATCAAAATGTGTTAGCTTCTTAAGCAAAGGTACATGAACACGTATCGAAGTGCTTCTCACTTAATCAAACAAATACAGACAAATGTGATTCTACCGAGAGCCTCAGTCTGCTTCCCGTTGGATTTGTATGTGCTTTCTTTGTTCTTGTCTGATAAGAAGAGGCACCGGGTAGACCTCGATACACGTGCAGTTTCGTAATAGCTATCGGGTGTACATCATTCTGTGAAAAGCTCACTTTAGGTCACGTGTTCATGGCCTGACTATATTTCGAAGGTGCTTCGTCGGATCCGGACCCGTGATAGCTGGACCACGCCTCCAAAACCCTGCATAGAAGGAGTTATCCTCGTGACAGATGATATCTACTTTGGGGTGTCTGTTCTTGTTGAAGATGTCATGGGTACCACCGCGGGGGCGCTGCACAAATTACATTCATGATCTTATGAGTGGACCGAGACCGGTTGCAGTAATTGAAAAATTGCCAATTTAGGGTGTCTGTTTAGTTATGGGAAATGAGAGAAGGACAACGAATTATTCCCGGTATGTGTCGTCACTAGATCTAAAGCAGAATAACTGAATTCAGATGAACAACAAATCAATCTGAATGAGACATTTTTATTCAACGAAAATGACAACATTGCTTTGAAACTTGATCGTGGTACCTTTATTCGAGTTCTATTAGATGATAGCAAGTTACAAAAATGATTCAACTCAGTTGAAGTTGATTCATCTGACAAAATACGGTACTTAACTTTACAATTGATGACAAAGTTTTGATGACGCGGTGGCGGCGTCGTGTAGATGACCCCGCTGATGAAGAATGGCATGTGATACATCAAGTTGTTGTCCATGCAAAATATCGGGAAGATATTCTTAGTCTAGCAGATGACCATCCCTTGGTAGGTTTGTGTAGTCGGACCTCTAACAAAAACTAAACATGATTCTCAATGCTTGCTGATCATAATGTCCTTATCCACCAGATTCTCTGAGGCCATTCCCCTAGAAAACATTACAGCGAAAAGAGTAACCGATGCTCTTGTAGAATTGTTCCTACCTGAAGTGGTCCAGACAGATCAATGCTGCAATTTATCACCAGAATTCGTGAACACTTGGAAGGTAGACCTAAAGATTCTGAAATTACCAAACACGTTCATAGAAATAGCTATGACAATTTCCAAATAGTTTTTCGCACAAAGTACACTCGCACTGCTGAAAGTCTGGTCATGAAAGAGATCAATAGTTCAACCTTGATGAACGAACACGAATCTTCAATCCCAATTTTAATGTTTTAGCATTGTGACCTTGACAGTTTTCGACGTAATTGTAAATGTAAATCAGCTCTTATTGTATTGTTTTTAGCTTGTATTCAATTTTCGAGGAGTTAGACGTAATTGCCAATTGTTCTTTTAGCTTGACAAGTTCTCATCCTGTTGTATTTAAAGGTTTTATCTAGATTTATCTGTTTGTCCTGAAGATATGTCATGAAAACGGACATGAAATCGATCGACCAATACTTGTCGTTTTTATTTTAAAATGTTGTCACTGGGCTCGCTATCTCACAAAGTATTGAAATCGACACTGCCCTCCACGATTTTCGATGAAGCAAAGAAGATAAACAAAGTATGGCTGAAATACCAAAAAACAAGTCTTCGATTAGAATTTCTACGCAATTGCCAAGAACAGAAATTGATACCAACATTCCTTCGAGTCAAAATTCCTTCACACCTGCGGCAACACCACATAGTCTTCAGTCAATCCCAACTCAAAATTTTGAAGGATGAAATCAGGATTGCAATTCAAGAAGCTGCATGTGCCTCATCAGACCTGGATGACGGAAAGGAGAACCTGACGTCTGAATGGACGATGTTGGAGTGTCTTCTACGGCATCACAATCGCACAATCCTGCGCACAATTCGAGTAAGACACCGAAATAAGCTACTGAACTTAAAGACTGACACCAAACGTGTTCAAAAATTGAAGTCCAAAGTCAATGGTAATGTTTTGAACTTTTCGAAACGCCAATTGTCTGAAGAAGAGTTGTCAGCCCTTGAGCTTGGCTTCTCCATGTCGTGGCCAGCAAAAATTAACTCTCTGAAGGTCAAAACCGAAACGGAGGTCACGTTCAAATCCCTTATTCATTCTGTACATTTAAACTCAGAACTGAAGGATCGTGTTCGTTCAAAATTCAAAAGCCTCGCTATGACCTATATTAATCATAAAGTTAGCATGTCCAAAAATTGTAAACGGCATTTGACTGCTCTTCGCAATCTTGCCAAAGACAAAAGCATTTATGTTTGCAAGTTTGACAAAGGGAATGGGATCTGTATTACTGACAGATCTCAATATGTTGCTTCTCTGAATTCCATTCTCGCTGACACTACAAAATTTTCTCCTTACACGAAAAGTGGTCGTGCTATCAAAGACCCTTTTATTATTGCGGAAGACAAATTCAACCGCAATTTACTGCTATTGAAGAGTGATGGCTCTATTACCGAGAGTCAATATAGAGAAATTCGGGCTTGTGGTTCTCGACCGTCTCGTTTGTATGGGCTAGCTAAAGTTCACAAGTCCACTGCTGACCTAACTTATCGCCCGATTTTGAGTATGTACGATGCTTATTGCTCTAACCTCAGCAAGTGGTTAGACCAAATTCTGAAGCCGCACATCCCTAAACATTATTTGATTAAGGATTCTTTCGACTTTGTTGAAAAGATGCACGGTCTCAGCATACCGAATGGCTATATGGTCTCCTTTGATGTCCGCAGTCTCTTTACTAACGTTCCTCTTGATGATACCATCGATCACATATGTAGCATTATTGATTTTGACAAATTTCCGATCAACAAAAAAAACCCTAAAGACACTTTTGTCTTTAGCCTGTAATAACGTTCTTTTCCAAGTCGATGACAAACTTTATATTCAAAATGACGGCGTCGCTATGGGCTCAAAACTAGCTCCCACTCTCGCCAATTTTGCGATGGATTTGATAGAAAAGCAATTTGACAGACAACCTTTGTTTTATCAGAGGTATGTCGATGATATTTTTGCAGTCTTCAAAAACAAACTTGAAGCTGTCGAATTTTTCAACTATTTGAATTCTTTGCATAAAAGTATTCAATTTACCATGGAACATGAACAAGAAAAGCAACTAAAATTTCTCGACGTTGTTGTACACAAAAATGATGACAAGTTTGAGACTGAATGGACTTTGAAGGACACCAACACCGGCATTTATGTTCCTAACGAATCGTTTGCTCCTTTCAAGTATAAAACTGCTGCTATTTGCTCCCTCATTTATCGTGCTAAGCGCCTCTCTAGCAAAGATATTTATTTTGAGAGTGCTTATGATCAAATCGCGTCGATTTTTATTAACAATGGTTTTCATGCCAAAGTCATCGAGAAAATCAGAGACAAAATTTTGAATTCCAGACCTAGTAATGGTCAAAGTGATAATGATGTGGATCGTCAGCGCATTTATTGGCGACTACCGTATATTAAAGAAAAAGGAAAACAAACTCTCAAAACTGTTCACTCGATTAATCGCATTTTGCCTGACACTTGCAAATTATCTGTCGTTTTCGATACTTTCAAAATGAGCAAATTGTTTCCGAACAAAGATAAAGTGCCTATGAGTCTCGCCTCTAATCTTGTATACAAATTGAAATGTTGGCAATGTGACAATTGCTATATTGGTGAGACTCGTAGGCACTTTATCACCAGAATTCGTGAACACTTGGAAGGTAGACCTAAAGATTCTGAAATTACCAAACACGTTCATAGAAATAGCTATGACAATTTCCAAATAGTTTTTCGCACAAAGTACACTCGCACTGCTGAAAGTCTGGTCATGAAAGAGATCAATAGTTCAACCTTGATGAACGAACACGAATCTTCAATCCCAATTTTAATGTTTTAGCATTGTGACCTTGACAGTTTTCGACGTAATTGTAAATGTAAATCAGCTCTTATTGTATTGTTTTTAGCTTGTATTCAATTTTCGAGGAGTTAGACGTAATTGCCAATTGTTCTTTTAGCTTGACAAGTTCTCATCCTGTTGTATTTAAAGGTTTTATCTAGATTTATCTGTTTGTCCTGAAGATATGTCATGAAAACGGACATGAAATCGATCGACCAATACTTGTCGTTTTTATTTTAAAATTTATGTCTAAAGTTTCAAACACCTTACAGGAGCTAGATATAACCCATGTCTTTCCACTGTTAATAATCCTCAGTCACAGGATTCTCTTGAGCGTTTTCACCAAACACCAATAAGCATGTTGAGGACTCACCACCACGAAAATGACCCAGACTGGAGCCAAAGAGTACCTCTAGTACTCCTCGCACGCGCGCGAGACAGTTCAGGAAGCTTTAGGATCTAGTCCGTTCGACATTATTTTTGGACATGATGCTCGCCGTCCACTAAAAATGCTGAAAGAAACTTGGTTACAAACGGATCGTGCACAAACAGGCACTTTGCTTGAATGCGTCTCTGATTTTAAAAGTGGACTTCATAAAGGTCGAGACTGAGCACGCAAAAACTTGACGGTATCTCAAAACAGATGCGAACGGAGACATTCTGAATAAAATTGGGTCATTGCTGCCATGAAGAAATCTTCATCAGACTGGGCTTCGAAGTGCAATCGTCAATTTTAATATTTCTTGAATTTTTGCAAGTAGCAATTTCAAGCTCAAAAGTTGTGAAAAATGCTCAACGATGCCAAGGTGGAATCCCATCTTTCGTGATCATCATGCCCGAATATGGTTGGAACTGCAAAACACTTCTTGGAAGCTCTCATGCGGGACTTAGTGAAATTCTACAAAACTGCATCGGTAAATTTCATATGTCATGGTGTAGGCCTACAATATATAGACATTCGACAAAGGAATATTATGCACCATAAATGATAAACCATCAGTTTGACTTGACTCAATACGGCAGCGTAATAGCTAACGGATGTCGAGTAAATGAAGAGTTTTAATTGATAAAGAAATGTTCAGACGTCAGCAATTGGACGGGTCGCCAAAAATTCAGTAGCGAACAGCTTCGCTCTGCAGAAAACGTCACAACCCCCTGGTCTTTACAATTAGGCTGAGCACTGGCCGGTTCCACTTCTGATTGGATGACAACAATGCACCATTCCATGCCAGACAAACTCAATTGGCATTCAGAAATTACTATACCAGATTGCCTTCAGCCAGCATGTCCGCCTGAGTAGTGAATGCATTCAAGTGCATGTCCTCGCAATGGAAAAACATTCGGAAGATTTTATCGGAAGAGACATCTTCTTGTGACTATTTTATCTTAAATCTACAAAGAAACCATTCCATCTGGGCTTGTGATATCTCAAAGCGATCATGGACTAAATATGGCGGTCATGAGTTGAAATCTTACCTTCAGTGTCGTCGCATCATTGACTTCCGAAAAATCTGAGAATGTTCGCATCTATCACAGAGAGAAATCCATTCCAACAGGAACATATCATCTATCAAAAGCTGTCCAAAGTTGTCAATCTGATGTCTTTTGTACAATCTCTGGATGACCAGCCAGTAATAGAAATCCGAGATTGGATTCAATTGTTTAATCCATGGGAAAGACTAAACAAAGTTGCTGGTGAAACCGAAGTCAACGGACGGAAGATCAACGCTTGATCCACCGATATCATTGACCATGATAAAGAACAGTTTCGAAAGGAAAAGAGAAACCGCTGATTTCCACATTATGAATGACTTAAATTCAAAGGGGACAGAAAATTGAACTATGCAGGGATCCTTCTTTACATTTACTTTCATGAAAACAGTTATGATTGACACAGTGAACATTCCCTAAGCATACCTGAGCAGTCACTTCTGAGGACGTCTGAAAAGACGTGGAGCGATCCGAATTGTGAGGAGACTTCTGCGGCTAGTGACCAATACTCGGAAAAGTACAGTCGCATAATATTGGAAGGTGTTTTGGCTGGATGCGTCAAATAAATGGAGGAAATAATGCTAATTATATTCCATGCATCACTTCACAGGGAGTAACAAGAAAATGAAAACAGTTTCTTTATTGAAGTTTTCTGGACTCAGTCTGAGATTGTGCACAAGGACGACCAGGTTTCCGAAGTTTCAATGAAATTTTTCAGCAGCATGTGCAAGAAATCTGTTTGTGGGTGATTCTCCAATAATATACAAAATTGATGTCCCAAACCTACAGGCAGAGTGATTATGACTCTCATAACTTAATCCAAACATCGAAGTCATGGATTGAGTTCCATAATCATGTCCCACTCAATCAGCTACTTATTCTGATTGAATGTGAAATGGCGTCAAAATTGGTGTAGCAAAGTCGCGGAAATCAGCGAAAAATCATGTCTCTAAGCACATTATCTCATATTAAAACATCTCTAATTTCTAAACCATTGGAAGCATATGGTGCGCCCGCTTAATCAATTGTGTCCACTGTAATTCTGTCCCAATGATGGGTGCCCATGTCAATGAATTGCTTTAAAAAAATATGTAACTTCTTGAAATATTCAGAAACCTAGATATTTTGTTCTCGTTCAAACCAGATAAAGTACATGTATCTTGGACAAAATATCGAATGTTTGAAGGACCACGCATTCATTGAAAATATGGTCATGTCTAGGGCGTTAATAAAGCTATGAATTTAGTGGCATCATTCAGCATCAAATGAAGATGGAGACGCCTGACATCTAAATGTGTGATGTTTGCAGGAATATCCATTGCAAAATATGCCAAACTTTGATGCATAAGGCTATGAAGTTATAAAATATACGTAGAATATCAACGCGAATTCTACATCCAAGGGTTCTACATCTAACTACTCGTAATGCAGGTGATTGTTAATAATCTTACATGTATATGATAATTACAAAACATGCTTTTTTAATGCTGCTGAACATTTGGTGTAGCTATCAATATCAATGGCCGATATCTATGATCAGCTTGTTCTCTTGGGATTGCGAGATAGAGGGTTTCAGATACTCGAAGTACTTGACACGTATAAGTGAAGAGAAGGCCATAATAAGGCGTGTGCAGCATGATCGATTGATAGACTGCAACTCGTTCGATGCATTGTATAATTTGTTCGATGCATCGGACATTCAAATTTGCTATATCAGCTAAAATATCAATTTCTTGTTGTATTTTCTTGATCATAGGCATGTCACTTCTGTATGTTTATCAAGAGGTCGGATAGCTCTTACAGTTTGTGATTTTGAAAGGAGAAAATTTCAAGAATGAATTATTGAACAGTGTGATCAATAACAGCAATGAATACTGAAATGACAGACACAGAGCAAACCGCGAGACAGATTATCAATCTCATTTGTGATGACTGTCAAAAGAAGATGAAGAGTACGGGAGGTTCAAAACGACACACAAGCTACTACAAAAGACGACAAGAAAACATCAAAGAAAAATTCCGAGAAAACTAAAATGACATTAAAATAGACAAAGAGAATAAACACGATGAAGATATAGCCAAAAACGTTCCAACACAGTGAATCGACAGATGTCGTGAAAAATGACTCTAATCAAAATCGAACACATCTAGCTACTGAGACCCTTCAATCAATCGACGTGAATTACCTTATACTTAGAGCATTTGGTTCCTTTGATAAAAAGGAGTCTGAACCCGATGAGCTCATGACACAGTGACGTCGTTTAACTATGTTATACGGACCAAAATGCCAACTTTCTAGTGGTAGTGTGGGAAGGTTATATGTTAACCATCTCACCAGAGAAATTGATCTGTTGGGTAATTCCTCTTCATCCGGTCAAAAAAGGAGTGAACGTGTAATATTATTTGATTCTGTCATATTACATGAACATTTCAATGTGACAAAAGGTAATGACATAGCACGTAAGACGTTTGATTACTCGTCGTCTTGACCTATGGGACAAGTCAGAATTCAAATTATTGGTTCAAGATGCAGAAAGATGCGATAACATCAATCGGAAAGGAAAAAGCAGATATAAAAAGAACCTCAGTGACAATGAATTGAAGAAACAGCAGGAACATACTATAAAAGTATTCACGCGATTAATGCACGAAGGTAATGTCAAAAGTGCAGTCCGTTTTGTGCTGAACAGAGAGAAGGGAGGCGTATTCCACCCGAATGACAATATCACTTTAAAAGATTCCACTATGAAAGTAATTGACGCTCTACGAGAGAAGCACGCGAAAGCAGTTAATCCTGTCAGCGAATCTTTCATCCAATGTGATGAACTACCGCTACGCGAGGACATAGATTTCACGGCAACTCATGTCGAAAAGGCCACCAGAGGTCTACATGGTTCTGCTGGACCAGCAGGGTGTGATTCAACTCGTTGGAAGGACAATCTACTAAAGTTTGGGAGACACAGTGAAAGGCTTCGTGATTCTGTGTGCAACTCTTAGACGGCGTCTTGCGAATTCCGTGGTGTCTTGGGATTAGATAAGAGCACTAATGTCAAACCGCCTTATCGCTTTGGATAAGTACCCGGGCATAAGACCAATAGGCATTGGGGAAACGTTAAGAAGGATAATATGCAGAACAATGGCCTTCATAACAAAGAATGACGTTCTAACTGTTTGCAACAAAACACAATTATGTTCAAGTGCGAAGGGTGGCATCTAATCTGCAGTGCATGTCATGATGGATTTATTCGAAGAGAATTATTCAGATTCTGTCGGATGGGGAATTCTATTGATAGACGCGAGAAACACCTTCAAAACGGTGAACCGAATAGCAGGACTCTGGAACTCTCGCATCCTCTGGCCGCGAGTATCACTCTTTCTATTCAACACTAATCGTGGTTTTGCACCCCTCGTCATAAGAGGAACGAATGATATAATCTTTAGTAAAGAAGGAGTGATACAATGTGATTGATCCGCTCTCCATGCTTTTCTACGCAATATCAATTTATCCACTAATACAAACTCTACGAACCGAAAATACCATACAAAACTGGTATGCAGATGATTCATCGGTTGCAGGCAAATTTGATGATATAATCAAATGGCTCAATAAGCTAGTGGATATTGGACCTAAATGCGGTTACCATCCCGAACCATCAAAGAGTGTGATAATAGTTTCTCCCGCATATATGGATGTTTCAAGAACAATATTCAACAGTTACGAAATACGTGTTTCAACTGGAAATAGATTCCTTGGAGGATTTATTGGGTGTGCAGAAGAAAGAGAAAAATGCATGACAGAGAAAATCAACGTTTGGCTGAACAACATTGAGGTAATGACCAACATTTCCATTTCACAGCCCAAGCAGCCATTTCTGCGGTGGTGAATTCTATTCAGTATGAGTGGACATACATGCAAAATGTTATTCCTGGGATATCTTCCTTATTCATCAGCCTTGAAACTGCACTGCATAATTAATTCTTAGCCGCAGTATTCGGCACTCCGATCGCTCCTACTGAAAGAAAATTAAATGTCAACTCAACGCGATTCCCGGGTCTTAACCTTTGGAATCCGGTAACGCAATCCCAATTGAATTATGAAACTTCGAGTGCCTCAACGAAAGCACTGTCTAATGCCATCAAACAACCTGATGAACTTTTCGATGCATCTAGCCATTATGAAACGATTCAAGAATGCAGACAAAACAGGAGAATATCACGCTTTGCTTACGAAAAAACTAGTGTATGAGTACTTTGCACAATTCTTCCACGAAAACAAGCGGACTCTATCCGTCGATGCATTAATAGTAAGAACAGCGATTGGCTTAACGTGATACCCTTGAGCATTCACAATTTCGACCTTTCAAGAACTGAATTTCGTGATGCTCTGGCGTTTCGTTATGGACGTTCTATAAGCGAGCTCCCTGCCGTTTGTGACGGATGCAGTGAAATGTTATCCGTAAACCATGGGCTAAATGTTAATAGGAAGACTGATAATTCACAATTTCGACCTTTCAAGAACTGAATTCCGTGATGCTCTGGCGTTTCGTTATGGACGTTCTATAAGCGAGCTCCCTGCCGTTTGTGACGGATGCAGTGAAATGTTATCCGTAAACCATGGGCTAAATGTTAATAGGAAGACTGATAATTCACAATTTCGACCTTTCAAGAACTGAATTCCGTGATGCTCTGGCGTTTCGTTGTGGACGTTCTATAAATGAGCTCCCTGCCGTTTGTGACGGATGCAGTGAAATGTTATCCGTAAACCATGGGCTAAATGTTAATAGGAAGACTGATAATTCACAATTCCGACCTTTCAAGAACTGAATTCCGTGATGCTCTGGCGTTTCGTTGTGGACGTTCTATAAATGAGCTCCCTGCCGTTTGTGACGGATGCAATGAAATGTTATCCGTAAACCATGGGCTAAATTGTAAAAAGGAGTACTGATAATTCAGCTGCATAATGAGATGGGAGATCTGATCGGAGACTTGGCCGCAATGGCATATGGAGAACGAAATGCCACCAAAGAACCAATCATCCGGGAAACGGCGGAACTCGACAGTGAAGAGGAAGGATTACGAGCAGACATCATGGTGAGAGGAGTGTGGGCACCACAGACTCCGGCATTGTTCGATATACAGGTTGTCAACCTTGACGCCGAATTGTACGGTGCTGAAAAAAGAAAAGAAGTGAAATATGAAGATCCATGTACTTACCGCAGAAGTGATTTTATCCCGCTGATCCTCTCCTGTGAAGGATTATATGGAAGTCAGGGCAAGTCTTTCGTCAAGGTTCTGTCCCATAAGCTTCATGTCAAATGGGAGCATTTCATGGGTGATCGACCAACAGCTTCCTTTGTGCATATCAGCATCGTGTTTGCACTAATAAGGGCAACAAGCCAATGCATGAGAGGATCACGCAGTAATTATTTGTGACAAATGATCATTATTTTCCAAGGTATATTTAAATAGAAGTACCTTCGTCGGATACATCAGCCACAGTGAAAGTGTTCTCCAAAACTTCAATCCGCAACCACTTGGATTTACACATTATTTTGATCCTGCATGAGAGGATCACGCAGGAAATGGCGGACCGGACTAGGCTTCGATGATGCGGCTGGAACCCCGAGTGAATTTTCCTGACGACTTGCCTCTTGCTTTTCTTTCCCTGACTTTCGTACCTGCTTTTTTGTAATATAAATGTACGTACTTGTTCGCAAACTTCTTGTGGTTCCCACGTAAGACGCCTATCTGTCCACAGAAATTTAGAAGTCTATGCTTGAACCAACGAGATCTAGATATTTGTATGTATATGTTGTCCTCTTATGTATGTAGATGAACTGTCCTCTTATCATCTGAATGGGCAGACTGTTAAATAGGATCTTTTCAATATATAAGTGATAAACATAATTTTGAACAGAACGACTTACTCGCCAATTCATTACACATGAGGAGAAGCGTTGTTTGTCCTTCTAGTAAGTATTTTTAACATTGTTAGACATTTTAGGACATAAAACTTTTCTTTTAAATCATACTTTGTGCCTATTGAAAATTAACTAGTCATTAGCTTGTTTTTTTAACTTTATTACCTTGACGCACTTTGCTACGTTGAATTGAAACATCACGGAACACTAGACAGCGACATCTAAGCAACATAGTCATCCAAGGCTTCCTTGATACATTTACATGTGAAATTTGAATTACGATATTATGTGCAGTAGCTCAGAGGAAATGTACCTGTGCCATTTGAAGTCCATCGATCATCAAACGAAGAAGTGTGATTCATCGACAACAGGATTACTTAATTTGATAAAAGTATAGTCTTTTAAGAGCAGGATTTGAGAAGAACAGAAAAAAAACTTTTTCAGACTTGGATTTCATTGAAAGAAGTGGTAAGTGATGCCAAAGCAATACGTCAGCAAAGTATAATAATGTTGCTATAATAACACAGCTTCAAGTAAATTCCAAATTACTGTAGCCTGCATCGGTGTCATTAGAAAAATACTGCATATTATAATTATGTAATGTACACTAACATCAAGTGACAGTGTCTATTGCAAACCAACTTAACCTGAAATTAACCTTCGTTGCTTTGCCTTACAAGAATTGATTAATTTGAATCAGACGTGAATTATCACATCCCATACCGTGCACGCATATGCTTTTCGTGTTTTGTAAAAGGTTGAAAGTTCAAGTTTCACTATAAATTGCATTCCAGCAGTAAATTTGAGCTCAAATTTGAAATATGTTGACTAAAAATGCACTGCGAATGTTGCAATTACAATGTGTGTTGCTGAAATTTTCTTTTATCCAAGCCTATTCATGGGTTAAAAGGGGGATACCTCAAATCTGTGTTGATATTTCTTTGTTTTTATATACGTGTATGTTTGTTTATAGAATGATCTCAACACGAAACTCATGTGACATGTAAGACTATTCGAAGATAGAATACCGCATTTCGTGAAACGCTGACATCACGATCCAAGTGTTGTGTAAAATTGCTGAAGCGTATGGTAGAATTATGAATATAAAACGGCATTATGAATATAATATTGTTTAAACAATCGATTTTTATACACAATGCTCTTCAAAAGATGCAGCATAGAAGTAAACAATGTTGTGGTACATACAAAAGGTTTTTAAAATTAAAAGTAGTGCATAGAAGTAGAAAACACAGATGACACATTAATACATGTAGAATACTGAGTATGTAATGAGGACGATGCAAATGCGGACTTTAAAGTACTTCGAAATTCGGTGATTTGCTGATTAATGAACAAGGAAAATTCAATAATATTCAATCATTTCAGAAAACATTATTGTACGGCTCTCCTCGCTCAAGGAGCATACAACAAGTGCTTTCTGAAATAATGAAGATTCGCCTCTTATTAGCCGGCATCAATCAGCTAGGTATGCTGACAACATAATTTTCGGAACGATGTCGTTTATGCCTTTAACAATAAACATATTCTGCTTAATAGGCGTGCAAAGGTCCCAAACTACCTTAATTTAAACGTTTTGTCGTAAAAACCAAATAATCAGTAAAGAAGGAAATATGGTATTACGAACTATTGTGTTCTTTTAGATATTTACCGTAGACAAGTTGTCAAAATTTTTGGTAACTTCTATTGATCCTGTGAAGAAAGACTTTGACATCATTTGATATGACACAAATGAACAAAGGCTTATGTTACTAATATCTTAGAGGTGCTTGTGCTTACAACCTAAAGCTATATTTTGTGCCTATCTTTTAGTGATGCTTAATGCATAGGCTAACTTTGTATATGTAGGTTCGTGAATTGTGCCGACTGGGTAGGTTATACGCATTACAACATTTTCAGATGGTGAATATTTACCGAATTTTTCTGTACGAATTTTACTCAGTAATGGGATTTAGTCTATCCGTTTTTTCGATTAAGCGAAGGATAACGAAGATTAGGGAGATTATACTAAGGAGAGATCCAACTTCTATTCTCATGAACTCAACAGATGTACGCCGATAAACGCCGCCGCCGATTAAAATTTATCAACGCGCCGAAAACGCCGCCGCCGATAACTTTGGCGGAAGCAAACGCCGCAGCCGATGAAAATATATCGGCGCAGGGGTCTAGATCAGAGGTTATAGTTTGATATCAAAACAATGAAAAATCATGCATTTTGATTCCTTTTTATGAATTCAATACTTTTACTTCTTAGCAACAGTCATCGAAAACATAGCCAACATATTCACTATGTTTGCCGCACACTGGGTGATCACATAGCTGACACTGGATGAATACCTTCAACTCTGATAGCCTGAATGTCACGTCCATTCTAAGATTATTAGACGATTCTTGAGCATAATCCAGTATCTTTTGTAACAGAGAATCAGGATAAAACAATTATCATGTAAAGGCATTGTGGCTTTGAAGGCAGAATGCGTAGGACCAACCCGACCTCGAAATATATTTTCAGACCAGCTTGTACTCCATATTTTACCATACTTGTCGGTTAATCCGTCATCTCTGCAATATTTGGTTCTTCTTCGCTTTTGTCTTCACTCTGCTCATCTTGGAGAGGATCTATAAGTACTGGAGGTTCATTCTCATCTGACATGCCTTCCTCACTACCATCGTCTTCTTCGCTCTCCCTCCCCCCCAATTCTTGAAAGTTTAGCAATGCCTGGAGGCATCTTTGATGGCATCGTGTAACATAAGAATTCAACCAAAATGAACGCATAGCAGCTAGTGTCATAATGTCTGATATAGCGTCAGAATTAAAGTCAGTGAACGCTATTTATGAAGCAGTCTTGCAGACAAATCTGGACAAAGAAAACTCAAGGTGAGATTTTCAAAGACGTGAATAGGTATATACCGAAAAAAACCAAGATTTTCGAAACATTCAAATATTAAAATCGCTCTCACGTCTAAAGTGTTAATTATCATCCCAAAGTGCCAGATTTATCATCCTTCTGTCAAAAGTTGCACAATGTATTAACAGTAAGTTGCCAGAAATCTGGTGCCACAGCTTGCTTAGTTAAAAAGATCTTAAAAAATCACCAGGTGGGGCGAAAAACGCGCCCTCCCCTTTGGAGCAAGGCTTAATGTACTGCGCACGTCTTTCCATGACTTTTCCTACATTTGCATCGGTACCACGCAACGACTTTGAGCATCCGAAGGCCTCTATCTTGCATTTCCAAGAGAACGTATTGATCATAGATATCGGCCACAGATATTGATGGTGACAATCAAGGTTACCCGTTTCATATTAAATCACAGTAAGTTGTGTTTTTCAATTGCTCTTTTATCAGGAATACATCATCTAAAAACATGAAAACACCTGGAGAGGAGTCACAGATAATGTCTATATAATCTTTGTGGCGATATTCATGCACTTGGGCGCACTGAAGTCTAGCACTCTGCTGTTGTTGTGCTGTCAAGGCAGAGAACTTGAATGGTCGCATATTCGCATGTCCTTGTGTCACAAACAACATCGAACAGTAGAAGTGTCGACATTTGTAGCGTCTAACCAACAATATGTGCATGCTACCCGGCGGTCATTCACTTGAGGGTGCTTCAAAGTTAAACCCTCACGAGATGTAGTCATTTCAAGTGCCCCCGCTTAATCGATTGTGTCCACCATAATTCTGCCCCAATGATGGTTACCCTTGTCAAATAATTGCTCTAAAAATGATGTGTCTTCTTGAAATATTCAGAAACCTAGATATTCGGTTCTCGTTCAAACCAGATGCAGTACAGGTATCGGATCGTGGACGAAATATCGACTGTTTGAAGGACCACGCACTGGATGTTGGATTAGAACTGGCTTGCAGCAATCTTCCATCCGCGAAACATCAAAAGACCACATTCCAAAGTGCTTTATCTGAGCAGATCGAATTGAAAACATATCCAGGTCTAGTGCGTTAAAGCTATGAATTCAGTGGCATCATTCAGCATCACATCCAATTCCTCAAAAAAGGCTCCAATGAAGATGAAGAATGTGTGATGCTTGCAGGAATATCCTTTGCAAAATATGCCAAACTTTGATGCATAAGGCTATGAAGTTACTGGTACTATACTCGTAAAATGTCAACGCGAATTCTACATCCAAGGGTTCTACATCTAACTACTCGTAATGCAGGTGAAGCGATATTTGCCATGAAAATGTTAGTTGGAGATGATATTGTTAATTATCTTACATGTATATGATAATTACAAAACATGCTCTTTTAATACTGCTGAACATTTGGTATAGCTATCAATATCAATGGCCGATATCTATGATCAGCTTGTTCTCTTGGGATTGCGAGATAGAGGGTTTCAGATACTCAAAGTATTTGACAGGTATAAGTGAAGAGAAGTCCATAATAAGGCGTGTGCAGCATAATCGAATGACAGACAGTAACTCGTTCGATGCATCAGAATTTCAAATTAGCTATAGTAGGTAAAGCACTAATTTCTCGTGGTTCTCACTATGCCTGTCAAAGGTCAAAATGAAGTAACTCAATTTATGGTTTATAGCCAATTTCGGGAGGGTAGCCTGCTGCGCCGACATTCATAAATCTCAGATGCCTCAGTTCTGAGGAAGTTGTGAGAAGACGAATCACAAAATATGTCAACATCGAGAAGGTGTAGCACATGAGTTTAACGCATGGGCATGTAGGCCTTGTGTCCTAACTCCTAATGTACATTAATATACATACATACTGTGCCTGAAATACATTGTGCTGGCAAATTTTGATAGCGCTTAATGACAGTCCATTTGTAAGGCAGCCTACTTAATTTTGGCTTGTTGGCCTGATCATGTAACAGACCGATTCGCAGGAAGTCTATCTTTCCACAGAAATTTAGAAGTCTATGCTTAAACCAACGAGATCTGGATATCTGCATGTACATGTTGAAGCATCACATAACCCTAGACAGATTCGACATCTAAGCAGCATAGTCATCCGAGGCTTCCTTGATACATTTACATGTGAAATTTGAATTACGATATTATGTGCAGTAGCTCAGAGAAATTATACCTGTGCCATCTGAAGTCCATCGACCATCAAACGAAGAGGTGTGATTCATCGACAACAGGATTACTTAATTTGATAAAAGCAGTCTTTTAAGAGCAGGATTTGAGAAGAAAACGTTTTCAGACTTGGATTTCATTGACAGAAGTGGTAAGTGATGCTAAAGCAATACGTCAGCAAAGTATAATAATGTTGCTATAATAACACAGCTTCAAGTAAATTCCAAACTACTGTAGGCTACATCGGTGTCATTAGAAAAATGCTACATATTTTCAATTATGCAATTTGCACTAACATCAAGTGATAGTGTCTATATTGCAAACCAATTTAACCTGAAATTAACCTTCGTTGCTTTGCCTTACAAGCATTGGCTAATTTGAATCAAACGTGAATTATCATATCCCATATAGTTTCAGTACCATGCTTTTCTTGTTTTGTAGAAGCTTAGAGGTTCACGTTTCACTTTGAATTGCATTTCACTTTGCATTCTAGCATTTAATTTGTGCTTAAATTGGAAACATGATGACTAAAAATGCATTGCGGTTATTGCAATTATGGCATGTATTGCTCAAATTTACTTTTGCCCAATTCCGATTCATGGGTTAAAAGGAGGATACTTCCAATTTGTGTTGATATTTCTTTGTTTTATATACATGGGTCATTCCAAGACGATTCACCCAATTTTCGAAGCATCGTTTGTCACTAAACCGATTTCGCTCATTCTCGGATGTATATTTGCTATTTCTTAGAAAACACCAAATCTGAAATATTAGCTTCCAATTTTGAATATAGTGGGATCTAGAGCTATTTTCATTTCACAAATTTGATTTTTCCAAAATTTGAAGTTTATCAAAATTTGAATTTTCACGCAGCTGTAACTTTTTTCTGTATATCTGTTATGCAATCAAACTTTGCATGCAGCATCAGTTCGGTATATAGGAATTCTTGTATGAATTTCAATGGGTAACTGGCATGTAGAACGCAGTTACATGGCTCCAAAGGTGGTGAAAAAGCAGGGTCCGCGAAAAAACAGAAAGAATTTAAATTTATCTCACAACTTTCTATATTCCTGTTAACCGTTAACTATGACAATTGTGCTGCTGTATATGAGTGTGGTTCACATCAGTGATCTTAAGCGGCAGCCAGAATACAGAAAGCTACACCAGGCGTTCAAAAAACGTGATTTCTCATAAAATGCCGAAAATGGTTGGTTTCAAGCTGGGCTAGCTAGCTTTTTTCTATATGACAGTTTTCATTCCAAATTGATACTGAAGCTCAGAAGCATGCTCAATTACTTATGGAAAATAATTGATAAGGAAACCGATACATAAAGTGGTACAAATTGTCCAATTTCGATTTTAGATATTTTTTAGATGTGTGATGTCAAAGTTATAGAGGCAGTATCGAGAATACAAAAATGCTTGAAAACGCAAAGTTGGTGTGCAGTAAGAAATTATTCCCTTTGATAGAAGTTATACAAGGTGGGGCAAAAGTTACCGGACTATTTGTAGCAAGCAGTTTATTATTAGTCAAACAATATTACAAAATAAATACAATATCATTAATGTTCAAATTGAAGTCCGTCAGCTGCAGTATATGAGTCACATCTGTCAACAACGTTTCTGCACACTTTTTGACAAACATTCAGATTCTGCCGGATGTTATCAAATGCTGGGACAATCTTTTCCTTCATCTGTTCAATGTTTGGCGTTGGCGTTTTGAAGACAAAGTCTTTGACGACTCCACAAAAGAAGAAGTCCATGTGCGTGATATCGGGTGAACGTGGGAGCCATTACACCTCCACGTCTTTCTATCCACTGATCCCCGAAAATCGTATCCAAATAATCTCGCACCTTGCGTGCAAAATGCGGTGGGGCTCCGTCTTGCTGAAACCATAGAGATCCAAAATTTGGAAGCCACTCGAGTTGAGGAACAACGTAAGTTTGGAGAATATCAAAATAACTGTCGCCAGTTACAAATCCTTCGAAGAAAAACGGACCAAGTACTTGACTTGACGATATTGCGCCCCATATACGGTTACATCAGGTTGATTTAATTGCGTCTCAAATGTGACGTGTAGATTAGATGTGTCGTAATAGACACAGTTGTGTCGGTTGACATCACACGACAACTTAAAATTTGCCTCGTCGGACCATAAAATTGTGTCCAAAAGCTCTGGAGTTTCAGCTACTTACTGCTTTAAAACTTCACAGAACTGTTGGCGCCGGTCAATGTCATCTTCGATTAGGGCATGAATTAGCCTAGGCGTGTAGCATTTAAATCCCAATTCTTTCAAGATGCGTCGTAAAGATCCCCATTCAATACCTAATTCTGCCGATGCTGTCCGACCTGAAAAAGCAGGGTGCTCTACAAAAACTGAGCGACAGCAAACTCGCTCTCCTTATTTGTAATTGATTTTGGCCTTCCACTACGCGGAGGATCGGTAACTGATCCCATTGATTCTTGTCGCGCAAAGAAAAGACCGTCTTCCGATTAGGTGGATTGGAATCAAAGTGATGTGGCCACATACGAATAACATCCATCGCATTGCCAGCTTTTCAGTAATGCTTATCAATGTGCTTGTATTCGTCAAACGTTCGCTGCATTGTAAGACAAATAAATGCCGCTTGTTGTTGAATTTTCACCTCGGTTGAGTAATTGTCTGCTGATCTGCGTTCCGAGCGCGATGTCACACTGCACACTGCACACTGCACTGAAGCTGCAAGCGTAAGCATTGCTTAAGATTGTTTGATTAAGAATAAACTGTTTACTATAAATTGTTTGTGGTGAACAATAAAACGTTTGATACAAATAGTCCAGTGACTTTTGCCCCACCTTGTATATTAGACTTTGATATGTTCCAATAGAACAAAAGATGAGTTTAGAAGTTCGAGTTTTGTTACTACTGGACTAAATGTGCTCTATGAATCGACATTGTAGCTTTGAATAGTAAAGTTTCCCAAGTGCCAAATGCTCAGGATCGATTTATCTTACTGTTTTCTGAAATAATCAATTACGTTTGATAATTTCAATTATTCTAATAGTGAGAGAGTTCAATTCTAATACTTGAGCGTTCACAGAAGCAACAGTATTTACTTGGAGCCAGTGTGCTTAGTGACGGCCTTGGTACCTTCACTGACGGTGTGCTTGGCCAGTTCACCAGGCAACAAAAGGCGAACAGCGGTTTGAATTTCCCGACTGGAGACGGTCAACTTCTTGTTGTAGTGATCAAGTCGGCTGCTCTCGTTGGCAATTCGCTCGAAGATGTCGTTCACGAAGCTGTTCATGATGGACATGGCCTTGCTGGAGATACTAGTATCGGGGTGCACCTGTCGGAGAACTTTGTAGATGTATATGGCATAGCTCTCCTTACGCTTGCGCTTGCGTTTCTTGTCGGTCTTCGGGGCCTTAGCCTTGCTAGACTTTTTCGCAGCTTTGCCTGATACTTTCGGTGCCATCATTCGCAACGAGCCAATGAAGAGCCTTAATGCATTTGTCACAAACACTATTTCAAAGTTGATGTTGAAAAATATTGTGTAGAGTAAATATGCAAGACAGTGAGTCTGAAAAAGCTATATCAAAAAGTATTAAAAAAAAAGGCATTTTTTTACATCGACTACTATCACTGCATCACTGTCACCGAAAAAGATTCGAAGGCAAAGAAGATGGCAGCATGAATCAGCCGTGCACTTAATGAATATTTCACAATGCAGGTGCAATGAGCTGATTTTAATGAGATATTTCATTGTAATTTTGTATCCATCGTGATTCGGTTTTTATGATGACAATATTCAATAATTACCACAATATACACCGGTGCTAGATAATCTCCACTTTTCATATTGACACAAGGATTTCGTTCTTGCGTTTCATCCAAATCTCAATTGTTTCAATTCCATTCGTCAGAGTGTTCCTCTAATTCTGTTATAATCGGTTATTCATTCATCATAACTCTTCACGAAATGATGTTATAGTTGGCATAGTCGAGTTGTAGTGACAGTGGTGAAATGATAATTCATAATTAGATCAGTGATCCCATAATGCAATGTACAGTATATCTACACTTCCATCCAGGTAGTTATTGGTAAAAATTGTGCAAAGTGCATGTTTAAATTAGAAGAGCTTGACTCAGCCAATGATTCAGGCATGACTGCCGGATGTAAACACCGAATTTAATTTCATGTCCAGGAGATACCATTTAAAAGCCCATGACTATACGATGTATACCTAGCCTCTCAGGTGTATACTCTCAACAAGCTTCCTGTCCAGATGCTAACATTAAAAAGTCTCTGCAGCTGGTCAACATAGAGCGTTGGAAATCATTCGACTTCTCGATTTCTTTGTAACATAGGTGCGGTAGGTCTGTCGGTATTCCGGATAAACAAGAGTTCTCTATGAAGCGCACAGATAGTCTACTGATTTTGATCAATTTCTATCCAATTTGATCTCTGATCAGGTAATTATTCGCATTTGGACGATGTATTTTGCAAGCTTGTGGGGAAAATTTGAGCAGTAATTCTTTTAATTTCGCAATAATTCATTTAATATACAGAAGAATTTTAGGATAGAGGTTAAGAATATACACAAATCTTACAACATTCATATATGCTAGAAAATGCGACTCTAGAAACTTATTTGAGAAATAGTGAGATTTCAAAAACTTCAGACAAGATGAAAATCAGTTTCGGCGTGCCCTCACTGCTGCCAAGCCAACCACGAGGAGAACATTGTAGTGCGCATTATAAAAAGCAAACCGCACAACAAAACCTCGGCAGTAGGCTTGTCATCTAAATTTGCTAACCCTCATCCTCATGTGCAAATGAGGGAGCCTCATCCTTATGCGCGTAACATTTTGTTGCAAAAGTTTTTCATATGCATTTCTAGAATTCTCAGCTTCATTGTCTGTGTGTTGAATTAAGAAAATTCATGAGGTTTGTCTGAAACTGGACGTCAAAAATTTCGAGTCTATTCCTAAAAGCATTTCTTATCTTGTCTAATGTAGGTGTGATATTACCACCTGTATAGATCGCGCACTCAAAATGTGCATGTTCTCGATTTCGTAACAACATAGCAGTTCATCATTTCTGTTCTTATTTAATAAGCATTAAACACAGAATCACAAATACCCTGGACAATAATGGACTGTTGGAATAGGAAAATATAAACAAAAGGTTTAATTGGCTGTCTAGCAAGTAGGACAAAAACATTTCTTGATCATACGCCGGTGTGCTGGACATATTGGTTTCTTTGACTTTTGTAAAATTGTCGAGAGCAACACCGGCGTACAAAACAATTTCAATACATGCCTTCATTTCGTCGTAAGAAAACGTAGACATAAATCCATACGTCGATGATGTAGGACGACGAAGTTCGATGACTTTTCTATTCGTGTAACGCTGAATCTGCAGCAAAATGTCATTTGTCATAGAAACTTGAAATGCCTCACACTCAGATTGTGGATTAACTTTAGCAGGAGAATTGAAATGAAGAGCATTCCTCCGCCTTCGTCGCGGCTCAAATGTACGAACAGAATACATTATCCTCCCGCTTTCAAAGTTTTCTGTTTCAGGAACCTTGATCATTGTCACTGTCATCTTCAGAATCATTTTCACTCATGAAAAGAATATCATCGTCTTCCTCAATGGCATTATCTGGTTCCTGATCATCATAGGATTCATCTTGCTCCATGTATAATTCGGCATTCTAAATGGCTTCAGTAGCACCTTCATTTTCCATGTTGAAGATGAGGTTCAGAGCTCTCCTGATCTCAAACGACGTGTCACAAACATGACAATGCAAATGACTTCTACCCGAAGCTGACACAAACCCTATTGACGCCAGGCACACACCACACGGAAAGGGAAGACAATTGGTCTTCAAAAGACTTTCACGTTACTCTGAGGCATGTGTGTAGAATGTGAGCGCGATTGCATTGTGGGGGCAAGAGTCAGAGCACGTCAGACGTCTAAAACACAACATAAAATGAAAGGGGAAAGTAGATGACCTAATTGTCTCGCTTCAACTCGATCAAGTACTAAGCAACAAAGTTTGTTTTCTGTCATATACACTGCAGTTTATCTGTAACGAAATGTTGCGCGTAAAAGGATGAGGCACCCTTTGACTAAATGACCAACCACATTGACCAATATCTGGAACAGGTCTGTAACGTTTTTCGTTAATCTAAGAAAATCGTTAACCATCGTCCTAAATTTTCCTAAAGCCAGCCTCACAACAAAACCTCACCAATAGGCCTATTACCTAAACTCATTTAATGTACTTCCAAATAGCTGTCTTTAAACACAGCCAGAACTCACGAAAACGGTTGATCCGATCTGAAGATCATCAGGGTACTTCGTTAGGGTGTCATGTGCCACAACGATAGCGTGAGTGTTGGATGATTGCTTTCTGATTCCAAATTGATGAGGATCAATACATTTGGAAAGATTAGATCTAAAGTTATATACATAGAATCACCTTTTCGGACAACTTCGCTGTGGTCGGTAACAAACTAATTGGTCGAAAGTCCAAATCTGAAGTGCTGTTTTTTGGAATTGGTATAACATCTGCGATTTTCCCAGGTGTGGGAATCTTTCTCGGAAGAAGGAGCTCGTTTAGAAGATGGTGTAGCGGCTCTGCAAGAATTATGTCACATTTTTTATAAATCAAGACAGGAATACAATCACTGTCTGTAGGTTGTACGAGCATAGGAAGCCATCCGTCGTCTGAAACATCCTTTACATTAGGCATGACCACAGAATTAGATTCATCTACGTGCGCTTCGGTTTCCTAGAAAGGAAGAATCATATCTAACCTTAATTCCAAAATGACACATCAGAGAGTTAGACATCTTGCTCCTTCGTCGGAAGAAAAAAACTAGCTAAATGTCGTTTGGGGTCTTTTTTGACCCCAACAGAAAATGAAATTCAATTTAAGTACAACTTTAGTTAGAAATTTATTAGAGATACAAACATTAGCAAATCATTACTTTACAACATACAAGAACTGTAGAATTCTATTCGTGCACAGACATCAGACACATGAAAATAATCCCCCAAAAAAGGTATTCCCCGGTCATATATTCACTGTACATGCAACCTACTCTTACTCTTTATAACCTTGATATCTACGGGATACTCTAACCGCGTAAATCTCCAGCGAAATAAAGGCAACATTTTTCATAGATATTTATAACACAACAAAAGTCGTAACAATTGCTGAAAAAGAAAGAACAAAGTCTATCATTCACCAAAATTCCACTGCTTACCTCGCCTTCGGCTCGGAGATTATTGTGTAACCACTCGTAGACAGTAAGTTACTGTGCAAGCATTGTATTGTTTTACATGTATTATTGTATAACCATAATAACATATTATGTGCATAGTCCTATTTGATATTGTGCGAGGAAATATACCTTGTAGATCATATTTATGTATATCATATCATTTCTATCAAATTTCATATCATATTGATATAGATGAAATTTTAAAGATCGACACTAAGACTGTCTTACTGTCACTAAGAAATGTTTCGTGAGTTTGTCTACTCACATGCTTGCTCATCTCAAAATTCATGTCTGATGAATCTATGCTAACTTAGACGAATCAAAAGATGTAATGCACAAGGCCTGCTAATTTATTTTAATTGACATTATTCATATGAACACTAAAGCGAATCCATATCATACAGAAATGAGCTCATCTAATGCAGGATAAAATATAGTCTGTATCACAAAAAACGAGCGGAAAAAATTTTATTCTACGCTCTCTTTCTTCTATGCGCAGCCGCAAATACATGTAATATACGCTATGTAATATATCTTGTTGATCTCCAGATTTATGCAACCTCTCTCTACTGTTCATTCAGTCCATTTACTTGAAATCAACGATTTGAATAAATAATTTGAGTCTCTGCGTTCTATGTTCATTTATTCTCAGCTTATATGCGTTATACTCGTCGGCCTATTCAATAAAGAAAATTGAATTTTGGATTTAATTTTTCGTCGATGCAATGAGATACCCACAAAATGATCGCACATAAATTCATACCATCGCCTGTATAATTTGAGTGATTGCTGCACGAATACGCTATTTGCAAGAATTTTATGGATGCACGTATGGAAACACCATTTGGAGCGCACTAGAACTGGTGAGAGAAAAGTCTAGCAAGAATTGAAAGATTCCAAGCCGTTGAACAACTATCAATGAGGATAGCTACATTGAACTACAAATCAATCGCGGATATCGCAAAAATATCCCATACTATGGCAACTGAGAATTCCAAACGATCTTTTACTAAAAAGATGTGTCCACGCGGATGGATTCCTGGACACTCTGTCAAGTACAACAAGGCTGTTCGTGTTGAGCGTTCAAGATCTTACTAGAATAAATTTACAACCATGTAAACAATCTGAATTTGAAACTTTGAATGAATAGTTGTTCTATCTTCAAAAATTAACTTCTAGAAATACAAATAGCAGTTTGATGAGTGGCAGTGGTGACGAGGAAAAAAGACTAGACGCCTTTGAGATCCGTTGAGAGAAAAAACCTTTTGTTGATCGGTAATATATCCGTTAGGGAAACCAGAAAAGTTTTTTCATTATATTGAAATACAACCGGAACAGTCGAGTCAGATACATGAACAGAAACATCCAGTTTATCTTTCAAATCCGAAAATTTTTAAAAAAAACAACAAAAATAATAAATTTTATAGCAGAAAACGGACAGGAAAACTTTTTAACGCGAGCAAAAATGCGCCATTGCAGACTACTCAACAACATTTCAAAGAATAAATCGCTTCTTGAGACAACCAACAACATTTCAAATACCAATATTCAACTCTGTGGACTGTTTCCGCGTCTCGAACCCACTTCGTGACAGTTTTTGATTCACATTTCTATATCAAACAATTTTCTGTACCACAGCCTTGACGCGCATGAGCGCATAGAATGAAGCAGCACTCCAAAATGCAATACTTCACAATTGAAAAAAACATAGACCCAAAAAAATTTAGAATAATTCAAATTTCAAATTTATATAAGTAGATGAAAAGAAATAAAAAGCATATATTTCTTCCAAAGCATAGAAACGCATACAAGAACGCAAGAATTTTATTTCTTTTGAGCGCACGAAACCGACATACTATGCGTTAGACCATTAAGACTGATCCGTGCCCTAGCTAATAAAGTGATGACCCAATGACACAGAAGTTGAAATTAAAACTAACAACTATTTCTATAAAATTACAAGGGAAAATGATGTGGCTTGCGATCAATCACATGCGGTTAATCTGTTCACCACAATCCATTATTCATTGCTTCTTTTAGAACGACTGACATCTCAATGGGCCCAATTCGCTCATTAAAGAAACAAATGTGAGATAACAGTCGTCGTTGAATAAACAATTTAGAAAATATGCCTTGTCTCATTTCATCATATTTATTTATTTATTTTAATGAACTATGTTTAAAATCAAATAATTTCAAAACCCATTTAGTTTTAAAAGATAACTAAATATTCAAATGAGTAGATTCCATGAATAGAATATGTAGCGCATAACCCTTTAAGAAAAGTACTGAAAAACTTAGAGACATCACAAATTTCAAAAAGAACGAGGCCAAGGCCATTTACAAACCGAAGAACCCACTGTCGCATCAGTTTAAATGACAAATTGTAAATTAATAAAAGACGATTATGACCATCCGGTTGGGTCTGGCCGGTCAACCGGCCGGTTGGGTTGACTTCGTCTTGCCAGTTACCGGTTGGGTTGGGTCAGAAATTTCCCGACCGCTATCAATCCAAAAGCGTCTGTTATGATTGTGGAGGCCGCATTCGACTTGCCGGCTTGCTTACCTCCTTGAAGCAATATTTCTATGTTTGATTGACTTCTTATGACTTCTATGTTGATTGTACTGCAATGCTAATTCCTAGTGCTATTGTATAAATCTTAAAATATTATGTATATAACTTGGCTTTTACTTGGCCAATCATTGTTAGGAAGAGATATCGTCTATATGTACACATAGGTGAGCAAGAGATTTTCATAAAAGATCAGATCATCTCACCTTGAAATTGTAATGACTCTCCTGAAAGTTTTCTTTAGTTCCGTTCATGAGTACCAGTGCAGAATAGCATGCTGTATCCGATAGAGAAAAACACCGAATGCGGCCAGCGACGACATTTCCTTTTTGACGAATAAATACGATTTAGTTTGTCGAGATGGTCGACACCGGATTTTGTTGAGTTGTAGAATTCAATCACCGCGCTGTTTCCCTGCATCAAATTCTCTTGAAATCAGTGCTGAGTCGAAAGAGGTAGAACAGGGGCCTTCTTCTTATCCCAGAAAGAGCACAACACTTGCTCAACTCCATGTATCGCCTTCTGTTCGACCATTGGTAGTTTTCGCAGCCGCTGGCATTTCCCGGCGATTGGATCGGATCGCTCCAACTATATGTTGTTCTTTTTTCGTAAAGCTTTTCTGTAGGACTTGCGGATATAAAATAATTAATTATCATCTGTGACGTTTCTTCCGCAATACAGGTCATCCTTAGCCAGATGCATGACAATTGCTTCTGGAATTGAATTTGATTGACTTTTCTCTGCCTGGGACAATGTTGATTCACCGATGTATACTAAACACCTCAATGGGAAGCCGTTATCTTCAGTAATCCAGTACACCGAAATTCCAAATTTTCCAGGCTTAGATGGGATGCACCTCTGAAATCGACCGTGATACTCGATCAATTGTTTATCAATCGTCACGAAAGGTCCCGGACTGCATGTCTCTTTCAACGAAGAATTGAACTGGTCGACACACTGTCTCACAGGTGCAAGGGCATCTCCTCGGTCATGCCGTTGGAGATCATCCAGTCGAAACGCCGATTTGAACTGCTTGAACCTTTCAATACTCACTGTAGATCTAAATATGGGATGATCTTCTCTGTCATTCCATAGCTCCTCCAGTTTTCTATGACCGGCTTTGAAAGCTCCAGCAATGAAGTGAAGTCCGAGGAAAGCTTTCATCTCGTCAACGTTGCAGGTCTTCCATGCAATATTAGATTGGCGAGCAATCCGGTGACCTTGAATGTTGGTGTAAATGATAGTTGCATCAATGCACTGTCCCTAGATCAGGTGCAATGCCTCGCACCTGTCTTCGGGATGCATCCCCACGCGGAATCCATGTCTTACGGTAAAGACATTTTGGGATGGAAGTCGACCCACACACTTAGTGTGACGATTCAACTCATATACGTTTGGTGCTATAAGAGATGGATCAGATGAAGAAAAATCAAACAATTCTTCGTCGGTCGATGCGCGGGACTCAGATTCAATGTCCTGAAGATTGGTTTCATCATGAATGTCATCTTCCACACTCGTCGGCATCAGCTGTTATTTCACTGTCGATATCACTGTCCACGTCAAGCGTATCTTCTTGCTGCATCGCAACGTCATCATGCATGGCTTCAGAAAATTCTTCATCCTCATCATCGATATCTTGATCGAAAAGAATCCGGTTTCAGTCTAACCGTGCCTACCAAGTTGGTAGCATTCGACGTTCCGCCATTGCTGCTCTTCGCACAATATGAATTATGAGGGCATGCATGAGCCGAAGAACTATCTTGTTGCTCTCATTGATTCGACAGTTCACGTGCTATGACGATCAGGTCACACACTGTGTGATGCAGTTGCAATGATGAGTTATGACAGCACTATCAGATTAGACGCGTTGCGCGCGCTTCGAAGCAAACATACTGTTTTACGTGATTGCAATGAAAGTCTCTTCAACTAAATACAGTCCGTTTCATAAAAAGTGGATCATCCTAAAATTTGACTAAATAAAACATAAGTATGATACAGAAAGCATTTTTCATGTTATTTCATGTCCCTAATATATTTAAATGTCCTTATATAATCTGATAAGCTATGATACAGTAACGGTTCTTAAGAAGCTAATAATTTGTGGCCCTACCCTCATTGTCAATGACATTACCAATTCGTCTAGGCATTGATTCGATGATATCGTTGATTTTTGACTGATACAACTTTCCCCACTCTCTTTTTAACAGTGACATAAGTTGTGATACGCCATCTGCAGGTAGCAGTAAACGACGAACGCTACGTTTTAGAATACTCCATACATTTTCTATGGGATTCAGATCAGGAGAACGAGCTGGCCAAGATAATGTCTTAAGCCCTAATTGAGACTTGCATAAGTTGATTCTACTACTCCTGTGACACGTAGCATTATCATCCATAAATAACCAAGTCGATGGATTTGTCATTTGGCCAATGTTCATTCGTAAAACATTCACATAGCTTCCAGAATTCATGGTTCCTTGCTGTATGTGAAGTTCAGAGCGGCCATTGGTCCAAATGCCAGCCCAAATCAGTAGAGTCGCACCACCCTGTACCCGGGGACGATGTAAATGTCTCGGAATTTCCTGATCAGATTTTATCCATAATCTCAATCGACCATCACTATCCTTCAGACGGACTGATGCATCATCAGACCAGACAGCGCGATCCCATTGATTTCGCCAGTGACAATGACTCATTGCCCATCTGAGACGTCTTTTTGTATGCTGATCTGATAATTCGACTCAGCTAGAAATCTATCTCTTACAGCTCTTGAAATTCGACTCAATAAGTCTTCTACGAATTGTGGACTTAGAAGTAGAGGAGACTAGTGCAGCCATTTCAGTTAACGAGAGACTTGGATCAACTTCAACAAATCTCAAAATTAGGCGGTCTCTACGTTTGGATGTTTTGCGTGGACGGCCAGAGCCCTCTTTACGACAGAGTTGAAAATCATCATTATGCCATCGATGCACATTTGTGTAAGCGACATTTAGTCGCTTGCTTGTAGCTCGCAAAGAAAACCCTGACACTTTCCCTTTTGTGAATGCGATCTCGTTATTGTTCATTTGTGCTTTGTATTGTTTTCAACCGGTAAGAGATAGATTTCTAGCTGAAAGCAATCAGGAGTGCTGCCAACACCACCGCAACGAAGTCAGGAAGCTATGGAACATGAAGTCCAGTTAATCACATGTAGCAGTTACATTATTGTTGATGAATAATGGTGCTATACTGGCTCTGATTGACCGATTTTCTTTATTTTTGTTTTGCTTGATAGCTTTTGGCTTGTAGAACAACATATTACATAACAAAGGAAACAAATGTAATTTTATAAGAGTGAGGTATGATTTTGTGTAACATTGCTAAGTGAAGATCAAATTATCTACTACTTTTTTATCTATAACAGGAAAACAACTCAAGATTCATGCTTGAAATTTCCAACAATGATATTAGTAAGCACAACTGACATATCTTCCAAATTTCAGAGAAATTCGTTCAAGTTTGGCGGAGTTAGACAAAGTTGAAGTTAAGGCGATGTTTAAGGGTGATCCATTTTTTATGAAACAATCTGTAGAGGAAAGATATATGAATAACGAGAAAATAACTCAGCTGTGCCTGTGTGAGGGAACACGAGAAAGATGTGAAAGCTATATTCTAACTTCAGTCTAACTATCATTTCAATTAAATGCAATCTGATGGAGCCGATGATGGAATCATGGTTGTCAATTCGGGGTCAAAGACGACCCCAAACCACGTCTAACTGGTATTGTTTTATATCTATGTACTGAATCAATATGACGGAAAAATCTTATAAAATATTTACGCATGCATAAAGTTAGAAAAAGTCGTGAAGTTTAGAAATTTTCTGTTTAATAGTATATTAGAAATCACGAATCAAAAATGAATGGGGTCACAAAAAACCCCAGACGACTAACCGTCTTAATATGCGCGGGTATATCAACTCGCGCCAAACTTTCATTATGTCCTTGTAACATTCAACAATTTTCTTGGAAATAACACTTCTGGTGATTTTTGAGAATCAAGCACTCATCTTGGTATCTTATGTGATCACACCGGGAGAAGATTAGAAGGAATAAGTCTTATTATCTGTAGCTATGCTAAAGTTTTCAAAATCCCGACTTTTCCTGATCCGTGATTAGCAAGCTTAATTCATTTATCGATAGTATGCTTAGGCTAGCGTAGGCTGAACAACACAAGGCGATGTTTTAAATTCTTTGACGAGTAAGGGGGTTCATGCTGAAAGTTTTTAGTCACGAATAAACGGTTGACGTCACGAAATTTTAGTGGAACAATGGCATGGAATCGAATAGCGCTCACACTAAGTTTCGCATTCATCACATTCATGTACAAAGAATGACACTGCCTTGAAGTTGATGAAAGCTCACCCTCAGTTTAAGAGCTGGTGTCGTTGCGTCGTTTTCATTTTCAGACGAGAAATTAATTATGGAATTGTCAATATTTGCTTTCCGACCAATGATGTTTTACGACTTCAAGAAAGGACTTACTTCCAAAGAATGTTTCGAGTCGCTGCAGGCATGCTTTGGTGATCAGTGTCCATCTGAATCCATGGTCAGCTTCTGGTTTCGTGAGTCTAAACGAGGACGAACAGATTTTGAAGACGAGCCACGCTCCGGGCGCCCAGTGGAAGCAGCAACACCAGAAAATGCGGAACGCCTCCGCCTTCTCGTTCAGGATGAGTGACGACGAGTGACGATCAGATTCAGCATCATCTGAACATTGTATCCACAGCTGCGCAGAAACTGGTTCATGACCATCTTGGTCTCACACAGCGATCCGCCAGATGGGTGCCACACAACCTGACAGAAGAACAGAAGCAAGCGCGAGTCGATTGGTGTCGTTTCATGCTGCGCAAATTCAACAACGGAGTCTCGAGACAAACCGACATGATAATCACTGGCGATGAGACATGGATTTATGATTACGACCCCGAAACTAAAATTCAATCAGCCACGTGGTGCTTTGCTGGTGAGTCGTCTCAGGCCAAGGTCAGGCGATTAAGATCTGTCGGAAAACGAATGGTTGCAGTCTTCTTCAGCAAGTTCGGTCTCGTCGCGGTCGCCCCATTGAAAGAGAGATGGACCGTCAATGCAAACTGGTACACAACCGTCTGCCTACCCAAAGTCTTCCAAGCTTTGAAGAACCAGCTATCTGGGACAGCGACTCGAAATCTGCGATCAACGACGAGCGTCCGGGGAGTCTTGATGCATCATGTCAACGCTTCCGCCCACACAGCAGCTCAGACGCTCGACTTCCTGGAAGCAGATGGTATTCAACTCGTCACGCACCCTCTGTATTCACCAGATCTCTCGCTCCTTGCGACTTCTGGCTCTTCCCCAAGGTCAAGGAGCATCTTCGTGGACGACGATTCGCATCAGACATGGAGGCTCTTGAAGCTTTGGATGCGGCACTGGCGAGCCTTACGGAAGACGACTACAAGCAGTGCTTCGAGAGGTGGTTTCACCGAATGAACTATTGTATGCATCATGCAGGACAGTACTTTAAAAAATATAATTGTGAGAACTCACATTAACTTCTCTTTTTTTCACGACTAAAAACTTTCAGCATGACCCTCGTATTTTGCACAACAACGATGCACTGTACAATACAGCCAATGATATCAGATAAACTTGCAAGTGTCTATTGTTAAGCTGTTTGTGGGAAGTCTATATTTAAGTTTCACGCATTGCATCTGGTACTCAATGTTCCTTGTCCGTAGCCTTGCTTATCCATCTTCATACAGCTCCTAACTGCCTGAGAACAGATGTTACTTAATCCTGGATTCAGAATCCCGTAAAAATGCGTTAATCCCAGGATACCGGGATTGAAAACCCTACTGTATACCTAAGAACTGTTATTCAGATTTTATTCAGATACTTGTTACGGTATTTCTCATTTTAATCACACTCTAATAATTGTAGCAAACTACATTCAAATTGTGAATTTGTTAGTATCAAGCTCATATGTACCAAATTGTAAGCACCTGTAATAAATTATTGCTTTAAGTGGTGACGAATTCCATCTCATATATTAAATATGATGATATTGTGGTTTTTCCACTTACCATAGCCGGGTATATTAGCCTGATCCGAACTTATTCTGTAATCTCGTCATTTTCCGGTTAATATACCGGGGGCCGGTTGCTCGACTTCGACACTTAAGCTCAATCATTAATGTCCCATTAACGGCTAATGCTCCACTTCGTTAAGTGGGCACTTTTTTAATGTTCGTGTGCGTTGCTGGGATAGGGCATTATCCAAGTGGCCCATTAAGCGTGACACGTGTACACCTAAAACCACGTGCTAATACAATTGAACATTTGACTGCATGGGAAGGAGTTCGATTGAGCAGGGATTGGCCACACGTTAACTCGGCACTTCGGACTACCAATAATTAGGGTTGATGTAGTCACTTTTTCTTTTTTTTTTTTTTTTTTTTTTTTTTTTTTTTTTTTTTTTTTTTTTTTTTTTTTTTTTTTTTTTTTTTTTTTTTCTTTTTTTTTTTTTTTTTTTTTTTTTTTTTTTTTTTTTTTTTTTTTTTTTTTTTTTTTTTTTCTTTTTTTTTTTTTTTTTTTTTTTTTTTTTTTTTTTTTTTTTTTTTTTTTTTTTTTTTTTTTTTTTTTTTTTTTTTTTTTTTTTTTTTTTTTTTTTTTTTTTTTTTTTTCTTTTTTTTTTTTTTTTTTTTTTTTTTTTTTTTTTTTTTTTTTTTTTTTTTTTTTTTTTTTTTTTTTTTTTTTTTTTTTTTTTTTTTTTTTTTTTTTTTTTTTTTTTTTTTTTTTTTTTTTTTTTTTTTTTTTTTTTTTCTTTTTTTTTTTTTTTTTTTTTTTTTTTTTTTTTTTTTTTTTTTTTTTTTTTTTTTTTTTTTTTTTTTTTTTTTTTTTTTTTTTTTTTTTTTTTTTTTTTTTTTTTTTTTTTTTTTTTTTTTTTTTTTTTTTTTTTTTTTTTTTTTTTTTTTTTTTTTTTTTTTTTTTTTTTTTTTTCTTTTTTTTTTTTTTTTTTTTTTTTTTTTTTTTTTTTTTTTTTTTTTTTTTTTTTTTTTTTTTTTTTTTCTTTTTTTTTTTTTTTTTTTTTTTTTTTTTTTTTTTTTTTTTTTTTTTTTTTTTTTTTTTTTTTTTTTTTTTTTTTTTTTTTTTTTTTTTTTTTTTTTTTCTTTTTTTTTTTTTTTTTTTTTTTTTTTTTTTTTTTTTTTTTTTTTTTTTTTTTTTTTTTTTCTTTTTTTTTTTTTTTTTTTTTTTTTTTTTTTTTTTTTTTTTTTTTTTTTCTTTTTTTTTTTTTTTTTTTTTTTTTTTTTTTTTTTTTTTTTTTTTTTTTTTTTTTTTTTTTTTTTTTTTTTTTTTTTTTTTTTTTTTTTTTTTTTTTTTTTTTTTTTTTTTTTTTTTTTTTTTTTTTTTTTTTTTTTTTTTTTTTTTTTTTTTTTTTTTTTTTTTCTTTTTTTTTTTTTTTTTTTTTTTTTTTTTTTTTTTTTTTTTTTTTTTTTTTTTTTTTTTTTTTTTTTTTTTTTTTTTTTTTTTTTTTTTTTTTTTTTTTTTTTTTTTTTTTTTTTTTTTTTTTTTTTTTTTTTTTTTTTTTTTTTTTTTTTTTTTTTTTTTTTTTTTTTTTTTTTCTTTTTTTTTTTTTTTTTTTTTTTTTTTTTTTTTTTTTTTTTTTTTTTTTTTTTTTTTTTTTTTTTTTTTTTTTTTTTTTTTTTCTTTTTTTTTTTTTTTTTTTTTTTTTTTTTTTTTTTTTTTTTTTTTTTTTTTTTTTTTTTTTTTTTTTTTTTTTTTTTTTTTTTTTTTTTTTTTTTTTTTTTTTTTTTTTTTTTTTTTTTTTTTTTTTTTTTTTTTTTTTTTTTTTTTTTTTTTTTTTTTTTTTTTTTCTTTTTTTTTTTTTTTTTTTTTTTTTTTTTTTTTTTTTTTTTTTTTTTTTTTTTTTTTTTTTTTTTTTTTTTTTTTTTTTTTTTTTTTTTTTTTTCTTTTTTTTTTTTTTTTTTTTTTTTTTTTTTTTTTTTTTTTTTTTTTTTTTTTTTTTTTTTTTTTTTTTTTTTTTTTTTTTTTTTTTTTTTTTTTTTTTTTTTTTTTTTTTTTTTTTTTTTTTTTCTTTTTTTTTTTTTTTTTTTTTTTTTTTTTTTTTTTTTTTTCTTTTTTTTTTTTTTTTTTTTTTTTTTTTTTTTTTTTTTTTTTTTTTTTTTTTTTTTTTTTTTTTTTTCTTTTTTTTTTTTTTTTTTTTTTTTTTTTTTTTTTTTTTTTTTTTTTTTTTTTTTTTTTTTTTTTTTTTTTTTTTTTTTTTTTTTTTTTTTTTTTTTTTTTTTTTTTTTTTTTTTTTTTTTTTTTTTTTTTTTTTTTTTTTTTTTTTTTTTTTTTTTTTTTTTTTTTTTTTTTTTTTTTTTTTTTTTTTTTCTTTTTTTTTTTTTTTTTTTTTTTTTTTTTTTTTTTTTTTTTTTTTTTTTTTTTTTTTTTTTTTTTTTTTTTTTTTTTTTTTTTTTTTTTTTTTTTTTTTTTTTTTTTTTTTTTTTTTTTTTTTTTTTTTTTTTTTTTTTTTTTTTTTTTTTTTTTTTTTTTTTTTTTTTTTTTTTTTTTTTTTTTTTTTTTTTTTTTTTTTTTTTTTTTTTTTTTTTTTTTTTTTTTTTTTTTTTTTTTTTCTTTTTTTTTTTTTTTTTTTTTTTTTTTTTTTTTTTTTTTTTTTTTTTTTTTTTTTTTTTTTTTTTTTTTTTTTTTTTTTTTTTTTTTTTTTTTTTTTTTTTTTTTTTTTTTTTTTTTTTTTTTTTTTTTTTTTTTTTTTTTTTTTTTTTTTTTTTTTTTTTTTTTTTTCTTTTTTTTTTTTTTTTTTTTTTTTTTTTTTTTTTTTTTTTTTTTTTTTTTTTTTTTTTTTTTTTTTTTTTTTTTTTTTTTTTTTTTTTTTTTTTTTTTTTTTTTTTTTTTTTTTTTTTTTTTTTTTTTTTTTTTTTTTTTTTTCTTTTTTTTTTTTTTTTTTTTTTTTTTTTTTTTTTTTTTTTTTTTTTTTTTTTTTTTTTTTTTTCTTTTTTTTTTTTTTTTTTTTTTTTTTTTTTTTTTTTTTTTTTTTTTTTTTTTTTTTTTTTTTTTTTTTTTTTTTTTTTTTTTTTTTTTTTTTTTTTTTTTTTTTTTTTCTTTTTTTTTTTTTTTTTTTTTTTTTTTTTTTTTTTTTTTTTTTTTTTTTTTTTTTTTTTTTTTTTTTTTTTTTTTTTTTTTTTTTTTTTTTTTTTTTTTTTTTTTTTTTTTTTTTTTTTTTTCTTTTTTTTTTTTTTTTTTTTTTTTTTTTTTTTTTTTTTTTTTTTTTTTTTTTTTTTTTTTTTTTTTTTTTTTTTTTTTTTTTTTTTTTTTTTTTTTTTTTTTTTTTTTTTTTTTTTTTTTTTTTTTTTTTTTTTTTTTTTTTTTTTTTTTTTTTTTTTTTTTTTTTTTTTTTTTTTTTTTTTTTTTTTTTTTTTTTTTTTTTTTTTTTTTTTCTTTTTTTTTTTTTTTTTTTTTTTTTTTTTTTTTTTTTTTTTTTTTTTTTTTTTTTTTTTTTTTTTTCTTTTTTTTTTTTTTTTTTTTTTTTTTTTTTTTTTTTTTTTTTTTTTTTTTTTTTTTTTTTTTTTTTTTTTTTTTTTTTTTTTTTTTTTTTTTTTTTTTTTTTTTTTTTTTTTTTTTTTTTTTTTTTTTTTTTTTTTTTTTTTTTTTTTTTTTTTTTTTTTTTTTTTTTTTTTTTTTTTTTTTTTTTTTTTTTTTTTTTTTTTTTTTTTTTTTTTTTTTTTTTTTTTTTTTTTTTTTTTTTTTTTTTTTTTTCTTTTTTTTTTTTTTTTTTTTTTTTTTTTTTTTTTTTTTTTTTTTTTTTTTTTTTTTTTTTTTTTTTTTTTTTTTTTTTTTTTTTTTTTTTTCTTTTTTTTTTTTTTTTTTTTTTTTTTTTTTTTTTTTTTTTTTTTTTTTTTTTTTTTTTTTTTTTTTTTTTTTTTTTTTTTTTTTTTTTTTTTTTTTTTTTTTTTTTTTTTTTTTTTTTTTTTTTTTTTTTTTTTTTCTTTTTTTTTTTTTTTTTTTTTTTTTTTTTTTTTTTTTTTTTTTTTTTTTTTTTTTTTTTTTTTTTTTTTTTTTTTTTTTTTTTTTTTTTTTTTTTTTTTTTTTTTCTTTTTTTTTTTTTTTTTTTTTTTTTTTTTTTTTTTTTTTTTTTTTTTTTTTTTTTTTTTTTTTTTTTTTTTTTTTTTTTTTTTTTTTTTTTTTTTTTTCTTTTTTTTTTTTTTTTTTTTTTTTTTTTTTTTTTTTTTTTTTTTTTTTTTTTTTTTTTTTTTTTTTTTTTTTTTTTTTTTTTTTTTTTTCTTTTTTTTTTTTTTTTTTTTTTTTTTTTTTTTTTTTTTTTTTTTTTTTTTTTTTTTTTTTTTTTTTTTTTTTTTTTTTTTTTTTTTTTTTTTTTTTTTTTTTTTTTTCTTTTTTTTTTTTTTTTTTTTTTTTTTTTTTTTTTTTTTTTTTTTTTTTTTTTTTTTTTTTTTTTTTTTTTTTTTTTTTTTTTTTTTTTTTTTTTTTTTTTTTTTTTTTTTTTTTTTTTTTTTTTTTTTTTTTTTTTTTTTTTTTTTTTTTTTTTTTTTTTTTTTTTTTTTTTTTTTTTTTTTTTTTTTTTTTTTTTTTTTTTTTTTTTTTTTTTTTTCTTTTTTTTTTTTTTTTTTTTTTTTTTTTTTTTTTTTTTTTTTTTTTTTTTTTTTTTTTTTTTTTTTTTTTTTTTTTTTTTTTTTTTTTTTTTTTTTTTTTTTTTTTTTTTTTTTTTTTTTTTTTTTTTTTTTTTTTTTTTTTTTTTTTTTTTTTTTTTTTTTTTTTTTTTTTTTTTTTTTTTTTTTTTTTTTTTTTTTTTTTTTTTTTCTTTTTTTTTTTTTTTTTTTTTTTTTTTTTTTTTTTTTTTTTTTTTTTTTTTTTTTTTTTTTTTTTTTTTTTTTTTTTTTTTTTTTTTTTTTTTTTTTTTTTTTTTTTTTTTTTTTTTTTTTTTTTCTTTTTTTTTTTTTTTTTTTTTTTTTTTTTTTTTTTTTTTTTTTTTTTTTTTTTTTTTTTTTTTTTTTTTTTTTTTTTTTTTTTTTTTTTTTTTTTTTTTTTTTTTTTTTTTTTTTTTTTTTTTTTTTTTTTTTTTTTTTTTTTTTTTTTTTTTTTTTTTTTTTTTTTTTTTTTTTTTTTTTTTTTTTTTTTTTTTTTTTTTTTTTTTTTTTTTTTTTTTTTTTTTTTTTTTTTTTTTTTTTTTTTTTTTTTTTTTTTTCTTTTTTTTTTTTTTTTTTTTTTTTTTTTTTTTTTTTTTTTTTTTTTTTTTTTTTTTTTTTTTTTTTTTTTTTTTTTTTTTTTTTTTTTTTTTTTTTTTTTTTTTTTTTTTTTTTTTTTTTTTTTTTTTTTTTTTTTTTTTTTTTTTTTTTTTTTTTTTTTTTTTTTTTTTTTTTTTTTTTTTTTTTTTTTTTTTTTTTTTTTCTTTTTTTTTTTTTTTTTTTTTTTTTTTTTTTTTTTTTTTTTTTTTTTTTTTTTTTTTTTTTTTTTTTTTTTTTTTTTTTTTTTTTTTTTTTTTTTTTTTTTTTTTTTTTTTTTTTTTTTTTTTTTTTTTTTTTTTTTTTTTTTTTTTTTTTTTTTTTTTTTTTTTTTTTTTTTTTTTTTTTTTTTTTTTTTTTTTTTTTTTTTTTTTTTTTTTTTTTTTTTTTTTTTTTTTTTTTTTTTTTTTTTTTTTTTTTTTTTTTTTTCTTTTTTTTTTTTTTTTTTTTTTTTTTTTTTTTTTTTTTTTTTTTTTTTTTTTTTTTTTTTTTTTTTTTTTTTTTTTTTTTTTTTTTTTTTTTTTTTTTTTTTTTTTTTTTTTTTTTTTTTTTTTTTTTTTTTTTTTTTTTTTTTTTTTTTTTTTTTTTTTTTTTTTTTTTTTTTTTTTTTTTTTTTCTTTTTTTTTTTTTTTTTTTTTTTTTTTTTTTTTTTTTTTTTTTTTTTTTTTTTTTTTTTTTTTTTTTTTTTTTTTTTTTTTTTTTTTTTTTTTTTTTTTTTTTTTTTTTTTTTTTTTTTTTTTTTTTTTTTTTTTTTTTTTTTTTTTTTTTTTTTTTTTTTTTTTTTTTTTTTTTTTTTTTTTTTTTTTTTTTTTTTTTTTTTTTTTTTTTTTTTTTTTTTTTTTTTTTTTTTTTTTTTTTTTTTTTTTTTTTTTTTTTTTTTTTTTTTTTTTTTTTTTTTTTTTTTTTTTTTTTTTTTTCTTTTTTTTTTTTTTTTTTTTTTTTTTTTTTTTTTTTTTTTTTTTTTTTTTTTTTTTTTTTTTTTTTTTTTTTTTTTTTTTTTTTTTTTTTTTTTTTTTTTTTTTTTTTTTTTCTTTTTTTTTTTTTTTTTTTTTTTTTTTTTTTTTTTTTTTTTTTTTTTTTTTTTTTTTTTTTTTTTTTTTTTTTTTTTTTTTTTTTTTTTTTTTTTTTTTTTTTTTTTTTTTTTTTTTTTTTTTTTTTTTTTTTTTTTTTTTTTTTTTTTTTTTTTTTTTTTTTTTTTTTTTTTTTTTTTTTTTTTTTTTTTTTTTTTTTTTTTTTTTTTTTTTTTTTTTTTTTTTTTTTTTTTTTTTTTTTTTTTTTTTTTTCTTTTTTTTTTTTTTTTTTTTTTTTTTTTTTTTTTTTTTTTTTTTTTTTTTTTTTTTTTTTTTTTTTTTTTTTTTTTTTTTTTTTTTTTTTTTTTTTTTTTTTTTTTTTTTTTTTTTTTTTTTTTTTTTTTTTTTTTTTTTTTTTTTTTTTTTTTTTTTTTTTTTTTTTTTTTTTTTTTTTTTTTTTTTTTTCTTTTTTTTTTTTTTTTTTTTTTTTTTTTTTTTTTTTTTTTTTTCTTTTTTTTTTTTTTTTTTTTTTTTTTTTTTTTTTTTTTTTTTTTTTTTTTTTTTTTTTTTTTTTTTTTTTTTTTTTTTTTTTTTTTTTTTTTTTTTTTTTTTTTTTTTTTTTTTTTTTTTTTTTTTTTTTTTTTTTTTTTTTTTTTTTTTTTTTTTTATTTTTTTTTTTTTAATTTTTTAAAAAAATAAATTAATTTTTTTTTTTTTTTTTTTCTTTGTTTTTCACGGCATTTTTTTTTTTTTTTTTTTTTTTTTTTTTTTTTTGTTTTTTTTCTTTTCTCCTTGTTTTTTTTTTTTCCCTTCTTTTTTTTTTTGTTCTCATTTAGTTTTGATCTAGTTTTCAGCTAGTTTTCAGTTAGTTTTCAGTTATTTTTTCAGTTAGTTTTCAGCTATTTTTCAGTAATTTTTTCAGTTTTTTTTTTCTTTTCTTTGTTCTTTGTTCTTTTATTTTTTTCGTTTATTTTTTCTTTTTCCTTTCATTTTTTCTTTTTCTTTATTATATTTTTTTATTTTACTTTTTTGTTTTATTCTTTTTCTTCTTTTCTTTCTTTTTTTTCTTAATTTTTCCGTTGATTTCTTTTTTTTGTTAGTTTTCTGTTAGTTTTCAGTTTTCACTTACTTTACAGTCAGTTTTCAGTTACTTTTCAGTTAGTTTTCAGTTAGATTTCAGCTAGTTTGGAGTTAGTTTTCAGTCAGTTTTCAGTTAGTTTTCAGATATAGCTTCCAGTTAGTTTTCAGATATAGCTTCCAGTTAGTTTTCAGTTAGCCTTCAGTTAGTTTTCAGCTAGTTTTCAGTTAGTTTTCAGTTAGTTTTCAGTTAGTTTTCAGTTAGTTTTCAGTCAGTTTTCAGCTAGTTTCAGTTATTTTTCAGTTAGCTTTCAGTTAGTTCTCACTTGGTTTACAGTCAGTTCTCATTTAGTTTTCATCTAGTTTTCAGCTAGTTTTCAGTTAGTTTTCAGTTATTTTTTCAGTTAGTTTTCAGCGATTTTTCAGTAATTTTTTCAGTTATTTTTTTTCTTTTTTCTTTTTCTTGATTATCTCCTTTATTTTTTTTCTTTTATTTTTTCTTTATTTTTTTTTGTTTAGTATTTTTCTTTTACTTTTTCTTTCATTTTTTTTCTTTTCTTTGTTCTTTGTTCTTTTATTTTTTTCGTTTATTTTC